>CM024591.1:2995042-3470979 GCA_014182565.1 Eucalyptus marginata | reverse complement strand
CAGAAAGGTTCTCATACTATCATCTACGAGCCTATTCCATCAACTACAAACGCATGGATCTGCTAAATGGTTCAACAACTTGTATATTCTTTTTCCCAAGGGATTTCCTTAAAACTAATGAACTACTTTTTAAGTTCTTCCTTCCTAATTATTTACCCCCGATTTCCCTCCTTGTCGAGCATATATAAACTAAAACAGTTTTGTGCCAATGAATGAAACCCCCCTAAACACCACAAGTGATCAGTCACGGTACAGGCCAAGAAAAGAATATCAGTCTATCAACACATTATCATCAATTCACCTGTTGAAGACCAGCAAATATCAGTCAAGACCCCAAAAACAGGAAAGTTCGTAAATTTATCGAAATTGCGGCACTTTGCAATCCATCTGACATTATGTTCATAACAACGAATATCAAATCAATCCCCAACATGCAAAAGGACATGTAGCGCCCTAGTGAAACTAGCCCAAAAGGAAAATACGTGATCGACATTGTTCAACGTCCCGGAAGCTTGACCACAACACAATGCCAGAGAAGTTGCTTAAAACGTCGACGACCAACAAGAGCTCGTGTACTGAAAACAACGAATCAAAACTACGCTAAACGAAGCACAGGACCTTCAGAAACGTAGTTCTTGCTGAGAGCAGGAGATTGCACAGAGAGAGAGAGAGAGAGAGAGAGAGAGAGAGAGAGAGAGAGATGGAGGGTTTTTTTGAATAAGGAAAAGGAGATATGTTTCTTTAATCTATGAGATTAGATTCAAATAATAACCACCGCTTGACTATGTTGGAACTCGACTCGAACTAGGACTCGCCAAGTCCTTCGGAACTTAGGTCTAGTTTTTTTTTTTTAGGGCAAGATTAATTAAAATTTTAAAACTACAATAGAATATGCTAATTCATGAAATTTTATGAGAATATTAAATTTCATTGTAATTGAATTTTACAAATTACTTTCAACCATATAATATCGAAATATTTCGACAAATTAGTCGGACAAGACAAAAAATGAACACTAATGTGGATAATATGTGTGATTATCATAGACTTGTAGATAAACAGTTTAACTAAATACTTTAATATATTAATAGGGCATTGCGTTAGTTTGAAATTAACTTATATGGTGAAGTTGTTTCTTAGTAAAAAGAAAAGTAAAAATGATATTCATTTATTTTCTATTCCCTAAGATATTTTAACTAACGTTCAGTATTTAACTTCTATTCTTTACCAAATGTCCAATACTATTGACAATGTAGATACAAGACATATAAATCATATTTGAATGTTCGAATAATTTATAAAACTTGAGATCTCTCTTTAAACATGCTCAATTCTTTGAACGCCATGCTCTCCGTACCAATTAACCTCTTTCTCAACCAACGTGTAATATCAATTTTTACAACATCAAGTTGCACAAAATTCAGCTCTTCCAATGTGAAAACTGTACCTTTATCTATTATGGGTATTGAATCTTAATTTATTCAGATGCAAATTCCTTTCATGTCATTATTTGTCCAATTGTTGTTTTAAATAGACATTGCGAGTATCATTTAAGATAGACAACTTCCTAGATAATTGAAACTGCATTATATATTGACTTGAATTGAAAATCAATAAGAGAAAAGGTTTCATGAGAAAATGATTAGGATGAAAGTAATGTTTCTCAAGTTTATGTTAGGTAAAATAAAGATTCATTTATTAACATGTCCATTTCTCAAAATTTCTTTTCTTTTGTTTCTTGAAACAGAAAAAGAATAGAAATTCTTTTAGTAATGTCAGTTAATTTTTCTATTCTCGAAAATAAGATTTGGAACAGAAATAAGATATAAAAAATAGTTATTTCTTGTTCCCGAAACAATTTTTGAACTAAGTCATTTTATTTTTTTTCTCCTTCCTCCTCTTATGGTGCAATGGCCATGGCAAGGCTTGACCTTGCCAAGGGTTGGCAAGGTGCCCTCAAGGCTAGCAAGGTCATCGGCTAGAGGAGAAAGAAGAAAAGAGGAAGAAAAGAAAAAAAAAAGAACAACCTCAGGAAATTATTAAAAAATTAAAAGAAATTCTATTTCATAAAATAATTTGAGGGTCATACAATATACATTCCTATTCTTTTTCTATTCCAGAAATATAAAATTTGTGCAGTAATTAAACGTATTCTTTGCTCAAAAATTGTTTTAAGAATGTGAAAATCTACCTTTATCTATTATGGGTAATGGATCTTAATTTATTCAAATGCAAATTACTTTCACGTCATTATTTGTCCAATTGTTGCTTTATAATAGACAATGCGAGTATCAATTAAGATGGACGACTTCCTAGATAATCAAAACAACATTATCTACTGACTTGAATTGAAAATCAATAAGAGAAAAGGTTTCATGAGAGAATGAATAATAGGATGATAATAATGTTTCTTAAGTTTATATTAGGTAATAATAAGGGTCCATTTGGTAACATTTCTATTTCTCAAAATTTCTATTCTTTTGTTTTTGGAATAGAAAAAGAATAGAAATTTGTTTAGTAACATCAACTAATTTTTCTATTCTTAGAAATAGAAAAGTGATCAAGGAATAAATTTGGAACAGAAATAAGATGTAAAAAATAGTTATTTCATGTTCCCAAAAACAATTTCTCAACTACGTCATTTTTTTTTCTTTTCCTCTTCTTCCTCCTCTAACAAGGCAATGGCCATTGCAAGGCTAGACCTCGCCAAGGGCTAGCAAGGTGCACTCAAGGCTAGCAAGGTCATTGGCTAGAGGAGGAAGAAGAAAAGAGGAAGAAAAGAAAAGAAAAAGGAACAATCTCAGAAAATTATTAACAAATTAAAAGAAATTTTATGTTACATGCAATGCCTCTTTTTTCTTAAGATTTGGCGTATAAACCATCATGAGGTCTAATAAAATAGACAAAAACTTACTTTAAATAATCAAGAAAATAGTCAAGTGATTCCATAACTATCTTATTTTTCAAAGTTAAACGTAAATCTTGGTTAACTTATAATCATTTGAACTTCTTTCCTAAACAACTTTGTATTTTTAAACATTTATCTCTCTTCATACGTATTTATTGTTTATCATTCACATACATTACATGTCCTCTTTTATTCATATACAAAAAGAGAGAGTGTTGTCGGTTCGAAAGAAACTTTTGATAATCATAATACAATTATATTTGGACATTTAAAAAATCAAGAGACATAGAATAAAAAAAAAAAAAAAAAAAAACCAACAATCAAGATGACCAGAGACCACTTACAAATGGGTTCAACAACTTTTTTAATGATTCATCAACGCAACCATAGGATCTCGCTCAATGTAATCTTAAGAGATTCCTTAATTGTTTTGGGGGACTAGAGGAAACACCTAGAAAATTCTCTTTTAAAGGCCAGTCAATCAATGTGTTTATAAGATGACATCCACGCCATGTCCTTCATATAACCAAAATCTAGTTAAGCAGTCATACTTTTCTTGCCTAAAAGAGCCATGCTATTGCAACGGTGGATGAGGTTGCCTTGCCTAGATCTAGGCAAGGACTGCGACCCTTGGCAAGAGCTAGCGAGCCTTAGGGACCCTCACTTGTGGCATCCCAAATATTTGAGACAAGTCCTAAGATGTATTAAGGCCTATAATTAGGTAATGAATTTATCTATGGTTTATGCTTTAACTATTAACCTTTCCCTTAAACTAAGTGTTATACGCCTATGTTCTTGAATTTTTAAGATTTGTACTATAGGTTATTTTAATAAGACAAATTTATGCTTGGCTATGCTTCTCATAGATTTGTTTTCCTATAAATTAAATGTTGCAAGATTTTTGGCCATTTGAAATTTAAAATTCGAAATCTATAAAGGAAAGAATTAAGGGATTTATTAAAGTAAAGTTGGGGTCCATTTAGGCTTGGGCCTTAGGCCCAATAGCTTGGACTATAGGTGGGCCATTGGTCGGCCCATTGAGGCCCAAGGGGAGGGGGCTGTCGCCGGCCCATTGGTTGGCACAAAGCCAACCGGAAATGGAGCCTTTTCCTTGGATTGCCAAGTGTAGACCATGCATTTAGCAATCATTGCTAATGATGGTAAGGGAGACCATTAGGGGGAGCAACCGGATTAAGGAAAGAGAGGAGGAGAAAGTCGCACGGAGAGAGAGAGAGGAGAGTGAAACCGAGAGGAAGAAAGGAGAAGAAGAGAAGGAAGAAAGGAAGAAAAGGAGGAAGAAGAAGGAGGTCCGTGCGTTGCAGCCCACTTGCCGTCCGTGTGCTCGCCCTTTTCTTGATCTAGAGGCAAGTTAGGGTCCTCTTGCTACTCTTGCATGTGTGTATTGCATGTATGTTTGTAGAAATGTCGAATTTTGGGCAAATAGGAGGGAGAAATCGAAGCTAGAATGACTTGTTCTTGAGTGATGTTGCTGTTTTCGCATGAACCGCCTGAGTCAGAATCTTGTGAGAACTTGCATGCATGTTTTGAGTTCGATTTTGAATTTGATTTCTTCATGAAAGTTGTAACCAACATCTTAAACTACAACATACTAAAATTTGGTACAAAATGATGGAGATTTAAGGGGTCAAACTCTCATCCTACGGAGACACTAGATCTGGAATTGTTTTGCTGACCTTGTGGTAGATTTGTGGTTGTATGTTGATTTTTATCAAGAATATCTCTTCGACTTCTTTATAAAACATCTTTTTCTATGTGTTAACTATAACATACTCAAATTTCATGAGTTTTGATGGCCATTTGCATACTAAACGGACCATGAAATGAAAACCGTGCAAACTGTGTATTTCGGACATGAGAATCTTGACATGCATGACCTATAACTTTCTGTACAAGCTTTATTTGAAGAAATGTTCTTCATGAAACATCTTTGTCTATGTGTTAACTATAACATACTCAAATTTCATGATTTTTGAAGGCCGTTTGCCTATTTAATTGACTGTGATATGAAAACTGTGCATGCTGTACATTTTCGAAATTATGATATTGGATTGTATGGCCACTTCTATGCGGTGATGTGTGGTCCGTATGAATTGTCATGTGAATTATGAGATTTTGGGTCTTTTTCATATAATGGTGTAATGGCTTTCATGCATTTCGTATGTCATTCAAGAAAAGGATAAATTTTCCATGATTTCAAAGAAAGATTTTATTTAATCAAAGGGAAATTTCTTTAATGCATACTACATGTTTTCAAAAGAACAATTTGAAACAATTGCATTGGAAATTTCAAGTGTGAAATTGGAAAAGAAAGGTATGAGGATATGAATGACCGTCGGAGGTGTGAGCCGACGATGCCCCGGGAGTGTCGGGATGCCCGAAGGTGTGAACCGGATGCCCGGAGGTGTGAACCGGATGCCCGGAGGTGTGTGCCGGATGTCCTCGGGAGTTTCGAGATGCCCGGAGGTGTGTGCCGGAGGTTCCTCGCGATGCCAGGTTGGGTGCGAGCGATAAATTTTGGGATGCAAACATTGGTCCCTAAGAAGAAAATTGATGAGATCCTTGTGAAAGCTAAGAATTGAAAGTGAATCATGTGCATGGATGTATGCATGTGGCATATTGCATGTAAATAGATGCAAGTATGTGAGATATGATGACATGTGTATGATATCAAGGTAAGTTATGTATGCATACTTAAATGACATGCTATGGATCTCATGGTGGTGTATGCTTGATAGCATTGATGATGAGTGTACGATGTATGTGCACTTATGGCATGATGGCACATGTGATGTGATAATGATGAGGATGATGACTATATGATGGTGCATGTATGTGAGATATGATGACATGTGATGTGATAATGATGAATGCATGAATGCATGATGAGGATGATGACTATATAATGGTGCATGTATGTGAGATATGATGACATGTGTATGATGTCAAGGTAAGTTATGTATGTATACTTAAATGACATGCCATGCTATGATTGTATTGTATGATGCTTTGAGTGGTCATTGGACCTTTACTTGTTGAGTGGTTGTACTCACCCCTTGGGGACCAACATTTGAGATTAGAGAAAAGATGCCTCTCCCTCCTGTTTCACGGGGCACGTTTTATGGCATTCCATCTGATGTGGAGGTGGAATGTATGGAGCACATCTGCGTCACTATCCCTGGACTGGTGTTCCTGAGGGTCCGGGTGCTGGTCATGTACGACGTGGGCCTGGCTGGGGGTCCCGCCATCCAGGAGTTTCTGTCCGTCCATGTTCGGCGTGACGGGCAAATGCTAGGGATGCTGCCACCACCACCACCCGATGCACCTGACTGGGTGTGACGGCCCGTGAGCGAGAGAGAGAGGGGGACGACACTTTTTGGAGATAGAGCCGACACTTAGATGGAAGGTCTTTCATGTTTCTTTTAGGGGGTCGATGATCTCACTAGAGATATAACCGAGTTTAGTGAAAAGTCTCGGTTTTCCTTTTTGGCTATACCGACCCAAAGATGTCCATCTTAAAATGTAAATAAAAGTGGTTCGGCCTTGTGTTTTTCTTTCACTATGTAGTTGGTGTGCATTGTGCTATCGCTAAGGAAGTGGAGAGATGGTGAGACTCGTCTCTAATTTCCGCTGTGAGCTACGCTAATCCCTTAGTTGTTTCAAAAAAAAAATTGCCTATAAACCTCGGCCCTTAATTACGACTCCCCTTTTACTAACATCAAAGAATTAGTAATTGCTTTTGATAACGCTTAATATCTGTGGCGACCCTATCGGGTTTGGGGGTGCCACAGCGGTTGGTATCAGAGCCAAAGGTTTATGTTTGGAGTGATAAGGAACCTCATTTGGAAAATGAGGAAAGTTTTGACGATGCACACCATAGGGTACTAACTGAGAATGGTTGGCTAACTTTGAACAACGGGTGAGGTGTATTCGCCCGTAGATCCCTAGTTTGTGTTTCGAGATTTCTCTCGGCTGCTAGTAACATGGTTATGTTACTTACCTTCTTGGTGTTATTACTTTTCTTGGAGACTCTGAGTCTCAGATATTTCCTGAGGCAAATGCTTGGAAACTGCGGGGGAAAATCATGGTACGGTATGGAAGTCATCGTCCACCGAGGGTGAAGCCTCTACATCAAGGGCTGAACCCCGAATGGAAGATATCCCGCAGCATTGGCCAATATTGGAAATCTGATGGAAAGGCAAGCGCAGCAACAACCCGGAGCAGAACGCCGTACTCAGGGACTGGTGGAACAATTTTTGAAGTTGAAGCCACCCAAATTCAGTGGAATGGGAAGTCCTGAGGAGGCGGAACATTGGATTGATGGGATGGAGCGAATTTTCCGGTTGTTGGACTGCAATGATGCTGAGAAAATAACTTTAGCGAGTACCATTTGGAGGGGGAATGCGAAGTTTTGGTGGAGAGCTTCAAGGGATACAATCTTTCCACCAGGTACTGACGTTAATTGGGGAGAGTTTGTCAGGGCTTTCAATAGAAAGCATTTTTCTGACTGTGCTAGGGATAAGAAAATCACATAATTTGTTTAGCTAGAACAAAAAGATCTGACAGTGGATCAATATGAGGCAAGATTCTCTGAGCTGTCTAGATATGCTCCTAGATTGATTGAAGATCAGGACGAAAAAGCTAAGAGGTTTTTGAAGGGACTGAGAACTAGCATAAGGAAACAACTGGTGCCTTTGAACATAAGAGATTAGAATGAGATCTATGAAAGGGCGCAGTTGGTGGAGCAGGAGTTAATAAGGGAGCAGTCAGAAAATAAGAGACAATCGTCTTTTGGTGATAACAGGCGGGGAAAGAGACCCTATACAGGTCAGGGTCAGACCTGGGAATCTAGGAAGAAGGACAATTTCGGGAGTTTTGGGAAGGCTAGGAATGGTCCGAATTTAGGAAAAACACCTTATCGGAATGAAGAGTGTCGGAGGTGTGACGGACGACATGGCCCCGGACCTTGTAATGGACGATTGAAGTGTTATGGCTGCGGAAAGATAGGACATCTTAAGAAGGACTGTCCACAGGAGAGGCCCCGCACTAGTATCAACTCACTGCGACAAGTACCTCCGCGTGCTACTGGGCCATATTCTCAGAGGAACCCGCAAAGGCCACCGGCTCAAGGAAAAGTGTATGCGGTCACCCAAGAGGAAGCAAAAGCTTCCAAGAACGTCATCTCAGGTACAATTTTCATAAATGGCAAGAAGGCTTATGCATTGTTTGATACGGGTGCTACGCATTCTTTTGTGTCTGAAAGATATAGATTGTTGAGAAAAATTGAAACGACTTTTCTTGAGACTCCTCTTTGCGTTTCTACGCCCTTAAAGGATGCGGTGTTGTCCACGCTGGCATGTGAAAATTGTAAAATAACCATAGGAGGAAGAGATATGGAAATAGATTTAGTTGTGATGGCCATGTATGATTTTGATGTTATCATAGGGATGGATTGGCTTCATAAGTATCGGGCCAAAATGGATTGTTATGGAAAAGTAATCCAGTTTGTCCTACCTGATGGGTCGGACTGTAGATTTCTGGGAGGCCAGACTGACCTATCTATAGCACTTATTTCAGCAGTAGAGGCTGATACGTTACTTGACGAAGGATGTTAGGGGTACTTAGCAATGATTAGAGATTGTGCCAAGGAAGAGCCTAAACTTGATGAAATTCGAGTAGTGAGTGAGTTTCAAGACGTATTTCCTGAAGAGTTGCCTGGATTGCCCCCGGAAAGAGAAATTGAATTTGAAATTGAGTTAATACCTGGAACAGGACCTATATCGAAAGCCCCATACAGGATGGCCCTAATGGAACTAAAGGAGTTGAAAGTGCAATTACAGGAGTTGCTTGATAAGGGATTCATTAGGCCAAGTGCTTCACCATGGGGTGCACCGGTTCTGTTTGTGAAAAAGAAAGATGGGTCGATGCGCTTGTGCATTGACTATAGACAATTGAATCAAGTGATCGTTAAAAATAAGTATCCTTTGCCTAGAATTGACGATCTATTTGACCAACTCCAGGGAAGTTCGGTTTTCTCAAAAATTGACTTAAGGTCGGGATACCATCAACTAAGAATTAAGAAGGAAGACATCCCTAAGACTGCATTCGGGACTCGTTATGGACATTACGAGTTCCTTGTCATGCCATTTGGATTGACAAATGCACCAGCTGCATTTATGGATCTAATGAATAGGGTGTTCAAGCCCTATTTAGATCAGTTTGTAATTGTTTTTATCGACGATATCCTGGTTTATTCGAAAGGGCCAAAGGAACATGAGCAACACTTGAGGTTAGTTCTGCAAACTCTGAGGGATCACAAATTATATGCCAAATTCAGCAAGTGTGAATTTTGGTTGGATCAGATAACATTTTTAGGACACGTGGTGTCAGGAGGAGGAATTGCAGTAGATCCGGCGATAGTTGAGATGGTAATAAATTGGCCGAGACCGACCACACCCACTAAAATACGAAGTTTCTTAGGACTGGTCGGTTATTACCGAAGGTTTATTGAAGGATTTTCCCGATTGGCAGGCCCTTTAACCAAGTTAACTCGGAAGAATGCGAAATTTGAATGGAGTGGGGAATGTGAAAGGAGCTTTCAAGAACTAAAAAGAAAGTTAACCACGGCTCCAATTTTGACTATACCCTCTGGACCGGATGGTTTTACAGTATATAGTGATGCATCTCACAAAGGATTGGGATGTGTTTTGATGCAACATGGCAAGGTCATAGCCTATGCATCTAGGCAACTGAAACCCCATGAACTAAACTACCCCACGCATGATCTAGAATTGGCAGCTATAGTGTTCGCCTTGAAGATATGGAGGCATTATTTGTATGGGGAGAAGTTTGAGATTTATACGAATCATAAGAGCCTGAAATATTTGTTCTCACAAAAAGAGTTGAACATGAGACAAAGGAGGTGGATGGAATTGTTAAAAGATTATGACTGCGAGATACGGTATCATCCAGGGAAGGCAAACAAGGTAGCAGATGCTCTTAGCCGTAAGTCAGCCATGGAGATGGCTAGTCTAAGAATAGCAGAATGTAGTTTATTAAAATCCGTAGCAGACTCGGAATTTAAGTTAAAAGTGGATGATCTTACTGGTATGCTTAAAGCTCTAAGGATCGAACCGGAAATCATCCAGAAAGTTAAGACCCTGCAAAAGTCTGATCCGGAAATTATGAAAGTCAAAGAGGCGGTGTCCTTAGGGAAGAGACCAGAATTTCAAATTTCCGAAGATGGAGCGATAAGATGCCAAGGACGACTTTGTGTACCTGACAACGAAGAAGTAAAGAAGGAGATTTTGTCGGAAGCACATAAGAGCAGGTACAGTATTCATCAAGGTAGTACAAAAATGTACAGAAATTTGCGTCAGCAATTTTGGTGGAATGGTATGAAAATGGATACGACTAAGTATGTTTCTCAATGTTTAACATGCCAACAAGTGAAGGCGGAACATCGCAAACCGGCAGGACTTTTAAGACCGCTAGACATACCAGAGTGGAAGTGGGAGCATGTAACGATGGATTTTGTACAAGGACTGCCAAGAACATCAAGTGGTCACGATTCAATTTGGGTAGTGGTGGACCGTTTAACTAAATCTGCCCATTTCCTAGCAGCCCGTATGAACTATTCAATGAATAGACTTGCTGAAATCTATGTAAGCCAGATAATACGCTTACATGGTATACCTGTAACGATCACCTCGGATCGAGACTCTAGATTTACCTCGAATTTTTGGCGAAGTCTGCAAAATGCTTTAGGGACAAAACTTCAATTCAGTACTGCTTATCACCCTCAAACAGATGGACAAACATAAAGAGTGATACAAACTCTAGAGGATATGCTAAGAGCCTGTATCATCGACTTTAGAGGAAAATGGGATGAGAACTTGCATTTGGTAGAATTTGCTTATAACAACAGTTTTCAGAAAAGTATAGGCATGGCCCCATATGAAGCATTATATGGGAGGAGATGCAGAACCCCTATCTGTTGGGACGAGGTAGGTGAAAGAAGATTGTGGGACTGAATTGATACAGGATACCACTGAGGCCGTTGAAATTATCAGGAAAAGACTCAAGACAGCCCAGAGTAGACAAAAGGGCTATGCGGACAGGCGTAGAAGGCCCTTAGAGTTTAGTGTGGGGGATCACGTATTTCTTAAGGTATCCCCGTTAAAAGGAGTATCTCGTTTCGGAATGAAAGGAAAGTTGGGTCCCAGATTTGTTGGACCTTTTGAGATACTTGAAAGAATAGGAGATGCAGCTTATCATTTGGCGCTGCCCCCTAATTTGAGAAATTTACATGATGTGTTTCATGTGTCGATGCTAAGAAAGTATCAACCAGATCCCGGTCACATACTCGATCATGAAGCCATCAAAGTGGATGAGAAAGCGAGGTACATCGAGGAGCCTGTGCAAATACTGGATCGAAAGGAACAAATTCTCAGGACTAAGAAGATTCCCTTGGTAAAAGTATTATGGCGACATCACGATATGGAGGAAGCCACATGGGAGAGTGAAGACCAGATGAAGGAAAAGTACCCCTACTTGTTTCAAGGACGTGGGTAACGCTTAATTTCGAGGACAAAATTCTCTAAGGAGGGGAGAATTGTGGCATCCCAAATATTTGAGACAAGTCCTAAGATGTATTAAGGCCTATAATTAGGTAATGAATTTACCTATGGTTTACGTTTTAACTATTAACCTTTCCCTTAAAACTAAGTGTTATACGCCTATGTTCTTGAATTTTTAAGATTTGTACTATAGGTTATTTTAATAAGACAAATTTATGCTTGGCTATGCTTCTCATAGATTTGTTCTCCTATAAATTAAATGTTGCAAGATTTTTGGCCATTTGAAATTTAAAATTCGAAATCTATAAAGGAAAGAATTAAGGGATTTATTAAAGTAAAGTTGGGGTCCATTTAGGCTTGGGCCTTAGGCCCAATAGCTTGGACTATAGGTGGGCCATTGGTCGGCCCATTGAGGCCCAAGGGGAGGGGGCTGTCGCCGGCCCATTGGTTGGCACAAAGCCAACCGGAAATGGAGCCTTTTCCTTGGATTGCCAAGCGTAGACCATGCATTTAGCAATCATTGCTAATGATGGTAAGGGAGACCATTAGGGGGGGGGGGAGCAACCGGATTAAGGAAGAGAGAGGAGGAGAAAGTCGCACGGAGAGAGAGAGAGGAGAGTGAAACCGAGAGGAAGAAAGGAGAAGAAGAGAAGGAAGAAAGGAAGAAAAGGAGGAAGAAGAAGGAGGTCCGTGCGTTGCAGCCCACTTGCCGTCCGTGTGCTCGCCCTTTTCTTGATCTAGAGGCAAGTTAGGGTCCTCTTGCTACTCTTGCATGTGTGTATTGCATGTATGTTTGTAGAAATGTCGAATTTTGGGCAAATAGGAGGGAGAAACCGAAGCTAGAATGACTTGTTCTTGAGTGATGTTGCTGTTTTCGCATGAACCGCCTGAGTCAGAATCTTGTGAGAGCTTGCATGCATGTTTTGAGTTCGATTTTGACCTTGATTTCTTCATGAAAGTTGTAACCAACATCTTAAACTACAACATACTAAAATTTGGTGCAAAATGATGGAGATTTAAGGGGTCAAACTCTCATCCTACGGAGACACTAGATCTGGAATTGTTTTGCTGACCTTGTGGTAGATTTGTGGTTGCATGTTGATTTTTATCAAGAATATCTCTTCGACTTCTTTATAAAACATCTTTTTCTATGTGTTAACTATAACATACTCAAATTTCATGAGTTTTGATGGCCATTTGCATACTAAACCGACCATGAAATGAAAACCGTGCAAACTGTGTATTTCGGACATGAGAATCTTGACATGCATGACCTATAACTTTCTGTACAAGCTTTATTTGAAGAAATGTTCTTCATGAAACCTCTTTGTCTATGTGTTAACTATAACATACTCAAATTTCATGATTTTTGAAGGTCGTTTGCCTATTTAATTGACTGTGATATGAAAACTGTGCATGCTGTACATTTTCGAAATTATGATATTGGATTGTATGGCCACTTCTATGTAGTGATGTGTGGTCCGTATGAATTGTCATGTGAATTATGAGATTTTGGGTCTTTTTCATATAATGGTGTAATGGCTTTCATGCATTTCGTATGTCATTCAAGAAAAGGATAAATTTTCCATGATTTCAAAGAAAGATTTTATTTAATCAAAGGGAAATTTCTTTAATGCATACTACATGTTTTCAAAAGAACAATTTGAAACAATTGCATTGGAAATTTCAAGTGTGAAATTGGAAAAGAAAGGTATGAGGATATGAATGACCGTCGGAGGTGTGAGCCGACGATGCCCCGGGAGTGTCGAGATGCCCGGAGGTGTGAGCCGGATGCCCGGAGGTGTGTGCCGGATGTCCTCGGGAGTTTCGAGATGCCCGGAGGTGTGTGCCGGATGCCCGGAGGTGTGTGCCGGAGGTTCCTCGCGATGCCAGATTGGGTGCGAGCGATAAATTTTGGGATGCAAACATTGGTCCCTAAGAAGAAAATTGATGAGATCCTTGTGAAAGCTAAGAATTGAAAGTGAATCATGTGCATGGATGTATGCATGTGGCATATTGCATGTAATAGATGCAAGTATGTGAGATATGATGACATGTGTATGATATCAAGGTAAGTTATGTATGCATACTTAAATGACATGCTATGGATCTCATGGTGGTGTATGCTTGATAGCATTGATGATGAGTGTACGATGTATGTGCACTTATGGCATGATGGCACATGCGATGTGATAATGATGAGGATGATGACTATATGATGGTGCATGTATGTGAGATATGATGACATGTGATGTGATAATGATGAATGCATGAATGCATGATGAGGATGATGACTATATAATGGTGCATGTATGTGAGATATGATGACATGTGTATGATGTCAAGGTAAGTTATGTATGTATACTTAAATGACATGCCATGCTATGATTGTATTGTATGATGCTTTGAGTGGTCATTGGACCTTTACTTGTTGAGTGGATGTACTCACCCCTTCGGGGACCAACATTTCAGATTAGAGAAAAGATGCCTCTCCCTCCTGTTTCACGGGGCACGTTTTATGGCATTCCATCCGACGTGGAGGTGGAATGTATGGAGCACATCTGCATCACTATCCCTGGACTGGTGTTCCTGAGGGTCCGGGTGCTGGTCATGTACGACGTGGGCCTGGCTAGGGGTCCCGTCATCCAGGAGTTTCTGTCCGTCCACGTTCGGCGTGACGGGCAAATGCTAGGGATGCTGCCACCACCACCACCCGATGCACCTGACTGGGTGTGACGGCCCGTGAGCGAGAGAGAGAGGGGGACGACACTTTTTGGAGATAGAGCCGACACTTAGATGGAAGGTCTTTCATGTTTCTTTTAGGGGGTCGATGATCTCACTAGAGATATAACCGAGTTTAGTGAAAAGTCTCGGTTTTCCTTTTTGGCTATACCGACCCAAAGATGTCCATCTTAAAATGTAAATAAAAGTGGTTCGGCCTTGTGTTTTTCTTTCACTGTGTAGTTGGTGTGCATTGTGCTATCGCTAAGGAAGTGGAGAGATGGTGAGACTCGTCTCTAATTTCCGCTGTGAGCTACGCTAATCCCTTAGTTGTTTCAAAAAAAAAAATATATGCCTATAAACCTCGGCCCTTAATTATGACTCCCCTTTTACTAACATCAAAGAATTAGTAATTGCTTTTGATAACGCTTAATATCTGTGGCGACCCTATTGGGTTTGGGGGTGCCACATCACTAGTCATAGTGGGAAAAAGAAAAAGAAAAAGAAAAACTAAATAATTTAGAAATTTAGAAAATATTTAAAAATTGTTCAAGTCAACGATAGTCATGCCATGTAAGATGGCCAGCCTCATTTTAATGATTTCATAATAAAATTGACTAAAAGGACTACATTAGTAAATCATTAAAAAAATTTAAAATTAAATTGACCAAATTGAAATGTTAAGGACAGAATTAGCATAAATGAAATGGTTTTAGGACTTTTTTGATAATATCCTTGAGATTTCTCGTCTGTGATTGTGCATAGAAGCCGGCAACAAGCTTATCATTGATGGTGAGGAACATGCCTATGAGGGTTTGGTGCTTGCTCCTTAAAGTCAAGGCATGCATCTCATTCTAAAGGAAGAAATAATTGGATGACTATTTTTAATTTACTATGATAATAACAGTTTGTTCTAAATCATGATAAAATTAAATAACAAATAATTATAAATCATTATAAAGTCCACTCCTTCAAGAATTTGTAACTCACAGTAAGTTTTATTTTCATAGTAGCCCAAAAACTGTTATACTACCAAAACCCTTCTAAAAGATGCATTTCTCATTGTCGTGCATCTCATGGTGGAAGGTAGGATCTTAATCCCCAATGTGCTTGTTAGTCAAACCTAGCATTGCTTGCAATCAAATCTTGATTGATAATTTCAATCTTGAAACCTAGTCAATCAAAAAACTTGATTTGATCAGTTTCTTGTGTCAACGCATTTTTGAGAAAAGAATACTGACATATTTGACCAACCACCCATAAGAGTCAACCCAAAAGTCAAAGCAATTTAACTTCTCGATTTGCTTTTTAGGTTGTTATTTCAATTGAATTTTTTAGGGATCAATAGGTGACAATAATCTTTACAATTATAAGTAAATGGAGTTAATAGCACAAAAAATCTTAAACTGGTACATATGTGATAAATTTACTACAAACTAATTTTTTAACTACAAAAATCCCAAATTAGTATACCTTTGATAAATTTGGTGACAATTTTACCCTCTATTAATTTCGTTAAATTTTACTATCAAATTGCTGAGTTGGATAATAGGTAACAATTGACTGATATACCAGTTTAGAATTTTACTCTTTGTTTGTCACAATTGTACTAATTTTGTGATTTTTTAAAGTATTAATCCAATTTGTCTCAAATGTCAATTTTGCGGCTTCTAGCGGTAAAAAAATTAGTTAATTTATCACAAGTGAATCAATTTGAGTTTTTTGTGATCATTTGGAGTAAATTTATCACAGATGCACCAATTTGAGATTTTTCGTGGTAAAAAAATTAGTTTGTGATAAATTTGTCATAAATGTATTAGCCTAGTATTTTTTATGGTATTATCCCTAAATAAATTATTATAGCTCTCTTTCCTTGTTCTTAGATTAAATTATGATTTACTTACAAACTAAAAGTTCTTGGGCAAAAAAAAGGATTGTTAACTAAATCCAACTCTACAAAGAAATGTAGGAAATTCACATAGATCAGATTTAAGTGAAAAGTTGCTTTGCTATAACTTGATTACAAGTTATGTTTACCCCTATATGAAAGCTCATGAAATACTCTATAAGCTCCATGAACTAGTAAAATCCACAGCTTTCACCTATATAGGTTGCCTCAATTCAAAGCAAATAATTTTATTGGTAAGCCATGCAAAATCAAGTCAGTCCTTGTCACCGCCACCCCACCATTACAAGCCCTGGCAATGGCAGGGAATGGTTGGTGGGGGTCGCTACCACTAGTTGTCCTTGGCTAGAACTGGGTAAGGGAAGACTAACCTCATCCAATCTAGGGAAGGTCGCAACTCTTGTCCAGGTCTAGGGTGGGGCCTAGCAACCCCGCCAACCATTCCCCCACCATCTTAGCCTTCCCAATGATGGTAGGGCGGTATTGACAAGGGTTGCAAAGCCCACGTCACCTGGTTCCTTTTCCTCAACTTCTTTTTATTTTTATTATTAGCTTATTTTTTATTTTAATTTAAATACATTTGTATTAAAAATCATATTTGGGCTAAACAGATGTCGTTTTAGTTTAATGTTTCATGTTTTAGCCATGCCATTGCCACTTAAGAGAGAGAAAGTAATTGAAAAAAAAAAAAGAAGAAGCAATATTAGCCTTTTCTATTGGCCAAGTTGAACAATATTAATAGAATAATTCAATTACATCAATCTGACAAATTTTAGGACTTAATTGCACTTTTTGCAAATTTTAAGACTCAATTACACTTTCATGACAAATTTTAGGATTTCTAAGGCACATATTCCTTAATCAAATATTAACTTTTACTTGGAATCATTCGCTCCAACTTCAATATCAACCTAATGTTTATACAAAAAACAACACACCTTAATATTGTCCCTATATCAAGTATGGGTCATGCACCTGCCTTAGCACACGTCCAAATCACCGAGACCCTTCCTCGACATCCAGATGTGCTCGATACTTATACGAGACCATAAACTTACCTGATGCAAGAACAAGCAAATAACAAACATAACAAGAATAACAATACGAGCCAATATAAGTAAACGATGACAAGACCCTAAGATTCATACGTGTAGTATATTGTCATATCAAAGAGTTAGGAAAGTCTACTTACAACTTTTTGGACCTAACTCCAAAACGCTCATTTGGTAACCGGATGGTTCCTAGGGCGGCTTGGTAAGGAGGGCACGAAAGAGAAGGGAGAAAGGAAGAGGAAAGGAGAGAATGACCAAACCTCAAAATGGGAGGATGGCTCCTTCTAGGTCATGATTACATCTAATAGGCGAGTTGGACTATCTATCCTCTGAAGTTGGCGCCTATGTCGCTTGGTATTCACTTGTGATTGGTCCACTTATTGGCTTGTTCTCCAAGGCTCAATCTAGGCTTGTTATTGCCTATGGTGCCTAAGGGGACACATAAGCTCCTTTGATGCCTAGTGTCCTTTTTAATTGGTTAGCCTTTACCTTACTCACCAAGACTATATTTTAGGGTTACGATGGTCTAAAATTCTAGGGGACGCCTAAGTGGGTGATAAATCCATACCATTAATGAACTAAAGTCCAAAATAATTAAATGAGGCCTAGATATTTTTGTCAAGCTACTTGAGAAGCAAGTTTCCTCTTTCTCCCTTGCAATTGGTGTGTGACACTTGGTGGATAAGGATGGACTATGGTCAAAAGTTATGGAAGATTCTAAAACCCCGAATTATCTCTTAACATTTGTCCGATGACTCATTCGCGTATTAATTGATTTGTGTCCAAAATTCATCTAAAACATTCATGAGACTAACATAAGGTGTCGCCCCATTGGAGAAGTCGTTTATATTTGTACACGATCCATGGTTCTAGGAGAACAGAAGTTCGTGCCAAAATTATTACTAAACTTTAACCAAATAAGTGCGACTAAGTTGGTAGCCCTCTTGAACTTGTTCATGACCATTTCCGATTAGAAGTGGTCCATTAGATGCCTTAAAATTGAGGTTTCTTGACCAAGTCTCAATTAGGTGGACCGCCTCCAAAGTTGAATATGCCATGCCTTGTTCTATTCAAGGTTTATACCATTGATTCCCATAACCAACCCTTGGTTGTCACTTGGTCATGTGGGATTAATCCACAATAGTTTGCTACCAAGCAGGATTGACTCATCAATTGTTCATGGTCAGTATAGGTTCCATGCAGAATCACCCGCAATCAATGCACCTACCCATACCTAACTGATCCATGATCATCTTTCGTGTTTGCGATGGAGCAAGTTCAATCCACAACCGAACCTCATGGTCAAAGGGCCGATTCATGTTCAATGCATATATCCGGTGTCCACATATCAATTAATAAGACATCACGATCCAAGCCAAGCTAGGGCTTACGAACCCTCATACTTTATTCTCATGACCTAAAATCAAGGATGTTACATCCAACATCCAGGTGAACATCAACCTGTATATAACTTGTCGACATAAATGTGCTTGAAAGTGACAACAAGAATAACAAATTCATTAAATCCTATCGAGATGCATGCCTGAAGGGACCAGTTGTTTCCTAGGGAAGCTACTTAATAGAGTTACACAGTATGTTCCCTAATCATTATATTGCCACAAAAAGGAATGAAACAGGCAGATTATTTCGGTATGTAGAAATCCAAGAACCAAAGCTGTGGAGATATGTAGTAAAGTTCTCAAAAGAGAGCAAGGGAACAACCTGAACCGACGTCTGCGGTTGAAATTTCATCACGAGGAGCAAAATTTAGCTGACGTAAATATCAAAAATTCATACTGCAAAATTTGAAGGTGAGAGACACAAGTACGCAAAAACAAGACGAAATCAGCGGGACCTTGGTCAAAGCAGACTCGATTTGTTCGAGCACAGTCTTGGCACTTGTTTTTTGAGAACCACATAGGAGGCTGAAAGCAAGTTTCAAAATTTTCTCACGTTCATCAGGAGAATCAATAGATTTAGAAGCCTCCAACAATCTAGTAACGGGGGGAATTAGCCCAGTTTTCACATCACAACGTGGGCAATGATACTCGGCATCCAACCCAATTACCCCTCCTACCGTTCTAGCCATGTAAGCTTGGAGAGCACGGTCCAGGAGAGCAATATACCCACAAATATGATTCCCATCAATCAATGCTTCGCATTTAATGTAATCACACAATCCACTAGCTGCTACAACGTAGGATGCAACAACAACCTCGGCAAAACTTGGGTTCACTGCAACAATGATCACAAGGCCAAGATGGGCTGGCAGGTTTCTCTGCTTGTTCAAGTAAGTACTGCACATCCTATTTCGTGCCTTGCACCTCAAACTTCTAGGATCAGAATCTGACTCAGAATGCTCCGCAATTCTTCATTATGTCCAGGAAAGAATGGACGCCTTATGGCAATGCCTGGGCTAAGCATGAAAAAGTTCCACAGTGAACAAAAATACAGAAATTTGAAATAGTCCACATGATCCTACGCATAGATTTACTTATAGGCACTGTTTAACACAAAGCGAAAAAAGGAAAAAAAAAATATCAGTCATCTACAGTTATTTAACAACGATGGACCTCCACTGATGTTGTGCAAAAGGAGCAACAACCGTCAAATAAGAGCAGGTGGGATGAGCTGTGAATGAGTCACCAAATTGGAACTTCCAACCTGCAGCAGTGAGGGCTCCGCTTAGCCCTATTCCCTTCTAGGGGTATTTTAGTGATAGGTTCTATAGGAACTGGAGGACATCAGTAAAGGATCTAAGTCATTATGAGTAAAAATCACTTTGTTGAGTGAAATGAAGCAAAATTTGGGTGCGAGCGAGTGGAGGGACAGAGTGAGATTCACAACTTGGTGACTGAACAAAACAAAGTTAACTGGATGAACAATACTGAATGCGCGTGAGAGAGAACAATTTGACTCTAAAGAGTTACTAGGTGATCTAATGTATTCTACAAAAATTAAGTAAACAACCATAAGTTTTCTCAGGTTAAATTAATGTATCAACGGCAGTTTACTCGAGGAAACTTTCCAGATGAAAGATATGAAGAAGGCATCAATATCCACAACAAGGAATTTGGTTCGGATATGCCGTTCAACTGAAAGCTTACTCACAAAGCAGTTTTTTTCGCACGTCAACTTCTCATACACACGGAGTCGCCTAGGAAGATAAAGGTACCTATCCTGATGATGGCCAGTAATGGCCACTCTCTTCCCCACTTTCCCTCACCATTTATCACCGGGAAGAGGAAAATTCTTGGGAGCATAAGACAGACCATCACTAGATATATCATATGAAACTGGCCAGGGATCATCATTTTTTTTTTACCTCAGAACTCTTTCCATTACTCTCATCAATGATAATGATCTCTGTTGAATCCTGTATCTCCTGACAATTTATTGGACCATGGATGTTTCCATCAGTCTCATTAGCGTTATCAATTTTCGAGGATTCTTGCCTCATCTGAAAAGTTGTAAAACCAGGTCAACTATAAGAAGCAACTCTGCAAAGCGGAGCCACTACAAATACCACATGTACATACTATTTTTTCAGGATCCCAAGGTTTCTCCTTAGTAATGTCCTAAACAAGTCAACATGCGCATCTTAAGTATCAAAAACCTTTCACGAAAAATACATCCCACACCCACTTTTCTTTTCTCGAATAAACAGCATCTCTAGAAAGAGTCCCGACGACCGAAAGATTCGAGAAGATCATACATTTCTGAACAAATGACAACAAGGATCCAATTTATACCTTCAGACTGGAGTTTCCTAGGTAGGGACATACTCTATCAAAAGGCCCGCCAAAATCTCATTGCTAGAATTGCGATCTTGAGTAAGACACACCCACACAACATCCCGAACCGGGTTAATTCGGCGGGCTAATAACAGCGGAGCCGGGGAAAGCTGCATCTTTCCAGAAGCAAATTGATGTAGATTCCCACTCCGACAATCAATGAGAACCCAAGGGCATTCGACACTATCCTAAGGGGGACTTGCCATTAGCATCAAAGTGGTTACCTTCTGGAACAATGTCAATATCAAATCAACGCCCCTCGCCCCCCCCACCAAAAAAAAAAAAAATGTGGCAAATTGTATTTCATCCCATCACCCAAATGCATGTAGTGAACAGATTGAGACATGTAACCAAAACCCAAAACTCAAATCGGAGCAACAGAATCGGTTTTCGAAAAATCATTCCGTTCTTCCAACTTTCATCACACTCGTGTGCAAGTATAAACCGACACCAACAATCGAATCAGAGAAGCGAAATGGGTTCAAACGAATGCATTCTGCAGCCTTGGTTAAACCCTACGGATGCCGAGATCTCCACATGCCATCCCAAAGATCCAAACTTTAATACGGGATTAGGGAAACCAATCAGTTCCTATGCGTTCACAACACGTTTTTCAAATCAAAACTCAAATGGCACATGCACTTTTTCATTTTGCTTTCCTTTTTATTTTCAATAAAAAATAACAAAAAAGCTCCGTATAATCACATCCAATATTGCAAACATTAGTGTTAATGAATTTTACTAAGATAGTGCACCGACAATTCTTCAAAAGGTATTGTTTTTCTAATGTAATCAATGAATTTGCAAGTAATGTAATCAATTGAAAGTACAAAAATCCAAACCTTAATCTAGGATTAATGGAATTAATCAAGAATGAATGCTAGCTATTTCCTACAGGGAAGACCTCTTGGCGAGAGTAAACTCTCGACATGATCTAAAAAAGTCAAAACACAAAATTCAGGAGACACATCATCCAACCCGCAAATTTCACTCCGCCTTAAGCTGTTGGTCTTCAAGTTGTAGTAAAACATGCACACCGGCTTTGATAAGGTTCGAGGCGCGAACAATAGTTCACCAGAACGAACCGTACCCACTGGAAAAACTCGGCGGTCCGCGACAATCTCCTTCCAATATGAGGGCAAGCTGAAAACTCTCTTCTTCCATATTTCCTGATCAAAGTCCTCCAGGATCCACATAATAATCTCCTCACAAGACAGAGCATTGTTACGATCCACCATCGCAACGTGCTCCTCAAATTTATTAAGGAGGGCTCTGTGTATATCTTTGTGGGCTTCGGTGGGAATCGTAACCATGCGAAAACTCTCCGTCCTAACATCAAACGCCACCAGGTAATCATCCCCATGGACGCCATGCAAACAACTCCAAGCCATATAATAGACCACCCCATCGAAGCAGACCTCGCGACCCTTCTTATCATGGGCTGCACAACCTTCGACCCGCCTCCACTTCTTTGTCCCCAGGGTGAGCACCCATGGCTCCATGATCAACCTGCCATCGAGCCCTCCCGTACTAATCACACGTGTGCTCAAAACCTTATGCTTCCTCTCGACAGGATCGAATCCAAAAGAATGCATTTGTTGATAATATGAAAAAGAAGCATATCGCTCGGTTATTCTAGGCAATCCGAAAGTCGCATACGTCCCTGTCAAAGGATTTGCAATTTGGATGTGACAGCCGACTTCGATGCTGACGAGGCCTTCTTGAGACTGCAAAACAAAAGGACCAGTCCAGCCGTGAAATGAAAGGGGCAGTGTAGCGATTTGGGCTCGACCGTTGTGAGGCTCAAGTTGGTCGACTGAGAAGACTCCTCCACACTCATCATCTGGGTCGTGGAAACCAACAAGGAGTTTCGGGCGAGTCGCGGAGTGAGTCAAATGCAAGTCGATGAAGTAAGGATCGGAGATGAGAGAGCGCCAACGAGTGGAGACGCAAGTGAATTGGCAAAGGGATTTGACGGGGAGTCTTTTAGGATCTCGATCAACAGGTCTTCGGGGACGATAATGGAATCTGTTGAAATATAATTTGCAAAAACGACAAGCCTCAAAGGAAGGGCAAAAAATAGAGGGGATGCTCGAAAGAAAGGATCTAAGATGTTTCCGACATTAATGTTGTCCCAAAGACATACATGAAGGTTTAATCATTTGTTTCTTCGGTCCAAAGAGCTTTACATAAGAAATCCAAGAGCCTCAGACCTAACCTAGTACCACTTCTTCATGGATAAACCAACTAGGCAAATGCAAAAGGAATTTCACGGAGTATCTTTTCCGTGGAGACATTAAATGGACGAAAATTGGGATGCAACAGTCCTTTTATTCAGATTTTAGAGGTTTGCTGTTAAACCGAAACGATTAA
This sequence comes from Eucalyptus marginata, assembly GCA_014182565.1. Taxonomy (NCBI): domain Eukaryota; kingdom Viridiplantae; phylum Streptophyta; class Magnoliopsida; order Myrtales; family Myrtaceae; genus Eucalyptus; species Eucalyptus marginata. The sequence continues at coordinate 3,447,628 of CM024591.1, read as the reverse complement.
GTTGGATTACATGGGTTGAGCAGCATAACTATGAAAAGAAATAAAATGCAAACTAAGTTATAAGAGCCATAAGTCTCGCTAGCTTGGGTTTCTACTTCACAGCAACTAAGCCATACAAAAACATTGCTTCACCGAGTATTAACTTAATAGCATAACCAGAGAAGTCAAAGGGGATCCATCTGACAGGTCAAGAAACTTTAAGAGGACTGTCAAGCCAACTATCTCCTAAAGGCATTCAAACACCAATATTTTAAGAAAATATAAATTTAACTCTGCAATGGCAATGCATTTGAAGCATAGTATAGGAAATAGCGGATTCCTAAACAAAAAGACTAGCTCAACAAAGAAACCATAACAAAACACTGATTAATCTGTAGTGTGTGAATAAAAGCAGCAGATGGCCATTAATAAGATCCGAAAGATCTTAGAATATGGAATGAGTAGGATTAGGAAAGAAAAATATGTCATACATTGCACCATATGAGGAACAATACCTTTTTCAAAGGACTTGATGGAGCAAAAAAGGCTTCAAATAGTCCCCCCTGAACTTTTTGCCTCACATATTTATGCACGTTATTTTGATCCCTTCTCAATTTATTATCCAGTTACAAATGACTTTCTGAGTTCCACTGTAAATACTAATTTCATTACATTATCCACCGGCAACAAATATGCAAGATAAGTAGTTCATAGACAATCCACCAGCTATTTTTATATTCAACCTGTTCTTCTTAAATACCCGATTCTGTGCTCATCAAATTATGATGCTAAATTTGACTAGCATAAAGTTCATCTGTTTCTGTACCCAAATGATTCAGCATCGTAGCCAAATAAATTCACCAGAATCACCACATACAAAATCTATAAGCCAAACATCAAGCACACAGATTGTCCTGAAAACAAAGTATCGACAAGAAAAAAAAAGAAACCAAATTACGTGAAAAAATTTGACCTTTTTTTAAACCACTCTTTCTTTCTGCCTCCATTTTCTCTGCTTTGATAGAGAACACGTCGAGACCTGCACTCAGGGTGACATCACGCTCAATCTTCTTTTTCCAATACAAACCTGCAATTTCCTTACCCTATGTCAGATATCATAATCATCAAGAACGAAAACTTTAATGTTCATCTTCTTCACAAGAATGCATTATCCACAAATAATTTTCGAAAGGAGAAAAGGTTTCCAAGCTGCAGATAATATTCTTGCTACAAAGAGCATGGACACGACAATTCTAAAACACTCTTGTTTAACCTGCATCTCCAAATATGGAAGGCAAGAAACACCAGCAACGGCCTATTATTATAAATGGTAAATAGTAAAGTAATAAAACTGGGAAAGGACAATTCATCTGGACACCATTAGCCGACATGTCCGCATGCCAAAAGTGATGTCAGTGAGGGTCAAATGCATTATATAAATCTCAAGCAAAAGTATGTGAGCAAGATACGTTAGGTAACTGGCAGCTCGACAGTGGGAAAAGGAGCAATGACCATCTAGTTTAGCAACCAGCAGGCTAGCTGATTTTTCCTTATTTTAATTCAGTAGTAGGCCGCTCTCCAGCTTGTTTTACTTCTTAAAGTGAAAACTTGCAAGCTCCAAACCATTCTCAGCCTGGGCCTTGGGGACAGATTTCTCTAGCCATGCCTCTAAAACCTATTCCTCTGGTCCACAGAGTGAAAATAATTCCTGGCGATACTAACAATAAGATCAAAATTAGGTTTTTCCCCTGTTTAGAATGGCCAAGAAATAAAGGCTCGTGCCGTTCAAGGAAAAGGGCAAAAATCTGCATTCAGCTTCGCAAGCACCAGCCACATTATGATTGAAATCAAGATCGTCCCTGAACCGACAATCACTTCAAGGGCGATCCTCAATTCAGGAACGAAAACTTACACTTCTCGTTGAGGTTAGAATCACCGAAAGGACCGTCACTTCAACTTCTTGGCAACGCACATCGCCTGGATAATAACAGCAAGAGAAGGCCGATAATCAATCAATTCTACACAGAGCAAAACAACGAAATTCAAATCAACAAAAGACCAAATTCTGAACGCTCTGTAAAATAAGCCTCGAGCTACGCATGTTCCGTCCGATCGTTCCCCTTTCTTCTACCTCGATTCCGGTTCCTCTCCCAAGAAGAGGATGCTTTCTTCTTTCTTGTTTCTATGCGATTTCCGCGAACGGCTCCAGTTTTGGGGGTTTCAGGCGTGCCCTAGATAGGAGATCAGGGAAGAATTTTTAGCTAAAATGCCTTCAATATATCTATATAACAATTTGGACTTTGGTGGATCCAATTAGATCAGTCCGACTATACTTGATCCAACCAACTTTTATTTCTTTTTGCCTTTTCAAATCAAGCCGATCCCCATTAACAAACACTTTTCAAATTTGTAATTAAAAAGAATTGTAATAATTACAAGAAAATCTTACAAATCTCTTACGCACTTTGTAAATCTATCCTATTAATTAAACAAATTCCATCATGACTTCGATCTCAACTTTTTACCAAAAAGAAGAAGAAGAAGATGAAGAAAGTTCATGATAGATATTTATACATATCTACCCTGTCACCGATTACACTTAACTCTAGATAGCAATCGAAATTTAAAATGTTCAAGATAATTAACAAGTAATCTATGAATGTCCACCGTTCTAAATTTGGACTCAAAAAATTATTGAGTATTCCATGAACATCAAACTCTATTAATTTCACTTATATGACAATGGAAAGTATGCTTAAAAAACGGATTGGAATCTTTACATATTATTGTACTCTCTATTAATTTCACTTCACTAATTTTATCTTCACACACAAACGAAACGAGTTATCTGTTACTAATTTGAATTAAAAAAGAAAACTTCTTATCTTACAAGTTAGGTAAAGTTTTTTGAGATAGATAAATCGTCAAATATTACTTCCCTTTTTACCTAATAAATTTTTCCAACTTTTTCTAGACATGGCACCATCAGGTATTTACCAACAAAGGATGAAGGAAAAAAATGAAAGAAATTAAAAGAAAACAAAAAATAAAAAGAAATATATATAATCTTCATGTTGATTAGATAGGATAATTTGGGACCCATGGCGAGGGGAGAGCTGGATGTTCTAGGAAAAATGTGGGGAAAAATTATTAGGAAAAAAAAATTGCTGTTTAAAAGAGTGTAAGTTCTCTTGTTTATTTTATGTATCAAGATGTGAAAGTATAGGATTTTAAGATTAGATATTGTGCAAAGTGCAACTTTGAATAGGCGAAAATGGTTATTTTTCGCAATGTTTAAATAAAATGCTTTTAAATATCCATATAAGATGAAGAAGAGGGCACCATTAGCTATTTACCAGCAAAGGATGAAGAAAAAAAATGAAAGATAATAAAAGAAAACAAAAAATAATTAATAGAAAAAACTTGTTGTATAGAAAAGTGTAAGTTCTCTTGTTTTATTTTATATATCGAGATGCAAAAGTATAGGATTTTAAGATTAGATATTCTGCAAAGTGTAATTTCAAATAAAGGAAGATGTTTATTTTTCGCAGTATTTCAATAAAATGGCTTCAAAATATCCATATAACAATTTGGACTATGGTGGATTCGATTAGATGGGTCCGACTATCCTTGATACAACCAACTTTTATTTCTCTTTGCCTTTTCAAACCAAGTCGATCCCCATTAACAAACAAATTTGTAATTAAAAAGAGTTGTAATAATTATAAGGAAATCTCTTAAACCTCTTGCGCACTTCGTAAATCTGTCATGATAATTAAACAAATCCTATCATGACTTCAATCTCAACTTTTTATCCAGAAGAAGAAGAAGAAGAAGAAGAAGAAGAAGAAGAAGAAGAAGAAGAAGAAGAAAGCTTGTGATCAACCTTTGTACGTATCTACCATGCCCACGATTACACTTAACTCTAGATAGCAGATAGTAATCGTAATTTGCAATGTTCAAGATAATTTACAAGTGATTTATGAATATTTACCATTCTAAATTAGGACCCAAAAAATTATCGAGTATTCCATGAACATCAAACTCTCTATTAATTTTCACTTATATGACAATGGAAAGTATGTTTAAAAAATGGATGGAATCTTTACATATTATTGTACTCTTAATTTCACTTCACTATTTTTATCTTCACACACAAACGAAACAAGATCTGTTACTAATTTGAATAAAAAATGGAAACTTCTTATCTTACAAGTTAGGTGAAGTTTTTTTTCGAGATAGATAAAATCGTCAAATATTACCTCCCTTTTTACCTAATAAATCTTTGCAATTTTTTTTCTGGATGGGGCACCATTAGGTATTTACCAACAAAGGATGAAGGAAAAAAAATGAAAGACAATAAAAGAAAACAAAAAATAAAAAGAATATATATATAATCTTCACATTAATTGGATAGGATAGATTTGGGGTCCGCAGCGAGGGGAGAGCTGAATGCTCTAGTAAAAACATGGGGAAAAATTATTAGGAAAAAAAATTGCTATTTAACAAAAGTGTAAGTTCTCTTGTTTTATTTTATATGTCGAGATGCAAAAGTAGAGGATTTTGAGATTAGATATTGTGCAAAGTGCAATTTCAAATAAGTGAAGATGCCTATTTTTTGCAGTGTTTCAAGAAAATGCCTTCAAAATATCCATATAACAATTTGGATTTTGGTGGATTCGATTAGATTAGATCTGTCCGATTATCCTTAATCCAACCAAATTTTATTTCTTTTTGCCTTTTCAAACTAAGTCAATCCCCATTAACAAATTTTCAAACCAAGTCGATCCCCATTAACAAACAAATTTGTAATTAAAAAGAGTCGTAATAATTATAAGAACCCAAAAGAAGAAGAAGAAGAACAAAGTTCATGATAAACCTTTGTATGTGTTTACCATGCTTGCAATTACACTTAACTCTAATTTTGCAATTGTAATTTACAATGTTCGAGATAATTGAGAAGTAATCTATGAATGTTTACCGGTCTAAATTTGGACTCAAAAAATTATCGAGTATTCTATGAACATCTAACTTTGTATCAATTTCACTTATATGACAATGGAAAGTATGTTTAAAAAACGGATCATAATCTTTATATATTATTATACTCTCTATTAATTTCGCTTCATTATTTCTGTCTTCAGACACAAACAAAACGAATTATCTATTACTAATTTGAATTAAAAATGAAAACTTCTTATCTTACAAGTTAGGAGAAGTTTTTTCGAGATAGATAAAATCGTTAAATATTATCTCCCGTTTTACCTAATAAATTTTTCCAAATTTTTTTTTTCTGGACACGACACCATTAGGTATTTACCAACAAAGGATGAAGGGAAAAAAAAATGAAAGATGATAAAAGTAAACAAAAAATAAAAAGAAAAATATATATAATCTTCACATTAATTGGATAGGATAGATTTGGGAACCGTGGCGTGGGGAGAGCTGAATGCTTTAAGGAAACCATGGGGAAAAATTATTAGAAAAAAATTATTGTTTAAAAAAGTGTAAGTTCTTTTGTTTTATTTCAAGTAAAGGTAATACTCTGAAAAACCCTAAACTAACACACATATGACAAATTTTTTCTTAAACTAATTTTTTGATAATGAAAAATCGTAAATTGATACGCCTATGACAAATTTATCCTAACTGATCATAAAAAATCAAAAACTAGTACACTTGTGATAAATTTACCCCAAATTAATTTATTTGACTGCCAAAAATCTAAAATTGATACATTTGTGATAAATATACAATATGTTAAATTGGATTAATACCACAAAAAATAAAAATTATAATTATAATTATGGTAAATGGAGAGTAAAATCCTAAATCGATACATCAATTAATTATTACGTGTCATTCAAATTAGTAATTTGATAGTAAAATTTAACGGAAACTAACAGAGGGCAAATTTATCACAAGCATACCAGTTTGGGATAAATTTGTCAAATATATACTAGTTTGCTGTGGTCAAAAAATTAGTTTGAGATAAATATGTCTAAACTATACTAGTTTGGGATTTTTCAAGTTATTAACCCTTTTATGTATTGAGATGCAAAAGTATAGAATTTTAAGATTAGATATTGTGTAAAGTGCAATTTCAAATAAATAAAGATAGTTATTTTTCGCAGTGTTTCAATAAAATGCCTTCAAAATATCCATATAACAACTTGGACTTTAGTGCATTCGATTAGATTGGTCCCACTATTCTTGATCCGACCAACTTTTATTTTTTTTATTTTTTTGCCTTTTCAAACCAACTTGATCCCCATTAACAAACACTTTTCAAATTCGTAATTAAAAAGAGTTGTAATGATTATAAGGAAATCTCTTAAATCTCTTGGGCACTTTGTAAATCTATCCTAATAATTAAACAAATACGATCATGACTTCAATCTAAACTTTTTACCTAGAAATGAAGAAGAAGAAGAAGAAGAAAGTTTGTGATAAACCTTTGTAAGTATCTACCGTGCCCACGATTACACTTAGTTCTAGATAGCAATCATAATTTACAACGTTCAAAATAATTGACAAGTAATCTATGAATGTTTACCGTTCTAAATTTGGACTCAAAAAATTTTCGAGTATTCCGTGAACATCAAACTCTCTATTAATTTCACTTATATGACAATGAAAAGTATGTTTAAAAAACATATCAGAATCTTTACATATTATTGTACTCTCTATTAATTACACTTCACTATTTCTATCTTCACACACAAACGAAATGAGTTATGTGTTATTAATTTGAATTAAAAATGAAAACTCGTTATCCTCCAAGTTAGGTGAAGTTTTTTCGAGATAAATAAAATCTTTAAATAATGCCTCCCTTTTTACCTAATAAATTTTTCCAATTTTTTCTAGACACGGCACCATTAGATATTTACCAACAAAGGATGAAGGAAAAATAAAAGGAAAAAATAATATATATATATATATATATGTGTGTGTGTATGTATAACATTCACGTTGATTGGGTAGGATAGAAACCCTTTTACTTCTTTCTTTCTTTCTTTCTTTCTTTTTGTTTATCTTTTTTCTATCTTTTTCTTTCCTGGCAATCATTTTTATTATAGAAAAAAAATAGTAAACATTTGATTAACACACTAGTAATCATTTTTATATCATTTGATTAAAAACCTATCTTCATTTATTATATAGCTTTTATAAGTTCTCTCACTCATAAATAGTTTTTAATTAAAGTCAATTTTAAGGGGAAAAGGGTTTCCAAAATTGATTAGCAAAGTGATGCATTGAACTACTATCCAGTGATTGATTTATAACTTCTTAAGATAACCCACTTATGTTTTGTTAAGTAACTTAGTATATTCATTTGAAACAAGATTCAGTACACAATGTTACTACTTGCTATTGTTTCTCTTCACTTTTGAACAATCCAAATATTGCAAGTCGAGACTTTGAAAACCTAGTTGATCTACGAGCTAGTGATTGATGGTCTCGTCGTCTTTTCTTTTGTGATATGTTAATTTACACATCTATGGGATGAAATTCAATCACTAGTTTTCAGATGCAAAAGAAAAACGTCGATGAGTTGGTTGAAGACTAGGGCGTTAAGACTTTGGTTAAACCAAAACCAAAGGCTCCGATGTATATTATTGGAACCAAGATGGCCTTTTAGATGACATGCCCAAATAACTGCTGCGCAATACGTTGTTATCCCCATCATGTACATGAATAATTTCTTCTTCTTCTCCATAGCCTATATATGAATTGATCATCTAAACTTTAGGAGGCTTGCCATAATTTACAAGTTATATTCCAGTCTAGATTCGACGTTATATGGCAAAAAGGAAATTAGCTTAGTGGCAACTTAATTTGCACATTATGTCTGTCGAAGTTGTTTTTAGATGCTAGTCCTAACACTATTATATACGTTTGATGAAGAAACATTGAACAAATCTCGGTTGATATGTGTCCAGATGCTTATGCAAAAAGTCTAACCGCATATGTAGTCGATTGACTGTCGATACGATAGTTCAGTTTTTCATTGAGGTTAGAATCATTAAAAGGATTTGAAGCATTAGAATAAAGTGACTGGGTGCATTGCCCGAATAATTATAACAAGAAAAGGCAGATAATCAATTATACAAAGCAAAACAACGAAAATCAAATCAACAAAAGACCAATATTGCACGTAATGCACATACCCTCTTCGCTATGTAAGCCTCGATTTCTTCGTCTGTAATAACCCTCAAGCTGCGCATCTCCGTTGCTTCCATCCAAGTCGTCAGAGTAACGACTAGAGCTTCGGCGACGAGTCATGGCTTCGGGACTCCGGTTCTGAATCGTGCGATCTTCCTCTTCTTATACTTCGATTCCAGTTCCTCCCCGAAGAAGACGACGCTTCTTCTTTCTTGCTTCACCAACCTACCAAACCGGCATTTCCCTCGAACAGCTCCAAATTGCGAGCAGTTGTGTAGGGGTTCAGGCATGGCCGAGACCGGAGATGAGAGGCCACAGACCAAGATATTTATAAATTCATCATAAATTTTAGGACGCAAAAGAAAAAAAAGATTTATTAGTGTCATAAGTGTTGACAAATTTTTTTTTTTTTTTAAATTTTCGTTACCTCATCATTTTTGTCGTCCATATATTATTCTTATTATATGGTGTTTTGGCAAATAATAAAATCATCACTTCAATTTATCTTTTGAAGCATATATTACACTAAAAGTGAAAAGGACCCTAGAGTTGCGGATAAAAAAAGTATCATAATTCATTTGGCCTGGAAATAAGACCGACCTAATTCATCTAACTCGCACGTTTGATTAATTCGGCATAGGAGTTAGTGGACCTATAAACGATTATGAAGTAGATATAAGCCATGTAACTCCTATTCGAATGAGAGCAAAATGTTTGTTCATCATGCATTAGAGTCAATTATAAAATAAATTCTTGAAAGATTTTGCATTCTTTTTTTTTCCCTCAAAGACACATATTCATAAAAAAAATCCTAATAATTATTGATCAACGGTATAGTCTTATTGACTAAGAAGATTATTTTCTTTGATGAAAACTACTGAACTTATTAGAGAGGTCGCCCCATTGTCCTTGGATCACATATATTTTATTATTATTATTTTATTTTTTTTACTAGCAGATCTTTTAATATCCATCAACAATTTTTAATAGTTATCTACTTCCGACTCCGTATGGAAAAAAAATAAAATCCAGATGGGCTACCTGGCAAAATCTTTAGCGCAGAATATGCAATGGTGACTTGAATCATGTAGGAATTCTCTGTGCGAGTATCAATTGCCCCTGTACATGAATTCTAAAACAATGTTTCGAGGAAAGCTACGCTAAACAACGTAAATTTTGTCTCTCTAGTTCTCTTAGAATTCTATGTCTGCATTCACCAATGTCTTACTCCAGCCCATCCACTAATCCTCAAATAAATCCCAAATGAAAAACAGTACTCCCATCAATGAATTTAAATAAACATATAAATAATCGTCTTCATCACTTCCCCATCAATATCATGATTGATATCAGAATGGCGGACAGGCTCATTCATAGTGCGTTAGCCAAGCATGTGCGGTCATGATCATCAATCGTATTTGTACTGAATTTCCTTTTCCGTCAACTGCAAGTGCTCCCAATTTCAACAAACCATCATGGTTTTGCTCCTTCAATTTGTGTATCGAAAAGACAATCTGAGCTGATCTAACCTATACTCATTTTGAAGGAAATAAAAAGAACTACTTCAACTGATGTGCTTATCATCCTCCTTCTCGCGTTTTTCCTCACTCTCCCGCACGTCCGACGTTCACTCTCGCTCGCGTACTTCTTCGTACCCGCGGAGCTCTGCTTTGCCAGTGCGCCGTGGCGGCAAGTCTCCTTGCTCCACCTCTCATGAAGATATTTATGGTAGGGTGATTGGTTATTTTTTGCACTATTATTATGACTATGTATGTACCATCTCAATCGTCATGTTGCTAAACCAAGCCACCGAATGAATGTTATCTTGTGATCCCACATTTTTGCCTCTCAACTTCAGATATTCCACATTATCGTTACCATTATAATAAGAAAAATAATAAAAAAAAGTCATAAATCTATTATAATTGTGTCAATTGGGTTTTGAACTCTTTTTCTTTTTCCTAGTAGATTCATAAATCTTTTGTATTTATGTCACTTCAGTCATTCAGTCAATTTTGACCAAAAATCATTAACATGAATGTTGGTCATTTTATATGGCGTGGCCGGTTTTGACAAAGATAATTTTTAATAATATTTTAACTTTTTTTTTCGAAATTTTATTTATTTTTTCTTTTTGTTTCTTTTTTTTTCTTCCCTTCTTCCTCTAGCCAGTCAGCGGTTGCCGGACCTTGGGTGGCTACGAACGAAGGAGGAGAGAGATAGCTAAAGCGAGAAGACTTTTTAATTTCTTTGCTTAGATTCCACATCAATTGTTGACATGGAATTGGTAGAGACGTGTCGATATATTGATGGATACGAGTGAAAATATGGATGCCACGCAGGATGTTGACGCAGTGCTATCAGATCCCTGAATATCTTCCTTGAGAATGGGGTATCGCAAACATGTCTAAGCCAAGCTCTCTCACAAAGCAAGCAAACCATCTGATTTTGAAAGCGTATTGGAATAGTAGTGCTCACTTTCTTTTGTCACAGCCTTGCGAATCCAGTTCCAACTGGGCTTAATAATGGCTGGATATCGGTTACAATTGATATTACTTTTTCTGCGTTTGATTCTTTTTATGTATGGATTTATGTTCTTCAGTCGTACTTACTTATCAATCAAAACTCAGTAGACGATCTGCATCATGATGCATCTCTTCATATATGCAGGCATAATACTCTGAAGAAATTACGAAATGATCGTGTCCACGAAATAAACAACATTGGATCTTAACAAATACGTCTCAGTCCTTAAAGAACGAAATATACCATCCGCTGAATTAGTAGGCATCATTAATGAATTCACTAGCAATGTATGCATGCTCTATCACATATCGAATAATTCACACGAGAAAGAAAGGAATGTGGTACTCAGTAGTTATTTTTGGCTAGCACGCCATGATCAATTACAATCACATATTTCCTGTCCATGGCGTTCGACTGAGCATTTTCTCATTTTGCTGAGACCTGCTGGGCTATTGCATTAAAGTACTTATGCTCTCTTCTTGTTTCTTGTCGTCTTTATATATTGATCATCGGATACTAGACTTACCATTCTCTGCTGATATCGATAGAACCGGAACAAAACCATCTACCGTAGAACCGTGGTCACCCACGAACAGCCCATGATACCATCTCTGGATATTCTGGGTCAGTGGAGGCCAGCCAATGTATGGTATCTTGTAACATATTGGTGTCACAGCCATGTTACCTGATTGAATTCATTGAAATATTGTAGATGTTGGTAACAAGATAGGACATGACAACAGCATGCATGGTTATTTTTTGGCTTTGCGTAGCTGCAAAGAACATATCCAGGTCAAGGGGAGGCCCATAAAAATAAACTATATCATTTCTCAAATTCACAATTGCCAATATTAGGAATAGATAGATAATATTGTTTCTCCAATTTATAGTAGTTTCAATATTTGAACTCGAGCTTCAATTAGATTTATTTTCTAATTGAGTTCGGTTGACATTCTTCTTAGACAATCAAATCTAATTGAATTGAATAATTAAAGTAACAATGACCATGAACTTGATGGGAATGAGCCATTGTGCTATAACGTCCTCAATCTTCATAAGTCGAGTAGTGCTCGACTTACTCCTTTTGGGTTTCGGGGGTCTAATGCCTCGTGAATCATGACCAAGAATGGACAATTTCAGTTAATATATACACCTTAAGTAGTCTAACAAGTGCGAAGTGTCGAATCTGCTCTAAATTTAATATTTAGGAACAATCTCAGTTTTTGTACACAACAATAGTGATAATACTAAATGATTTTATATAAATTAACCCTTCAATATATAAGATTAGTAATCAATTTTTGTCATGTTACCTTTTTATTATTGAGACGTTTTCCTTCTTCATTTAACATGTTTATTCTTTTTTATTCAAATACCTCATTGAATATATTAAAGTGGTTATATTTATCAAATTTTAGCAAATTATAGTTTAAAATTATTGGTACTATGTATTTTTTTGTTATCAGTAATTTAGTTATTTTAGTTTCATGTCATTTTCTATAAATTTTCATCTTTCACAGTAGGTAAGGGAAAAAGAGATATTTCCTCTAAAAACATGAGATTATATTGTTGACAATTGAATCTCTATCAACTTTGTAGTTATCCATTTTATTTTGCAAAAATAAAAAATTCAAGAAAAAGAATGGATAAGATAAAAACAAAAAAGCGAGAGACAGCAAAATTTTCATAAAAAAATAAAATTAAAAAAAAAAAAAAAAAGAAAAAGAAAAGGGGGAATATAGAAATAAAATCGAGTGGGCTGGTTTTGTCCAGCCCACTTTGGCATTTTCCGCATTCTAAGCCCCAGCAGCCCCCACCTAGTCTCGTTCTTTCTTTTTGGGGCCATCTTTTGTTTTTCTTTTTAGCCCACTTCTTCCATTGTTTTCTCAGCCCACATCAAAATTAAAAAGGAAAAAGAGCCCAGCCCAGCCTCCTTCTAACCTTGCTTCAAAGGAAAATAACAGGGCGTGACGTAAGCAAAACCCTAGGTGTTCTAGAAGGTGAGCTGGCGCATGAGAGAGAAACAATAACAGACAAGATTCATGCGAGCGACGTTGGCTTGCACGAGAAGGAGGAGAGGATGGCGTCGGCCATGATAGACAGAAAAGCAGCTTGGATTGAAGTAAAAACCAGAAAGATTCTCAAGGCTGGAGGAGGGGCTGAAGAAAACCGGGAAATTTTCCATCGATAGTTGCGGTCGCCGGATTAAGCGGCCGGATTTGGTAGCCATCGGTCGGAGTAGGTGACCGTCAGTTGGTGTTGGTTAGGTGGTGATGTGTATTGCTGGGACACGTAAAGAGGTTGATTCGTTGCTAATAATTCAGGTTTGGTTAAGTTGCAAAAGGAAAAAGTTACGGGGAAGAAGAATGTGCAAGGTTGAAGAAGAAGGTGCAAGGGAAAAAGACTAAAGGGAGAGAATAAAAGAAATTAAGTAAATCATTAAAAAATAAAATTAATTAAAAAAATCATTTTTTTAATCTAATCATATCCGATCCGGGTACACAAGTCGAGCCAACGGGTCAGAAAGGTAAACTAGTACAAACCCATTCCCGGATAATAATAATAATAATAATAATAATAATAATAATAATAATAATAATAATAATAATAATAATAATAATAAATTTCAAAAAAAAAAAAAATATTTAAAAAGCAATGTATGTTAATTGGGCTAATTTTATGAAGAGAACAGAAAAATTATCATTGACCATCCTTATATCAACGATAGCAATATAAAACAAATTTCCATGTCTTAGTCAACAATTAAGCCCTTGCTATAATCTCAATTTCATTCAACTTAGTTTTCCTCTATAATGTTCTAATCGCCTTCTTATCTTCTATGTTGACCATCTCCATTTTTGGTGCACGCGCTTCCTTGATTTCAAGCAGATAAAACTACATTGCATAGGATCATGGAATTATGGAGGAGAGTTATGATTATCTATTTCTTGTTTGTACTCGTTTTATGCAGAAGACTTACACAAGAAGTATAGCCTTTAGCCATGTGATTGATAGTCCTCTTTCCATTTGCCTTATAGGGCAACAACTTATGGGTGACGTTTTTTCCATGTTTGGCAAAACAACAAAACCAACTAAATTCTTTTATTCTGGTCTCCTCCAGCTTCTATTTGATGGCGAACTCCTGAATTTTGAGAACTTAACTATAATACTGTCTTGCCGTTTGATGTTATACTCTGCAATGATGGCTTATTATTTATGTCGACATACTGATTATTGAGCGATTGTTGCAAAATCACTTGGGTTTAAATATAATTATATTTCTTTTCTAATGTAAACTTGTATATTTCGGGAATCTTGTAGGCTTGTTTTGGCAAGTAGAGTTGTTCCATTGATGTCTTCGACAATACCTTTGGGTCGACGACTTGCTAATCCATTACCAAGATGCTGGCAGTGGAGCTTGCGTGCTAGCACTTTCCTTTTTAGTCTTTTTATTAGGAATAAATGCTATCATTAGTTCAATCAATGACGTTGACTTCCCTGTTATTTTCTCTTGATAAAGCAGTTTAGTTTCTATATTAGGTTGCCATGGGTTCAACTCTTGTGACAGAACAAATACATGCGAAGTGAGGAATAAAACTCCATTATGTTATTTTCTTTTGGTACATTCACGAAGGACATTCATGGCCAAATTGTGAAGATGTCTTGACAAAGTTTCCTCACGTGATTTTTATTTTGTGAAGGAAAAAAAAATTACAAAATTCTCGAGAAAATTTTTTGGAATGCTTTAGGGAGATGCAATTGCATCTCAAAAACTCTCTAAAAGCCTCTAGGCCAATGTAGGTCTATGCTACATTTTAGACAGTCATGCTACCGGCAATAATACTATTCTATTCCTCATTCCTTGATTGCTTCTCTCTCTCTCTCTTCTCTCTCTCAAGGCTCAGTAGTCTCTCTTCAAGCCTGCTCTTTCTAATTGGATAGGATTTTGTGCTTTTATGATAAAAAATCGCAATCGAGTTTTAAAGATTTTAATCGGTTCAATTATATCCTGAACTTTATGTTGAAAAGGTACATTTTAAGGACGTAGCGTAGTAGCAAATTTTAAGTGGCATTTGGATAATTTGAGGTAAAAGCGACATTCAGACAATTACCGGGAGTTGGGATGGAGGATTTGCTTTCCCAAATAAACTTGGAATGATTATCATTATTCGCCACTCTTAACGCTAGAGCCTTGTGTAATAAGAATGCCTAAATGTTATAATTCATCATTTACTTTAACTAAATACGAAAAATATGGGTATATAACATTTGAGTGTTAATCAAAATGCATATTTCATCTTAAAAATTGAGTTTTCCGCCAATGAGTTTGAATTTAAAACTAACGTGTTTCATAAATCACTTGCTAGCTGAATAAAAAGGAAACTCTTTTCACCGTAAGATTGTGGTCAATCTAATAATAGATTAATGTGCTTTATTTTCATCATTTAAAAAAATTCCTTTAATTACCCTGATAATCAATGAAAAGAATATTAGAGAATTAGGGCACGGCAATTCCTACAGCCTGTGAGATGAGGCACATCTTTTATTACAAACTTGACTAAATTGCCCGAAACAATGGTCCCACATTCTTTAGTTAAACCAGTAAATTCGTAATTCTTTTTCTTTTTATATTTCCATGAACACTCAACCTTTTTCCCAGGTCGCATTTCTTCCGCATTTCTCTCTTTTTTCTTGCAATTGAATCTAAAAAGGAAATATATCTTTTCGCCGATTGATTAAACGGAGGCGAGAGAGAGAGAACAATTTTGAAATTACCGTCATCACAATCCTCCATCCAAATTACTAATCTAGAATGACTCCGTCAAATCCTAACCCTCCGTCTGAGTCTATCCAATAATCATTACGTAGGTGAAGGTTAAAATAATCAAGAAACAAATGAACAGTTTGGTATCCCTCATTTTTTTCACTTCTTCTTTCTATTTTTTTTTCGGTCGAACACTTCCTCTTTCTATTTATGAAGTGAATTCTCATACATAAACTTCATGAGGACCTATATAATGCAAATATATTGAATACTATGATGATTTTTTTGTCGAGGAAACTCTATTGTTTAATAATTGATGATACAAAATCATTGTTACGATGGTAATCCAATAATATGTGAGTGTGTCGATACTTGGCACCATCTGAATTCAATTATAGGGAGAGAGATTGAGGATTCTGAGACAATTGTTTTCTGCAATAAACCACTGAATCGTAGGATGTCTAATTATACAAAATCAATGAAACTTCTTGCTGCAAATTTAATTTCAGAATCAATAATTGAATCAATTTGTTGCAGAAAAAATTGTCTCACAGTCGAGAGAGTTGGCAGAGTCTTGCATATCTCAACAATAAAATGGAGACTAGATGATTGTGCACACAAAAATTGCTAGAACAAGACCAAAAAACCAAAAAGGTTGCTGTTGCAGGAGATGCTACTCTTGGTGTTATTATCCTCTTCCCTGCCTTGAGCTAGATCCGATGTCAATTAAGCTATCATACTACTGTGGGTCTAGTTCTCATCTCCGTAACAAGTCCTCTAAATCTTTAGTTGCTTGATCGACCGCGTAAATAATCATCTTTTTAATCTGTTTCACAAAGAGATCGGAGAAGGGTGAGAACAACTGAATCACCAAAAATCAAAAGATGCCACGGCCAAACATATAAGGTAATATTAAGTGTTACCTCAAGCTTGTCCTCTCTGGCATTATGATTCTTCGGAAGTTGTCTAAACTCCCCAGTCAAATGAAGGCACTCATAGATATTCTCGGGAGAGACAAAGTCGGTGGCAACTTTTGTGCATGACTACATGAAGAATGATGATAGTGCCAACAATTTAGAGGATTTACAATTCAAGGTCACAGTATAGGTAAAATATGTAAAGAAACGGTTTATCTACCTTCAGATTTCTAACTTGGTGGGGACATCCGGCAGGAATAAAAACTGCTTCGCCTAAATGTTGTTCGAATGTCCATTGTTCAATTTCTACATAGTTTCATAAGTTATGTTCGACCATTGTATTACAAGAAAAATTTGTTGGTTTTAGCATATACTAACCAAATTCCTCCTTCAACTTCCTCTTGTGCTCCAATGTAAGATAAAACAATTGGTCGTGGATTGGATGAATGACCTGAGCATCGTGGGAGTGAGTATCAGATCCAGGAACGTGGGTTACATAAATATGCCAACAACAAGAGTAGCATAATTGTGCTGGGAAATTCACCTCTTTAACTGGAGCGCAGTATGTATGCCTGAATTCGTTATGGTGCTTGCGAAGATATGCCTCCAACGGGGGGATATCCTCTCTCCGGAAAATGTCCCACAACGCGCCGCCTCTTTGCTTGATTTCTTGGTCCGAACAGAGATCGTTTCTGCGTTGGTCTTCTTCTTTTCCCTGGCATCCCTCACGGCCATTGAGGCCTTCGAGACCCCGATCTTGGCATCCTGATGCATCTACATTAAACTCTTCATGTGCTTGACATTGAAGCTCCTTCACATCCTGTGCTTTGTGCTTCTCTTTCAATGTTTTCACTGCAGATTGCTGCTCTTCACTTAAGGACACCTTTGCGGTATGCATAAGGATATTCACCTGCCAGGCGGGTAAAAAGGGAGGGAAGTCAACACAACGCATGCAAGTGGTGTGTCTGATCATGACAAATATCTATTTGCATGCCATCACCTCATTCCTAATAAATGCAATGCATCTTCACAACTAAGCTGTGCCATCTACTGCCTAACCAATGTAGCACGTTCTAATTTTGGTGGACGGTGCTTGGAAAATTCCTTCATATCTGGAAAGAAGGGATTACTATACTGGATAATATCAACAACTTTCACCTCTAAATCATGCTTATGGCAACACAATTTCTCTGCTGTTTTGTTAAACACTTTCATTCATGCTTTTCTTATAAATGTTCCATACTTGGTAATAAAGTCATAATGATAACGAAACATTCAGTGATTCATGCAACACTTTTTGAAGAAGGCGCACCGCATCTGACATATCGCAGTGAAGCTTGGTCACAGAGTCACCTCTTCCTAGCTCTTCTGCAAAACCATAGGCAATATAGGTCTTCGGTCCCATGTCTGGCTTCAAGACACTTGGTGGCAACTTTGTAGCCAGGTTGAGGAAGCCAGATCGAGGGTTGGTATAGGCATGAAATGGCAGTGCAGCCATGAACTCCTCACAATGGCGTGGCAAAAGATCCTCAAACTTGTCTGAAGGAGGCCAGTCCTTTAGCTTTAGCACCTGAGGCCAAAAGTTAGAATACATTTGCCCCTCTGAGTAGCCTTTGAAGAATTTGTGGGTGTTAATGTCTACCTGAAAGTTCAATCAACTGCCATAAACAAAACGTTCTAGGTATGATCAAAGATGATCTTAAATGCATGGAAAAGAAAACAACAAGTTTCCAGATAGATTGTAGAAAAAGATGATATAATTGTCAATATTTTCGGTTGACACATTTATGGTGAGTACTTACTAAATTTTCCTAAAACATGTCTCCCAATATCTCTTGCACTTATAAGAATCCTGAGTACATGGACAAGTAATTTTGTGTCTTTACATGTTATTTGAAAAACTAAAGGTGGGATAATGATATTTACTTGGCAAGCAGCTAGGCAGTCAATGGCATTGACTTTGGATTTTGAACCAGATGCTGAATCCTTATTTTCACATAATGCGCGCTGCATTACCATGGGTTCCCAGCTCAAACCAAGGGTCTGCTCTAAAACATTTTGAACTATGACAGGTTCACCTTTAATCCAGTGACTTCGGAAGCATAGAAGCTTTTCTTCATCCAGTATTGCACTTGATGCTGGACAATATAAGTAATCGTCAATGGAGTTTCTGCATGCGGCTTTTCGTATCATCTTATCCCCAGTTTCAGAGCAATCATGCTTCTGAGTGGTATGTTCGAATTTGCCAGATTTCAGCAAGTTTCTTGCTCCCAACTCAAGCCTTCTTATCCAATCTTTATCATGCATGCACTTAAGCTCTAATTTATGATTACCACATCCACCCATCTCACTTGGAGCGCAATTGATGCTCCCGTCCGTGTTAGCTTTCCATTCAATGGATTGAGCAACATGACTTTGAGAAGTTTCCATCTGTGGCACCGGATCCATGTCATGAATTGCCACAGGCTCTCCATCGTGAACATAGTCGTTGCCTCTGTTCTCGTACTGAAACTTCACCTCAGCACGAGAAGGAACTTCCCCCTGACAAATTTCTTGGCAGCAATCGAGACAAACATAAGAATGAAAACGCATGGAAGTATTGTGTTTTGTACTCTCCACATGTATGCTGAACCTCTTACCAGTAGACACGCTCCCGGTTTGGACAGAGAGACATCGGCACTTCAACCTCATCAGCTGGTGTTCCTGAATATATCTAATCATATAAATCACGTACTAACATGAGATAAAAGGGTAAGCAATTTTCACAATGTATACCTTGTATGTTGGCTTCAATTTGTGTCTCCTGAATTTGTTCTTCGCAAATTTCCCTTAACAAGGGAAGCAGTGCTTCAATTAAGTACTTCAGGTGCTTAACCTTTTCATCATCAGACATGCTCACTTTTGATTCCTGAAATTGTATAACACCGTGCATTAGTCAGAAAAGAAATTGGACAAAATCTGACGGGGCATTTCCATGAGTAATGGTATGAAGCATCCTAAAGTTTCAATAGTTTGTTACAAACCATTAAGCACCTCAACGAATAGAATGCGGGTGGTTCAACTTCAATTGTCAGCATCACAGCAGGAAGCTACAGAACCTAACAGGTAACTAGACCATGAGGGAAGACCATGGGAACTCCCCCATAAATTGGGGGCTCTTTAGTCTTACTGATTGTCAATTGTCTTTGTTTTCGCTCTTTGGTAGTTACCAAGGGGAAAGGATCATGAGACATCTAGCCCATGACCTCTGGATCTAATTACAGGTGCACCATCAGTTGATCAAGGCCTTATTCCTAGTTGATGAGAGATGAAGAAGTGGAAGATTAGTGACCGAGAAGAAATATACAGTCATCACAAGCAATACTAATGAATATTGAAAATTCCATTGTTGGGTCACAGGTTTGGTTTCCCTCTTAAATAACATACACTGCCCATTTGATTTTTGTCCTCACTACATATGTAATAAGATAACACACCTTTATGATGCCTCCATTGTGCAAGCAACGGCTGCAATTGCAATTTCTTCGGCACAATGGGCAAAGTTTTGCTATGTCTTCTTCTGCCATCTGAGGGTACCTTTAAAGCAGAATCAGACTAGCCTCAGTAAATATGTAGTGTTCAATTATTAGCAAGATAATATTATCGAATTTAGCAGTAAAAAGTTTTACCATTGCTTGATGCATTGGATACAATACATAGTTTGCTCACACTTGGTACATGGGACAATGGTCCTTCGTTCTTTGTTCTCGCATTGATGACACACCGCATGCTTTTTCCTTTATTCTACTCAAAGCAGGTCACGGTTATAAATGAAAAGGAAGCCCATAAACCTTTCTCCTGAAATAGAAAGCAACTTGGTGACACCTACTGGTAGATGAATGGACAACAAAGAGGTTACCTCGTACTTCCCCATCATCGGATCTCTTCTTCTGGGGGTTCTCATCTTGACTGGACGTGCTTCTTCCACATCTTTGCTGGATCCATCATCCATGTACTCATCAACAGAAAGTCCCATGCTACAGTTTCTTCGTGGCTCGTCAGTTCGGAATTTTCTGGTTCTGCTGCCTGTTTGGGGATTTTTTGAGTTGTTGAATGTTGTTGATATCTCCATCTAGAACAACAAATTTATTCTATCAATGCTTCCCCATTTAGTCCAGGACGACGCATTCACTGAACTTCTCTCTGGTCGCATTCCTGCGCTTCAGTACAATATTTTTAAAATCCGAACACTCAGCAATTTCAGTTGACTTTCCCTTGTTCACACTGTTATTCTCTGACACAACATCAGTTTTCTTTGCATGTGTCACCATATCAGGCTTCCCTCGGCTTGCAATGCCCTACTATAATCCAAAACGAAAGACCACACGTGCGAGTGGCTTTTCTTTCGCGGCCGAGCGTTAGTCGGTGTCACCTCACGATTCCGGCCAACAAATCATTAAGAGAACATGTTTTTAAAATAAAACAAGCGATCAACATCTGACTGCACAGGACGAGCTATGCAAGGGAAACCAGCAAT
Source organism: Eucalyptus marginata (assembly GCA_014182565.1). Classification (NCBI taxonomy): domain Eukaryota; kingdom Viridiplantae; phylum Streptophyta; class Magnoliopsida; order Myrtales; family Myrtaceae; genus Eucalyptus; species Eucalyptus marginata. The sequence continues at coordinate 3,426,759 of CM024591.1, read as the reverse complement.
TCGAAGTGGGTATTGGCTAGTTTCTGGTTGGTTTTGAGTGTGCATGACAGATTGGAGATTTGAGAATAAACGTTAGAGATTTGAGAATAGACGTTAGAGAAATTCATAAATAAAAAGACACAATTATAGTTGATGGCAAGGTACGATGTGATTTTTAAAGGTAAGATCCAAATAAGTATTTGGTTTTTTCAAACATAAAAACATCATAATAGGCGCCTAACCTAACCAGAGCCCTATAATTGTCGACATGCATGTGATGTATTTATATTCTTTGGATTTGAATTGCCGTGAAATTAGCAGCCAACTGATGCCCTTTTGAACGTTAATTGATTGAAAAAGAAAAAAAAAAGAAAAGAAAAAAGAAAGCAGTTTTGGTTGAGCATGTACAAGGTGAGATCATTCTTTAGGCCCTTTGGCTATGATCGAGCACATACAAAAATAAGGCTGCTAATTAAAAATGGTTTATTTTTCAGGGATTCACGTTAGAAAAAGAAATTATATAAAAATAAAAAATAAAAACTCTTCAGGAGCAAAGATTGGGTGCCTTTGTCTTCTATCCCTATCAAGATCATACATAGATTTGCCCCCATTGTTGCCACACTTATCAAGAAAACTCTTCAGGAGCAAAGAGCCTTTGTCTTCTATCCCTATCAAGAAAAGATTTGCCCCCATTGTTGCCACACTTATCAAGAAAACAGAAAAATATATCTACAAAGAAAACTAAAATAGAGTAATTTCCACAAGACATCCTGAACTTTTTCCCTGATACACCAATTCTCGAAGCTCTTTTTTATTTTGTTTTTCCCGATGCCAATTTTGTTAAAATCAATTAAAATATTGGAGCTTGGAAGAATGCTATATGTAATTATTAGACTAAAAATCATTGGTTGAATCAATTTGCATTCATCAATATGTCCCTTTTCCAATATTTTGAAATACTACCGTATGGATACGGTATCAACCTGTTTAATTCAGAAAGCAATTTCAAATAGTTATGAATTCAAATTAACAAATAAATTTTAAATAATAAAAAATAACATGTGAATTTCATTTTCAACTTATTGTAAACCCATAAAAATTTTATCCTAAAATTTCAATAACTAATAAAGAAGAGGAAAAAACAGAGATTATTAGGTAGGAATGCGGAAAACTTTTTCTGCATTTTCTTTGGCTTCGAAATATATTTTGGCAAAGTGGATGTAAATTTGGAGTAAAAAAAGTCAAGTATAAAAAGGGATAATTGCGCAAATTTATTGATCCCTGTAAGCCGTCAATTAGATTATGTAGTTATATAACCCAAATTATCAAAAAAAAAAAAAAAAAAAAAACAGAGAGAGAGAGAAGGATGTGAAATATATATTTAAAAGATAGAATACATTTGATTCATTTTAAAGCCAAATGAAAATGCACAAAGCACCACAGTGTCCATTTTGAATTTCTTCTTAAAAAAATAAAATACTCTAATCTTCCAACCATTGATAAACTCCAGTAGAAAGTTAAACGGAATAAAAGTGCATAATAGGAGCATATAGTTCATCTAAAAGCATATAAGAACTGCCAAAGATTAAAAATTGTCTGAGTGTCACTTAAATTTGTCTAAATGTCGCTTAAAATATTTACTTCAAATTGTTCGAATGCCACTTAAACTTTGCTGCTATGCTATATCCTTAAAATGTACTTTTTCAACATAAAATTTAGGATATAATCGAACCAATTAAAATCTTTAAAGCTTAATTGTAATTTTTTTTTAGGATAAAAGCACAAAATCTTGTCGAATTAGAAAGAGTAGGCTTAAGGAGAGACTATTGAACCTAGAGAGAGAGAGAGAGAGAGAGAGAGAGAGAATCAAGGAAGGAGGAATAGAATAGTATTATCGCTGGCTACATGTTGATGGCATACCAATCTAAAGTGTAGTATTTCAAATTACCTCCAAACCTATCTTAGCCTAGAGGCCTTTAGAGAGTTTTTGAGATGCAACTGCATCTCTCTAAAGCATTCCAAAAAAATTTCTTAATAATTTTGCAATTTTTTTTCGTTGACAAAAGAAAATTCATGTGAGGAAACTTTGTCAAGACATCTTCACAATTTGGCCATCGATTTCCTTTGCGAATGTACCAAAAGAAAATAACGTAATAGAGTTTTATTCCTCCCTTAGCATGTATTTTCTCTGTCGCATGATTTGACCCTATGGCAACCTAATATAGACACTAAACTGCTTTATCAAGAAGGAAGAAAACAGGGAAGTCAACGTCATTGATTAAACTAATGACTGAACTAATGATAGCATTTATTCCTAATAAAAAGACTAAAAATGAAAGTGCTAGAAAGCGAGCTCTACGGCCAGCATCTTGGTAATGGATCCGCAAGTCGTCGACCCAAAGGTATTTTCGAAGACATCGATGGAACAATTCTGCTTGCTAACGCAAACCTACAAGATTCCCAACATATACAAGTTTATGTTAGAAAAAAAATATAATTATATTTAAACCCAAGTGATTTTGCAACAAACTCTCAAAAATCAGCGTGTCCACATTAATAATGAGCCATCATTGCAGAGTATAACATCGAACACAAGACAATATAATAGTCAAGTTCTCAAAGTCCAAGAGTTTGCTATCAAATAGAAGTTGAAGGAGACCGGAATACAAGAATTGGGGTGATTTTGTTGCTTTCCCCTATAAGGCAAATGGAAAGAAGACCATCAATGACATAACTAAAGATTATATTTGTGGCGTAAGGCGTCCACATAAAAAGAGTACAGACAAGAAATGGAGAATCATAACTCTTCTTCATAACTCTATAATCCTATGTAATGTAGTTTTATTTGCTTGGCATCCGTGAAGCGCATGTACAGGAAATGATGATGATCGCATAGAAGATGAGAAGGTGATTAGAACGTTATTGAGGAAAACTAAGTTGAATGAAATTGAGATTATAGCAGGGGCTTAATTTTTTAATAAGACATGAAAATTTGTTAAATATTGCTCTTGTTGACATAAGGATAATAAATAGCTTTGATAAACATCATTTCATCAGCACATAATCAATGGTGGTCGATGATAGTTCACGTGTCTTCTTCATAAAATTAGCCCAATTAATGTACATTGCTTTTTAATTTTTTTTTTGAAATTTTGAAATTATTATTATTATTATTATTATTATTATTATTATTATTATTATTATTATTATTATTCAGGAACGGGTTTGGACTGGTTTACTGGTCCAACTTGTTGGCCCAACCTGTATGCCCGGATCCGATCTGATCAAATTAAAAAACGAAAATTTTCGATTTATTTTTATTTTTTAATGATTTTTTTTAATTTCTTATATTCTCTCCCTTTTGTCTTTTTGTCTATTTTGTCCTTTTCCCCTGCACCTTCTTCTTCAACCTTGCATCTTCTTCTGTCCCTGAATCTTTTCACCTTCTGCAACTTAACCAAACCAAAATTATCAGCGACGAATCAACCTCTGTACGCTTCGTCGGCGGAAATACACATCACCATCGAACGAACACCAACCAACGGTCACCTACTCCGATTGACGGGCACCAAGTCCGACTGCTTAGTCCAGCGACCGCAACTATCGATGGAAAATTTCTCGGTTTTCTTCAGCCCCTCGACCAGCCCTAAGAATCTTTCTGGTTTTTTCTTTGATCCAAGCTCCTTTTTTGTCTTCCATGGCTAACGCCATCCTCTCCTCCTCCTTGTGCGAGCCAACGTTGCTCGCGCGAATCTTTGTCTGTTATTCTCTCTCTCATGCGCCAGCTCACCTTCTAGAACACCTATGCTGCATTTGACAATCGGGATAAAATTCGGGATACGATATGATTTATCCTATCTTATGTTTGGTGCTCGCTCTGGACAGAATAAAGTCGGATATAAGGGGGATATAGACAGGATAAAATTATCTCATATGGGAGGTAGGATAAAGGTGGATAGCATTTCTAATTTCCATATTAGGAAAGTTATTTCTCTCGAATAACAAATTTATTAAATTAATAAAATTGAAATTATATTTCAATATAAATAATATTTGAATTATAATTTAAGAAATTAATAATAAAAAATCATTTTTAATTAATCCTATTTTAATTTATATATTCAACTTTAATTCTATCTTATAATAAACATTCAATCTATAAATTAAATATTTATATTTATTATATATTTTAGGTATTTTTGTATTTTAGGTATGTTAGTACAAGTTTACTATTTGATAAAATTTTATTAAAGAATGACGAAAGGGGGAAAAGGAAATAATTAAGAAAATAATATAAAAAAGAGGAAAAATAAAATAAAAATAAATTAAGGAATAGTGTTACGAGAGATTTTCATCATCTCCATTTATGAACATATGGGTTTATATTAAAAAAAAATGTACATGATATGATAAAAATATATTCGACTTTAATACTGCGATTTACCAAACAATGGACAGAATATAAAAAAATCCCAGGATTTCATATCCTATCCTATCCAGTCTCATCCCGATTAGAAATCCGAACGGCCAAATGTAGACCTAGGGTTTTGCTTACGTCACGCCCTGTTATATTCCTTTGAAGCAAGGTTAGAAGGAGGCTGGGCTAGGCTCTTTTTCCTTTTTAATTTTGATGTGAGCTTCGACAACAATGGAAGAGGTGGGCTAAAGAGAAAGACAAATATGGGCTAAAAAGAAAAACAAAAGATGGGCCCCAAAAGAAAGAACAATACTAGGAGGGGGCGGATGGGGCTTAGAAAGCGGAAAATGCCAAAGTGGGCTGGACAAAACCATCCCACTCGATTTTATTTCTACATTCCCCCTTTTCTTTTTCTTTAAAAAAATTAATTAATTAAATTTATTTTTTATTAAAATTCTACTATCTCTCTCTTTTTTTGTTTTTATCTTATCCATCCTTTTTTTTTCTCTATATTTCCTTTTGTATTTTTGTAAAATAAAATGGATACCTAAAAAGTCGAGAAAAATTCATGTTTCAACAATATAATATCGTGTTTTTAAAGGAAATCTCTCTTTTTCCCCTACTTACTGTGGAACATGAAAAGTTATAGAAAATGACATTAAACTAAATTAACTAAATTATTGATAATAAAAAATATATAGTGCTAATAATTTTAAACTATAATTTGCTAAAATTTGATAAATATAGCCACTTTAATAAATTCAATGAGGTATTTGAGTGAAAAAGAATAGACAAGTTAAATGAAGAAAGAAAACGTCTCAATAATAAAAAGGTAACATAACAAAAATTGATTACTAGTCTTATATATTACAGGGTTAATTTGTATAAAATCATTTAATATTATCACTATTGCTATGTACAAGAAAACTGAAATTGTTCCTAAATATCAAATTTAGAGCAGATTTGACACTCCGCACTTTACTTGTTAGACTCTTTAAGGTGTATTTATTAACCAGAATTGTCCATTCTTACTCATGATTCACGAAGCATTAGGCCCCCGAAGACCAAAAGGAGTAAGTTGAGCACTTCTTGACTTAAAATGATTGAGGACATTATAGCACAATGGCTTACTCCTATCGGGTTCACGATGGTCATTACTTTAATTATTCAATTCAATTAAATTCGATTGTCTAAGAAGAACATAGACTGAACTTGATTAGAAAGTAAATCTAATTGAAGCTCCAGTTCAAATATTGAAACTACAGTAAATTTAAGAAACGATATTATTTATTTATTCCTAATATTGACAATTGTGAATTTGAGAAATGATATAGTTTATTCTTATGGGCCTTCCCCTGAGCTAGATATATTCTTTGTAGCTACGCACAGCCAAATAATAACCATGCATGCTGTTGTCATGTTCTATATTGTTATCGACATTTGTAGTTAAATGTATTTGTACTTCCTATTTTATTATAGATTTATCAATTAATCCACGTAAAATGTGAGTTAAATTCAAGTATGTGATGATTATACTATAAATACCAATGAAATAGGGCCATCAGATTCGACTTAAGGGTTGAGGAGGGGCTCGTTGGCAGGAATAGAGAAACATATTGGGGGGCCAAAAACGCATTGAGGAAAAGTCATGTGAAGGGAGTTTCTTTAGGTCATTTAGATTAAAATGAATGATGATGAAATATTTAGGACCAAACAAAGTATACCATGAAATACCCTTTTGTTTTGTTTTGTTTTTTTTTTTTTTTTTTTTTGGCAAATTAAGTTACAAAGCCCTTTTGATAAAATTCATTTTCAATATAAATTGGTTATACTTAATCTCTTTGAGAGATAGCGATAAATTACCGATATCTCAAATTTAGAACTATTGACATTTTTAATTTGAATTGCTAAATTAATAGAATCTTTAAATTTGATTTGTCATGTATCCGTCACACATTGTGATATAATGAATAGAGGATGATAACTATTAAGACTACATTACATTAGGATATTAAAACTGTTTTTATTCTCTAATGATATCATCTCGTTGTTTATCTCTCTCTCTCTCTCTCTCCTCCGATGTGTGCAAATAATCATTTTCTTTGGTTTCTTTGATTTCTTTTTTATTAATTATTTATTTTAATTTCTTTCCACATCCAAGATATCCAATTTTGGTCCAACTCATGACCTTAAACTGAGTCGTTTATCGGAGTCAACCCAAAACGTAAAATGGGGTAATGATAACCAAAGGGGGAAATTTCACCAAATAAGGTTAATTCCCCCCGCCTAATCCTCGCGATGCCTTCCCCGGGTAACCAATCCTGGGCATGGTACAAGGAAATGATGGTAGCTTGGTGAAAACATAAATTAATGTTTTTTTGGCCAGTACATAAATTGATGTTAAAGCAAATAGTTTTGTGATTGTATTACTAAGCTTACAAATGAATCCAATGGTTTTCGTTTGTGGATGTCAAGTTATCAATTTGGCCCAATCGAATTTATTGCTTTTTGCTTTGTAAAACAAATAAAGCCAAATAACTTTCTTTTTTGGCAAATTAAGTTACAAGGCCCTATTGATAAGGTTCAATTTCAATATAAATTAGTTATACTTTATCTCTTTGAAATATAACAATAAGTCACAAATGATTTTAATTCAAAAATATTGACATCTTTAATTTCAAGAATGAAAAAGTAATAGAATCTTTTAATTTGATTTATCGTGTATCCTTCACACATTTGTGATATAATGAATGGAGTATTAACTGATTAAAAATCTTTCAATTTGATTTGTCGTGTATCCTACATTAATTGTGATACAATGAATAGAGTATTATCTTATTATCTCTCTCTCACACAAATGTTCTCTCTCTCTCACACAAATGTGTGAGAATATTCCTTTTCATTGGTTTCTTATTTTTCATTTTAAATTCTTTTCTTTAGTTTCTTTCCACGTCCAACATATCAAATCTCATGAAAAACATAAATTGATGTTGAAGCAGATAGTTTGTAACATAACTATTTAGTTTATAGATGAATCTATTTTCGTTTGTAGATATCAAGTTGTTATCAGTTTGGTTAAATCAAATTATTGATAATTACGTCATAAAACAATTAAAACCAAATATTTTACCAAAAAAAAAAAAACAAGGGAAAATATCAAATAAGGACCCAAAATGAGCCTATTTTCTCAAATAAGGATCCGAAGTGGCCATTGTCCCAAATAAGGTTCCGAAGTGGCTAATAAGTCTCAAATAAGAACCTAAACTTGCCAGCCGGCCAAAATGTTCACCGGCCGGCGAGAGTGTGATATTTCCGGTGGAATTTTGTCCAAAAAAAATATAGATAGAAATTAACAAATTCTAAAAACCACCCCCAAAACTCTTCATGTTCTTTTGACCTAAAAAGAAAAACTCTTCATGTTATCTCGTTTTTCTTCTCTAGCTCTTTATCTTCTCCGTTCTTTGTCCTCTCTTGCTTGGAGCACGGAAATTTTCTGTTAATGGAACACAAATTGAAACACAACAAAAAACCCCTACCTTCGTTTCTTCACATTTTCTTCTTTTGTTTTTTGTCTTTATTTCTTTCCAACGAAAAAGACAAATCTTGAGTAAAGCCACATTTTCATTATGGAGACACTCATGTGTAACACGAGGATCTCGATTCTTCATTATCTTTTCCTAGGTTTGCCATACACTTTGATTCACATTCCTATTCAACCGATGTCGGTTTCGCTCAAATTGAGAGAGAGAGAGAGAGAGAGAGAGAGAGAGAGAGAGAGAGAGAGAGAGGGAGGGAGGGCAAGTACCTTTGGAACTTAGGGAGATAGGGATCTTGCTCCATTAACAGAGAATTTGGGTTCTCCAAACAAGAGGGGACAAAGAACGTAAAAGATGAAGAGCGGAAGAAGAAGAAGAACATGAAGAGTTTGGGGGTTTTGTTTTTAGGGTTTGTTAATTTCTATCTATAATTTTTTAGGACAAAATTGCCCATATTCCGGCCACCGGAAATGTCACACGCTCACGGGCAGGTGAACATTTTGGCCGGCTGGCAGGTTCAGGTCCTTATTTGAGACTTGTTAGCCACTTCGGGACCTTATTTGGAACAATGGTCACTTTAGATCCTTATTTGAGAAAGTAAGCTCACTTTGGGTCCTTATTTGAGATTTTCCCAAAAAACAATTAAAACCAAATCAATAAATTAATGGATCAAAAAGTTTTTATTTTCCTAAAACTATATTGGTTTAGTCCAATCTAGAGATTGTGCTCTCTCTGAGAACACCAATTTTCTGCCAATGCCTACTTCTTTATACTTTGGTAGAAATTATTAGATAGGTCAAAACAAAAACATGTTTGTAATCAATAAAAGTTATTTCTTTGTATAAATCGTTTACAATTTAAGGCTCAAAACATATCGATGCGAGAATTCTCCTCTTTAAACAGTACTTGAGGATGCGCCTGGAAGTACAACTTCTGCCTTATACTTTTTACGTTTTTAAAATTTTACAGCTTAGGCATCTTTTGGCTTTTTTAATAATTTGAACCATCTAAAGCTTTTACAAGCTAAAATTTTTTACAATAGATTGGCAAAGAATTGTTTGATACTTTTAGAGAAATATGGCTATCCTTTTAAATTTGGAGCGAGAAAAAAAGAAGGAAATATCTGCACGTAAAACCAAGACAAACCTGGTTTTTCCACTCAAACACGTTTGTATCACATACAAACCTCAGATAGAGAGGGACCACATCAGTGACACCAAGACGACTCTGTTCCACCATCGCTGAAGTGAGGATTTCTCTCAGGTTAGTCTTCTTCTATTTCTCGCTGACGTTCCACCAGTATTCACGATTGAGTTTCTAGGCGGTTAGGTCTTGTCGCAGATACAATCCGTTCCGAAAACCAGAAAGATCGTTGAAGTTTCTTGATAGTTTCTTGCGCATCAAGCACTAATTCATTGACACCGTGATCACGATAGCCACCCTGGATCGCCCGACATATCTTCGGCTACAAAGGGAATGCATGGTGGGGCATTTGTTCTCGACCATGACGACTCGGAGTCGGCGCTCAAGGCACGATGATCCTCTCACGTCGCATGATGGAAGAGATAAGGATGAAGATGGAGGTGAATTTGAGGCTAATTTGGAGGGTGGGCGAGAGGAGAAGAGTGCGAAGAATGCGAAGAGGAAGGAGGAGGAAGAGGACTTAGAGGAGGAGTCCGTTGACAAGGCGAAGCCGATCAGCAAGCCAATTAGAATTTCCTTCAAGAGGAGTGAGCAGAGGAAACATTACAAGGCATTCGAATACGATGGAAAGCAATATGACCTCGTGAGTATTTTGCTTTTTATTAGTTTTTCCTTGGTGATTCTACATTGGATGGGGTCATTCATTCGTTCTTTTTTGTTTTTGGTTCAAGTTGTTCACGATTTTTGCATTGGTGCAGTGAGAATTGGCTTTTCAAGATATCAAATTTTACCTTCTTTTTTTCTTTGTTTTAGTGGAAAAGACAGCTTCACTACAGGTTTCTTGATGTCTCCTTCGACAGATTGCGATTCTTTGTTCTATATGATCATTTAGGTTCCGTAATTTACTGAATGATAAACATCTTGCCTTTATTAATTTAGTAGAGGATCCAGCTAGGCTAACCGTACTGTTATATTGACATTGTAACCGTGCTTTTATAGCCACGAATCATTCATTATACTAGTTGGACTTATTTGGGCAACCGGAGTACAGATTTCCAAAATTCATTATTAAAAATGGCCCTTATGCTGCAAAATCACAAAAGCTCCCTCTAAAAGAATTAAAAAAATCAGAACCTTATCATTTAGCAAAATATTAAATGCCTATAGGGAACAAAACTTAACGTACTACAAGTAATGCCTCTAAATACTATGCCATTTTAGTCAGGTTTAACGAACTAACTGGAGAAAGCGCTTGTGATAAATGGTTAGAGAGGCTTCTTCAGGTTGTATAGTATGTGTGCACTTTTGAAAGAACTAATGATGAAAATGGAACTGAATGTTGAGAACAGAAAGTGAAGGCATGGATGACAAATTTTTTTTTTTTTTTTTTTTTGAAATACATTTATTTTCACTTGGGAAGTGGGTGAGCATCCATTAATTTGGTCAAGGTGCCAGCAGTAACTGCCCTTGAGAAGGCTTCATATCAAATCTTTTCATCAAATTTTCAGAAATATAATAAGAAGCTGAGGCAGTTATTTTTCAATCTGAAGGTAAGAAATTGTTTGGCCTGTTATGGGAAAATCACCAGCATTCTAGCCCAAATCTAAGCACACATCCACGCAGGAAAAGCTCGGTGGTTTGTCTGTGCATTTTGCTGTATAAATTTTCCAGAGAAAGGTATAAATGTGGCTTCTATACTCTTTTCTGATTTTTCTTGCAGAATAATGCACTTCTAGCCCACCCTTTGTCAAATGGAGAATTGGAACCTTCCAAGATACTGAGCATGTCGCCTATGAGCGGAAGATATTCTATCTATTTGATTCAGGTGCTTGTATTATCAAACTGGATGGCTAGCATTATTCATGCCAATTCTCATTCGCACCAATGGCATCGTCCAGGCTCCTGGTTGCATCTAGATTGGCCTACAGACTCTTGTTACTTTGTTTTTAGAGAATACTATGGTACATTTTTTTCCTACAAGACAATTTTCATGTAATAATTTGTTGCTTTAGAACTTTTCTGACAAATTTCTCTACTACATTCACATATGAATTCTCTCTTCTCTTTAGTTTTGTTGTGAAGGCTAGAATGAAAATGGCCTTTCGCGAGTCTGATTTACACGAGCTTCATCAAATCTAGAATTGGATGTTCCTTTGAGCAACAAAAGTAAATGCATCAAGAGACTCCGAAAAATTCGGCAACAAAGACGACTCATTTTCCGAACACCGATATCCTCCGAATGAAAAAGGGACAACATGACATTATCGTCTTATCTCAATGCATAGAAAGGTGCTTAATTCCGTTGCATCATCAAGGTAACATACAATCCCAGAAAGATCATCTATCACACTCTATAATGAGCTGCATTACTAACGTAATGCTAGCATATGGATGAGAAATTTAGCTCCCGTTAACCTGAAATTTTTCCTATAGCGGACTTCTCAAATTCTTCTTGCTTGAAATGCAGAGATTCATTCAGAGAAGCATCAAGTAGATTTGCCATTCTCTATGCCACGACATATTCCCATCCTTCATAACTCTCCTCCATAATTCCATGATCCTATGCAATGTAGTTTTATCTGCTTGGAATCCAGGAAGCGCATGCATAAGAAATGGAGATGGTCACATAGAAGATAAGAAGGTGATTAGAACATTATAGAGGAAAACTAAGTTGAATGAAATTGAAATTATAGTAAGGGCTTAATTGTCGAATAAGACATGGAAATTTTTTTATATTGCTCTTGTTGATATAAGGATGGTTTTTTGTGTCCTCTTCATAAAATTAGCCCAATTAATATACATTGCTTTTTAAATACTTTTTTGGAAATTTATCAGTGACGAATTAACCTCCGTACGCGTCGTCGCTGGCAATACACATCAACACCAACCGACGGTCACCTACTCCGACCGACGACTACCAAATCCGGCTGCTTAATCCAGCGAACGCAACAATGGACGGAAAATTTCCCGAACTTCTTCAGCCCCTCCTCCAGCCAAGCAAATCTTGCAGATTTTTTCCTTCAATCCAAGCTCCTTTTCTGTCTATCATGGCCGATGCCATCCTCTCCTCCTCCTCGTGCGAGCCAACGTCGCTCGCGCGAATCTTTGTCTGTTATTCTTTCTCTCTCATGCGCCAACTCACGTTGTAGAACACCTACTAGGGTTTTGCTTACCTCACGCCCTGTTATTTTCCTCTGAAGCAAGGTTAGGAGGAGGCTGGGCTGCGCTCTTTTTCCTTTTTAATTTTGATGTGGGCTTCGACAACAATGGAAGAGGTGGGCTAAAGAGAAAGACAAATATGGGCTAAAACGAAAAACAAATGATGGGCCCAAAAAGAAAGAACAAGACTAGGTTGGGGCGGATGGGGCTTAGAAAGCGGAAAATGTCGTCGTCCAATCAAATGGACTCCTATCTTATGGATCGAATGGGGTTATCAGGCTTCCTGAAGGCATGAAAAATTAATTTAGGAAGATAAATACATAACAGAACTATGCAGTTTGTTTGTTCTAGATGCTAATCGAATCTCTAATTCAATTGCTAATCGGATTGACTTTATCCAAACCGATTGATTTGATCCAACTTCGATTTGTACATGATTTTGAAGCGAAATTGAGTGCAACTGTACTTAGCTTCACCTGGGTAACTCTCAAATATGTGAAACCCTCCTCGGAGAAAGAAAAAACTTCAATACGTGTTCCTATCGCTTTCTTAATCACACACCTTACCAACGGACAGTTAAAATATAAGTCAAAAAGTACTTAGGAATTGGTATGAACATATGGGTCGAATTTAATCTAACTAGTAATTAAGGGCATGTTTTTGTTCTCGGAAAATGAACAATTTTGAGAACATTTTCCTAAAAATAACTACTTTTATCGCTTACAAAAATAAATAAATAAATAATTTTTTCATCATTTACAATAATATTTAGATGTAAATTATTGCCGGTAACAAAAACATTTTTCGTCAACTAATTATTAAAAGAAATAGAGACGATTATTTTTTAGGAAATATTTTCCAAATCATTCATTTTTTGTGAAACAAATGGGACTGAAAGGGAGACAGAGGGTTCGACCATTCTCCTCTCATATGACTTCCCAAGGTAGGCATGTAAATAAATATGAAGCTGAGGGGTAAATACGGATATTGGCTAAGAAGCTGAAGTTTCAAATTTGAAACCGCGTGTAACAAAGTATAATTAGAGATAGAACTTAAAATCATGGGCAATTTCTGGTCCTAATCCTTTTGGTATTTATCGGTTGGTAATTGATATCTTAATTGCCTTTAAATTAGGAAACCATGCATGTGGAATCGTGGATTATCATAGTAGTCTCACGTGCTAAATGCGGATCCCATACCATGAGACGGATTCATTGTTTTTTTTTTTTTTTTTTTTTTTTAACTCACTGAGGAAGAGCCTCGCTAATAATTTATTAGGCTCGGCACCATTATTTATAAAGATGTACGGTTCCGAGTATATCATGGAGAACTTTTCGAGTTTAAATATTTAAAAAAAATTAATTTGAGGAAAGTGTGACATGCCCAACGAGATTAATGTAATATAGATGGCAATCCTTTTATTAATCTCTAAAGTAATCCTTTTCTACTAGTGAGCAAAATCACCAAAGGGTGGATAATTGCCTCGCAAGTCCAGACTCCTTTATGATGGATTTTAGATTTGCTTTATGGTGGACCCATCTTGACCCTTTTTCCAGTTCTTCTCATTCAACATGTCTACGAAATCAACAACAACCGAGGGACAACATCAGCGTGATGGCCCTCTGCACTGAGGGACAAAAGCTGTCTCGACAACAATAAGTAGGTCGTCAACTTTCTGAATAGAAGTTAACGGAAAAAAGAAAGATGATGAAGTGCATCAATTGCAATAACATTAAAATTCTAACACTTGTTACTATCGAAACTACCTAAACATGAAAACTAAAATGCTACGTCTACACATGTAGACCCGTACAACGTAGAAGAGATCAAACATTTTTATTCTAGAGCCTATACCTCCGGTATAAATACATGCTTTTCTTCTCATTCTAGACCCTTTACCTCCACTACATATACATAGAGAAGTTAAAATGGGTTTTAAACCCATATATGACCCATTTAAATCGCAAATGGATTATATATGGCTCACTTATATTTTGACGAGACTAGTTAAATAGGTTTAAAAATTGCAAGTTTAAGATAAACGGGTCTTAAATAGCTTGGACTTAGAACCTATTTCCAACATTAATACTTAGTGCCTTGGCTATGGTTGACGGAGGTCATTGGCCACAAGCATGGGTTGCCCTCGCTCCGACCGGTGACCAATGGAGGCAAATAAGAAAAGAGAAAAAGTAGAAAGAGAAGAAAAAAATAAATCAGGGTGGACTCAAACAAAAGGGACCGTTTCAAATATAAATATATAAAGAGTCTAGACATTCCAAATGTTGATCATGTAGAGACTTCAAGTGTAGAAATCTAAGGCAATCTAACAAACAGAAGACTAGTTTCCTATGTAAACTGAAAATCGTGTGAATTGTTCTCTTCTTCCACTTTTTTCCTTTATCAAAATTGAAATTCCTTCTATCGGCGACAAACCATAACAGGTGCGACATCATATTTTGCATGAACTGGGCTATGCCACTTATCATAGTAAATTCATAGCATAAGGGTGATTTATCTGAAAATATTCAATCAAGTATAAGTTGATGATCTAGAGTACCACCGAATATTCTATCGATTTTTGAATTTACTCTGATAAAATATTTGTCACGGCTGATAATACCGCATTATAATTTCTAATATTTTCAATTAATTTAGATTATTGTATCTTCACAAAATAAAATAAGAGGAGTTAACATAATTCCTGTTATTATATAACCGCAAGGTAAATATTATATGTAGCCCTGAACCCGTTATATAGTCAAATTTAAATATAGTAAACAATATTTACAAATCAGTTATTTCAAATTCGCCCAATTTGTGATTTAGTTTTTCATGTAGCAAGTAGGTGAAAACAGTCTTTAATTTTTGTGCTGAGAGTAAAGTAGCTGATTCAATAGCACAGGCTACAATATGGGCTTAGTGTCATTATGTTAATAAAAAGTAGATCAATGGTATGCAAAGGAATTAGCCCACTATAGAAACAAGACTTTATAATTTCGGGGACTTGAGTACGGAATAAAAGGCAGGAAGACTCGATCATATATTCAAAAGAGACACGGCTATGTCGAAGAGACAATTATCTCACTTGCAAACATATTTAGGCGGGATTAAACATTTGATAGGGTTACCTAATATTGCAATTATAATTGATCAACAAGAAGAATATACGGCTCTTCGAGACTGTATCACTTTGGGAATTTCAACAATTTGTTTAATCAATTCAAATTGCAATCTAGATCTTGCAGATATGTTAATTACAGCAAATGATGACGCTCCTTGATTAATAATAAGGTAAATAAATTATCTTTTGAACTTCATAAATTTCTAGAAGCGGTTGCTACTCTTGAATTGCATAAAAGAGATCCAAATTACTATAGATATCATGTGATTAACTGTATCCAAAATAGAATTCAACTAAGCAAGTTGAAAAAGAGATGGTTGAATCAAAATTATTCCCTTCAAAGTTCTATTTCTATTAGAGGGCAACATGAATGTTTTATCGTGTTCCAGCAACACACTAAAAGGGTAATACGATATATCAGGTGTGGAAGTAGGCCAACATTTCTATTGCCAAATAGGAGGATTTCAAGTCCATGGCCAAGTCCTTATTACTTCTTGGGTTGTAATTGCTATCTAATTAGGTTCAACTAGTATAGATATTCGGAATCCACAAACAATTTAGAATGATAGTTAGAATTTCTTCGAATGTGTCATTGAATTCGTTTGAGATGTTAGCAAAACTCATATAGGAGACAAATATGATCCATGGTTTCCTTTTATTGGAACCGTGTTTCTATTTATTTTTGTTTGGAATTGATCAAGTGCTCTTACATCGTAAAAAAATCATAGAGTTACCTCATGGGACTGCACCCATGAATGACATAAATACTTCCGTTGCTTTAACTTTACTCATGTCAATGGCGTATCTTTATGCAAATCTCACCAAAAAAAAAAAAAAAAAACAATGAAGTGAACTCCAATCGTTTTTCACAAAACCTTTATCATTTGGTTTTAGACTTTGTGGAAATATATTAGCTGATGAATTGGTAGTTGTTTTTTATTTTTTCTTTAGTACATTTAGCGGTTCCTATACGTGTCATGTTCCTTGGAGTATTTACAAGAGGTCTTCGAGTTCTTATTTTTACAACTTTAGCCGCGGCTTATATAGGTGAATCCGAGGAGGGCACCATTAACTCATTTTTGAAAATGACTCTCTTTATTTCTTATTTAGCCCATCTCCTCTTGTATTTCCTTTGGCCCATAATAGAACCGAACAAAAGAAAGCCCAGGCCCAGCGTCTGTCTCTTCCCCTCACCCAGCGTCTGTGACGCTAGGAAGAAAGAAGGCCAAGCGTGCGTCGGTGAGCGAAGGAGGCGCGACAAAGCTGCGACGGGATCTGAGCCAGCGCCTTCTAGAACCATGCTAGCTGGCGTGCGAGAGCAATGACAGAAGGATTCGATCGGTGAGGCAAGGGGAGCGTGCTGATCCGAGAGAAAAAGATGAGGGCGGCGGCTCGACGGATTTGGCAAAAAGGACAAAAAAAAAAAAAAAAAAAAAAAAAAAGATCGCAGAGCTGGTCGCCGAGGAACATCTTCGCCGGAAAGGATGCTCGCCTGAAGAGGATCCTGTTCGCATAACAGAAGGAGGAGAGACGCAGAGAGTGAGCGACAGAGAGTGCGTGAGGGGCTCAGCTGGTATTTGGAGAGAGCAATGGCAAAGTTGGGCTAGAGAGCGAGAACTAGAGAGAAGGAGTTCACCTGGTGTTTGGGCGTAAGGAAAATCTGATCGCCGAGAGAGAGAGAGAGAGAGGCGAGGAGAAATGGTGCAGCGTCTCACGTACAGGAAACGGCACAGCTACGCCACCCAAAGTCCAATCAGCAGAGGGTCCTCAAAACCTCTGGTGGGAAGCTAGTGTACCAGACCACGAAGAAGAAGAGAGCCAGTGGCCCCAGATGTCCCGTCACATGGCAAGAGAATTCAAAGGACTCCTCATCTGAGACCTACTGAATACAAGAGATCTAGATTATCAAGAAACCGTCGTACTGTGAACCGTCGTCCACGACCCCGTATGCTCCGCCCGGTCACATTTCGGATCTGTCGATGTTGCTGGCTTCCATCGCATCGCCAACCACCTCAGCGAATCTCTTAATCTTCTTGGTGTTCCTGCTCCTTCCCTGGAGCCTTCATTGCTGAGACTAGTTGGTTCCCGAAGTTTGCCTCGTCTAGCTACTTCCTTGCAGGGACAAAGACACAAGCCCAGCAACTCAAACTCTTTTGCTCGATCAGCAAGGTCGGCGCTTTTCCTCGTATTGACATGCAACTCGGCGTTCGTTGACTCCACCATTTCACGATTCACAAGCAACCTCCCAGCAAAACATCCTCCCGACCCGAGTAAATCCCCTCGCTGAAGCCCTGTTCTGTTCTGTCCTCTCCTAGCAACGTGATATTACCGAATTGAATCATTGGATTTTCGAATGGATCAAGCGAAGTCGCGTTATGCCCATGATATATGCGTGATAGTTTGGATGTCAATATGCCATGTTTGGACTAACGGATGTTGTAAATCTAAGTCTGAAGCTCGTGTCCTTCAATGCGTGCCATCGGTTCAACTTATTGTCCGAATGAAATACATAATACTCAAGAACACCGAAATCTAATGGAAAGTTTCAAGGGAGCCCTGATGATCCAAGACTGAGTCGACATGAAATATGTTTAACCATGCCTTTTGTACATTGTTTTTGGCTCGAAAATTGCATCGAATCTCTCTCTGGAACACATCCTTTAGATCGCACGTCCATCGCTTGATGAAATGCTTGAGAGAAGGCTAAAACTCATTCGTTGTTGAATCTTAAGATCGATTTGCTTTTGCTTCTGTATAGGTTGAATCTGGCCTAAAATTAGTGTTTTCTCTGTGTTTTTTACGCATGTCAAAATCCCATGTTCAAGTTCAACGTGTATATATATCCCCATGCCTGGAAGCAGGTTGTTGGCCTGAAGTTGACAAATGCTCCTTAAACCTAATTCTCATTCCCTAGTTGAAAAGGGGTAGGTCATGACTGGATCATTTTCCTAAATTCCTGCTTGGCCCATTTAATTTATACGGGGAAAGTGGGTCACTTTGTTGAATTCCTCTAGTGGGCTTGAAAAAAGGTAGAGGATCGCCATTGAAGTTTATGCTGAAAGATACCATGGACACACATTGCATCATCCATTGAACTCACTGATCACAAAATCTCATCTTAGTCAAGCATGCTTGTAAGAAATCCCATTCGATTCGGTCATATGCTTTTTGCATATCAAGCTTTAAGACAGCTTGGAACTTACTCTTCCTCTCCCGAGTTCGCAACTTATGTAACACCTCCTGTACAATCAAGATATTGTCTTGAATTTGTCGTCCTCCCACAAAGGCACTTTGTTCTTCAGCAATGAGGCTTGGTAGTAAGGGTTCTAGTCTATTTGTCATTACTTTAGAGATGATTTTATATATAAAGTTGCACAGGCTGATGGGACGGAATTGTTCAAGCTTTTCAGGGTTTAGGACTTTGGGAATGAGGGTGATTTGGGTTCTGTTCATGTCGGGGTTTAATTGTCCTGTTTCAAAAAAATTCTGCACTTCTCTGAAAATTCCTTGACTTAGATCTGGCCAATGATTTCGGTGAATAGCCCATTAAGTCCATCCGGTCCTGGAGCCTTGTTAACTCCTAATTGCTGCATTGCCTCAGTAATCTCCTCTATTGTGACAGATTTTACCAACCGCTGGTTCATTCTTTCATCTACTAAGGTTGGTATTTGTTGTATGACAGGCTGAAAATTGCGAGCCCCCACTGACAAGTATAGGTTTTTGAAAAAGGTTTCTGTCATCTCCTTCAAAGGCTGATCTTCTTTCACCCATTCATCGGCTGCATTCTTTAGTAAGGTAATTATGTTTCTATTTCTTCTCTGAATAGTTGTTGCATGAAAAAACTTTGTATTTCTGTCTCCCCATTTTAGCGAGTTGATTCTTGAGCGCATCCCCCAAAACATTTCCTCTTGCCGCCAAAGCTTTTCAATTTCTTGATTTATCCTCTTTGCTGTCTCACTTTCTTTATGTACATCATTTCCATTTGTCAGCCATTGTAATTCATTTTTCAGCTCATCAATTCTCTGTTTTACATTATAGAATCTGTTTTTACTCCACTTTGCCAACTATTTCGCCACCATCTGCAACTTTTGTATTATATTCAGCCCTTAAGATTCCCCTTCAGCCTATACCTTTTTTACTAACAGCATACTTTCCTCATCTTCTGCCCAGAATGCTTCATACCGGAAAACCCTCATTTTCTTGTCTTTTCGCGAGTGTAAAGATATTACAATAGGGCTGTGATCGGACCCTATAGCTGGTAGTGCTATGCTTTCAGCATTAGGATAAGTTATCCACCAATCTAGATTGCATAATCCCCTATCTAGTCTCTCTTTGACGAATTGATCTCCTGTTCGGTTATTTGTCTAGGTGAAAGCACAGCCCTTAGATTCCAAATCCATTAAGGAGCACTTGCCAAGAAAGTCCCTGAAGGCTATTAACCGGTAGTTTTCCACTCGTTTTATGCCCGCTTTTTCCCATTGATACAATACTTCATTAAAGTCCCCCAAGCAAAGCCAAGGTAAGTGGTAGTTTCTACTTGCTCTATGAATATCCTCCCATAGTTGTACTCTTTCTTGAAAAATATAAGGAGCATGTATGAAGGTGATTTGCATTTGCTGTCTGGTTTCCATTACTTGACAAAGAACACTTATGTACTTGTTTGAGAATGAGTCAATTGATAGCACTACCTTATCATCCCAAAAAACAGCCAAGCCCCCTGCAATTCCTTCTGGGTTCACTACGAAACAGTTCTGAAATTTCAACCTCCTCCTTAGCTGATGCACCTTTTGCTCCCGATTCTTTGTCTCCATTAAAAATATAATATTGAGCCTTTCTTGAGTCACTAAGACTCGCAAAGCCTGAATTGTCAAGGGCGTGCCCAACCCCTGACAATTCCAACTTAGTAGTTTCATGGCTTTTTTGGTGGCTTATTAGGGCTAGCCACCAAAGCCCATTGACATGACTTCTCCACCACCTCAATTGGGGTTTCTACTAGCTGTGTACTATATAAATCCAGTGTTTTCGAGCTTAATGCACCATATGGACAAAAATGCTTGCCTTTTTTGGCTGTTGGGTACTTGGTGCCTTTAGTTTTGTGCCTAATCAGCCCTTCCTCCCTTGTTACAGCCTCTAGCATGTCGACTTCTGCTTGCTTTTGTTGTTCTTCGTAGAGAACCATAACAGATTCTTCATTGATACAGCAGCTCCCTCTCTTTTGTGGGCTTTTTATCTCCCATGAGTTGTAGTGCTAACTGCCGTGTGGATAAACTAGTTTCCTTTTGAGTTATCTGTTTAGCATTTTTCTGTCCCCAAATAATATTTAAATTCCGATCCTGCTGCCGGTTATCATTCTCTGAAACAGAGTTCATAGGAGTCTCTGGCACACTCTCTGTTTCTTCTAGGATTGGCTCTTGTTTGCCGTAGAAGATTTTCCCATACGGGCTAAGTTCATGCACATCCGCTCGGAGCCAATTCCCAAATCTTTCCGATAAGTCTTCTAGCAGCCCTGACTTTTCATAAGGAATTTCCTTACAAACAATAGCATAATGCCCTATTTTTCCACACGAATAACAATAATGTGGTAGTCGCTCATATTTAAACTCTACCCATAATTTCTTCCTCTCCAAATTCACAAGAACTCCCGTCTTTAAAGAATTTTCCATATTCAGCATCACATTTGCTTTCCCAATTTTGTAATGACTATTGCCTTTTGCTTCTAATTTCACATCTATGACTTCCCCCAATTTAGAAGCTATGTCCCTGATGACTTCATTAGTAACTCGCCCAAAAGGTAGGCCATAGAGATGGACCCAAAATGCACAATGGGTAAATTCATAACAAATCTCATGAGTATCAGGGTCACATTATTGTAGTACTAGTAAATTACTGGAGAAGCACCATGGTCAGGTATCTAAAACCCTCTGTTTTTCTTCTTCTGATTGGAAAGCAAAAGAGAAATATCTTGGTTCGAGCTGAGTACAAGTAACCTTGTCGACTCTCCACACTCGTGTCATAGTATTCACGAAAGCTGTGAAATTCACATTCAGTCTAGAGTACAACTTCCCAAACACTGTTTTCCGGCACTCAATCAATTTTTCTTCTGAGATAGCGCTTTTTATATCGACAACATCATTCTCAGACCATAACTCACCTAAGCTTCTGCACAGGGCTGCTAAATGCCTTTCTTCCTCAAGCTGACCTGCCATTTCTTATCACCAGGATCTGATTGAAGGGAGCTCCGAACCACTTAATGAGGATGGGGAATGGCTAAAAGGTGTTTCAGATACGACAGGGAAAGACGACTTGAGGGATTGTCGACTCTCCTAGGAAGATGGGATGGACATTAGGGCTTCGTTGGGGTTATTGTTCAGTCGGTGAATGGGATCTGAGTATTTTAAAGCAGACTCGGACACAGGGGATGTCGACTATTCCAGCTGACTGAATGAAGATAGGATGGGCATTAGGGTTTCGACGGGGTTGAGATTTAAGGGGAAAGTTAGGGTTTGACAACAAAGAAGACAAATCTTATCTTGAAGATGGGGAAGACTACCCAGTTGGTAGAGAAGGACTCGCCATTCCGCGAGGAGGAGAACTCACCTCGAAAGCATTTCAATCGGAGGGAAATATCAGCTAAAAAGGTTATCCAGGTTTTTTATTGTGACTTTACGGTTGAATGTGCATGATAATAGCCAAGTGAAAAGCCTCACGGAGTAATTCGAAATAGAAAGACCCCTTTCGCCGCTACTCAATCCGCGAGGAGGGCATCTGTACAACGGAAAAACATATGCACCAACCACATCAAACCGCACCACAACTTTTCCGATTTAACTAAAGGAGCCATTTCACAAAATATTCTATGAAGCTTATCGCCGAATGGTTTCTGGTAAGCAAGTTGAGGATTATATTTTAACCATTTAAAACTCGTATTCCTAGCTGGTTCAACTAAAACGAAACTCTCAAGTAATGTTCTAAATAAGATGGATAGAGGTTCAAATGCAAATTGCTTCTATTTTACATAGAAGAAAAAGAAAATCACGTGGAACTTTATTTTCGTCGAACTGATCATGATAATGTGTAGAAAGGATTACCTTGCTAGTGAGATAAAATTCAAGTTCGATTATAGATTAGACATTTAATATTACAAATCTTGCTCCTTAACAATTCTTTGCTCTCTATGCTCTAAGGTTAATCCTAAAATATACAAACTTACTATCGCGCGCCTTGTGCTAATCTCACATATGCTCTTGCTTCCAAACATATTTGCTTGACCTGGAATAGGGACATCCAACCTCCACAACCAAACACGAGATAAAAGGTAGAAGCATCTGTCTACTTCTTTTTTTAATCAAATTATATGAATTTTAATCAATACAATCAGTATTTAAAGCTGTTAATTTAAAATCACTTTATTTAAGGAAAAAAATTAAAATAATGTATTAATTATTGCGTACACATACGCATTCAAATCGAATGAAGTTGATATTAGGTACTATTACGTATAAGCCTAATTAACTTTCCTTAGTATATATTATGAAACACAATGGGTTCATCTATGTGGTGAAATAATTTTTTCTATCATATACCTTTTATTCAATTACATTAAGGAAAGCCATATTCGAACATTAAAAAGAAGAAGGAAAATGACAAATTATCTATTTTTTAACCAAATCGCAACGTAATCTTTTCTAGTTTAATTATTTCATAGCAAAGCTGAGAAGAGTACCAAACGCCCACAAGGAATGTCGTAATTTGATTTGTAAAGCTTAAAGGGGCTTACAAATTAATCCCGATATTGATTTAATATCCTCATATAAAATTAACTAATCCAGCTATAAACTAGCAATAATTTACTAAAATTGGGTTGCTTCTCAAACTAATTGAACTTATTTACTCAGTGTATTTTTTTTTCCATTGGACTAAACCAGATTTACTTGAAGAAAATCAATTTCACTTTAGCTAGCTCTGGTATATTTATCAATAAAATGAATATTTGGAGTGGGATTGTTCCAATTGCTCTTATTGTTCAAGAAATCATTCACAAATCCTTAATTATCATATTCGGTCCAGATATAAATCAGTTTTTTGTAATCAAAGATGGACGTTGCTTGACTAATATTGTCAGGGGAGTCCGCCCATGATCTACAATAAATAATCCGATAATTATAATCCACGGAAAAATCAGTAGTAATAAATGGAGAAAGAAGCAGACATTCATCACATGCACTGTGGAGCCAGCAAAAAACAGCCCCTGCTCACGACGTTAACGAAGCAGTCCAAGGTAAATGGATCCAATGGCTGTTCTCACGTCACGAGAAACGGTAACCCCTCCGTCTCGTTTTCCGTTATTCCCCCCCACGGAAAGATGAAAACCACGAGGGTCGATCCCCGGTCAAAGGACACATATGCCCCTTGGCTTACCCATTAATTCTCTACTTGTGTACAATTGCAGCGATAAATCATTGATTAGGTGCATGATATCTCTTTAATTCAACCAAAGAGTGACATCCCCTCCGTATCGCAACCAAATCCAAAGAAAATGGGACTTGGCCATTAATATATATCGAAACTCGATATCTGGTCGATCTATAAACGTCATTTTTTTCTTTTCTCAATTATATACATCCGGATTGATTCGTTCTTATAAAGCGAAAAATATAAAAAACACACCTCACGTTTGAATCGATGATAATTTATTTGCCTCTTTTTTTGTAAATACCCTTTATAGACTTCAAGCAAAACCTAAAAAGTAAAAAAAAAAAAAAATCAAATCGCTCCTTTCTTGTAAATTTATTTTAGTATCTATAGTTTAGGGGGGGTTTGGTTTTTATTGGTTTCAAGCGTTTTGGATAGGTGTGAAAAATTTAGGATTCTGCGTTTGGACAATTCTTCTTTTTACAGAAAACGACACTTTTAGTAAATAAAGATGCACCGATAATTGATGTGAAGGAGGCAAAGCCTTTTAAAACAAAAACTCGTGTGTTCGTATTTAATGTTCCTGAAAAGTGGAGATGTTAATTGGTCGTCGTCGAATGTTCTTTAACACGACATCTCCAAAACGACATCTCCCACCGCATCTGGGCTTGGTGATGCGTGTTGTGACATCCCGAAATTCGACCCCGTTTCGACAAAGTGAAATGGGCCTTTCGTCGACGTGCCTATGGTCCTTTTTCTCTGAGCTGATCACTCATGAGTTAACTAACCCATTGAGTGAAGCCGTTAAGGGATGTATCCGCGGTAAAAATCCCTAAAAGCTACTTAATTGGTTGGAATGGACTAAAATCACGTCTGATTGATTTTAACCACGAAATTGAACTCGATTCCGGGAATCGAATTTTAAGCGTGTCATAATTCTTTTTTTTAGGACTTTGTCTCATCGTCCATCAATTTATTGACGAGTCCGAAATTTCGAGAAAGAAATTATCGGAAGGAAAATCGAAGACTGGAAGAAAATAAAAAGAGAAAAGGAAAATAATTGGAATAATTGAAATAGTAAAATTGTTTTACTATTTAATTATTTTTCTTTTTCTTTTTCTTTTTCTTTTTCTTCCCTTTCTTTTCTTTCTCTCTCTCTCTCTCTCTCTCTCTCTCTCTCTCTCTCTTTTCTCTCCCTCCTCTCCCTTTCCCCCATGTGCGGATGCCCCCCCCTTTTCGTACGAGCCCCAAGCCAAATTGAAATTGGCTTTCCCCTCTCCCTCCTTTTTTTGACTAGTCAATACTCCTTATCTCTTCTTTCTTTATTTTCTTTTCTTTCTTCTTCTCTCTCCTCTCTCTTCCTTCCCCACCCACGTGACCGAACTCTCCACCATTTCTTCTTCTTCTTCTGGGTTCGAACCAGCAACACCAGAAGAAGAGGAAGCTCGCCGGAAGCAGCTCGCCGCTCCCACCGCCCGCGCCCGTGCCGCCCGCAGCTCGCCGCTCGCCACCCAGCTCCGCCAGCCTTGCTCGACCGTCGCCCCCGTCCCCCGTGCGCGACCTCCGCCTCCTGCCCTGCTCGGCCGCACGCCTCTAGCCGCCGCCGCACGCCGCCCAGCCGCTGCCCTACCACCCCGGCGTCCCCCCTGACCTCCACCGACCCTCCTCTTGCCCTTTTGGCCACCGGAACCCCTCCGCCCAGCCAAGGCAGCAACCCACGAGTGGGTATTCCAGCCCCTTCGGGCCCGCCTTTGGTCTGTTTCCGGGCCTCAGAGTCGTGCCGTGCTTTGAGAGGAATCGATCCCCGCGCCGAGCCCGTCGATTTGATACCGGTTGCGCGCGATTCCGGTGGGTAACCACACTAATCCTTGCTTAGTGGGTTAATTATACTTAATTGGTTGTTTAGTTTATTTAATTAAGCTTAGGTGATTTGATTAGGGTTTATTAGTTGATTATGTTGTAAATTAGTCAAATTGAATGCGTAATTAGCAAGTAGACATAGTCTACTATTTATTGAGGGTAGCCCGAGAATTTTCCGACCCTTTATCGGGCTTCAATTTGATATTTCGGGCCTAAGTGGAATTTTTGGCATTTAAATATTATTTTTCGAAATTAAATTAAATAATTATTTATTTTCCGAAAATTCAACTGTGATGGCCAACGACCGGAATATTATGCTGATGACTGTGGTGAAGTCCATCTTTTTAATCGGGCTTTATTTTGAGCTAAATTGAATTTCTAATATTTATTATTTAATTTTCGAAATTAATTAATTAATTAATTATTTTTCGGAAATTAAGGCTGAGATGGCCTACGACCGAAATCTCATGCTGATTGTCGTGGCGCAGCCCGTTTATTTATTTGAGCTCTACGTTGCTTGGAATTAATTAAATTGTGTTATTTTAGGGATTTACCCTAAATTGATTGGAATTGGTTGAGATTGAATTATTGATTGGAAATTGGCCATGTATGTTTATTCAGCATTCTTATGTTTTGTTGGGTTGTAAAGTGTGTGGAATGGTGAGAGTGAACCGGAAGTACTTTGGGTTTGAACCGATCAGACACGGTGTATGGGCCTACGTGGTTCGGTGATGTGGGATATCACTGGCGAAAACGGCGCCTTAAAGAACGCACGTATCGGTCTAGTACTCACATTGTTATAGGCATGCATGGTTCGGTGATGGGGAAGATCACTGGCGAAAACGGCGCCTTAAAGAACGCATACACTTGTCTATTGAACACATTATCATAGGCATGTGTGGTTCGGTGATTAAGGACATCACTGGCGAAAACGGCGCCTTAAAGAACGCACACAATTGTCTAGTGAGTACATGGTTATAGGCATGCGTGGTTCGGTGATGTGGGATATCACTGGCGAAAACGGCGCCTTAAAGAACGCACGCAATTGTCTAGTGGATAAGTCACATTGGCGAACTTGACGCCCGAGAGCATTGATGTGGCTCTGTGACCGAGTGCAATATTGGAGGATATATGGGATGGAAGGAATGACCGAGAGATGGTCCGATTGATCGATGATCCGATCTGAGTGTGATTTAATGTGATTGACCATTGCTTGAGTCTGATGTTTTAAATTGATTGATTGAATGGGAATGACCGTGAGTGGTCTTGTTGGTGTGAAATCGACTAGGTCGATTTGATCGATGCTTCGATCAGTGATGTGATTGCTTGGATGCCTATGTGATCTGTGCTAACATGCGGGTGGAATCGAGGCCAAGGTAAGTCCCTCGACTCGTCTTTGTGCTTAGGCAACCGAGTAGTGTATTGGCTCCCTAATTAAGTCTTAGTTGGGTAGAACTCGCTGAGACGTAGTCTCATCCCGGTTGTGGGATAATATTTCAGGCCCCTAGAATGGCAGCACCTCCACCTCCTCGTCCTCGCATGCATTAAGGCATTCCTGAACATATCTCGGAGTTTGAGACCCACTTTCATGTCCACCCTCATCCGGAAGGGTTAGTGTACGTTTTAGTTCAGTTGACCATCTGGGTCAATGTGGGAGAGGATGACCAGAGGCCCCACTGATATTGGTCTTGGTACCGTGACTATTTTGATGGTCGTAGAGAAGGCCCTATCCCGGAAGAGGACGTCCCTTTCGACGTGATGGAAAAGGCGTTCGGAGAGGGAACAGCCGATCGAGTGGATGGATCGATAGTGGATGCGAGGGACCCGCAACAGCAGGCCGAAGTTTTTACTCCCGTACCTTCAACTGAGGAAGATAATGGGCATGAAGGAAATGATGGGATGGCACAACAGGAGGTGGATGGACCGGAGGAGGATGAATATTGGGGAGTAGCTGAGGAGATGCCTGATGATGAGCCGGCATCAGAAGCCGAAGAAGAAGTTGAAGAGGAGGAAGAAGAACCAGAAGAGGAGGAACCTAGCGAGGAAGGAACTGAGGAAGAGGATCCGGATGATCCGGAGTATGACCCGGATGAGGATTGAGATCTCATCCTCTTTTGGGAATCCAGTTTTGGTGTGAATAGAGTGAATCAGGAGGTTATGAAGGGTTGTGAGTTATACTGTTTTGTGTTGTATATAAAAGTTTGGTTATAAGCTTCAATGTGAAAATTATGGCCTTGCTTTTCTATCCCATTGTTTTATTGTCTGGGGATTTTCTTTATACTTCCGCTTGCGCATATTAAATGAACAGGGTCGGCGATGCGTCCTGGGACGTCGCTATTAATCGACCAGGTGAGGGATGGGCACGCGTTCGAGGATCGGGGCGTGACATCCCGTTTAAGTGGTATCAGAGCGAAGTTCAAGATTGGAGTGATAAGGAGCGATGGTTCATGGGATAGTAGTAGGATGGCTTTTAAATTCATGCTGGTGCATGTCTGTGTTAGCTGAGTGCTAAAATTGTTTGTTGTGTGAATCGCTCATCTTCTAATCCAGTGTGGATTCGGAAGCAGGTGTGAGTAAAAGACTGAACCATGAGCAAGCAGAAGCTGAGAACTTCTAGTAAGAGGACAGTGTCCTCTGCGACTCGGGGTAAAGTATCGACAAAGGTCGGTACCCGAGGCAGTTGTGGCAGAGTGTTGACTCTGGCCAGCTCGAGCTTAAGAGTACCACCGTAGGTTGGTACTAGTGTAGCAGCGTCGAATGATCCTAAGTTCGATAGGATCGTTCTGATGCAAGTGTTCCTTGGGATCTAGATGAGCTAGTAAGATCAGGATTAAGTTGTTGTTGTTGTTGCTACCTTTGTCAAGGTCCAACCTAAAAAGATGATCAGGGAATATATTTTGATATCTGAGTCAAGATTCAGCGTAGGCAGATTTGGAATTCGATCAGGGTAAAGACTGATGTTGAGGAAAGAGTATTTTATTCCACCCAGTGGGCAAGGTGTAATAGTCAAGTCAGCATCGAGACAAATGGCACATGTTGTTCCATGGAAGATGGTATAGATTAGTCTCATGTATTCTGAGGACAAGAATTAGGGTAAGTGTCGCCAGCACGGACAGTGATTTATGGGTTGTTTGCATAAGTAGATGAAATCTCGACAAGGGTTATTGCTGTCACCATCAATATGACAGGTCAGAAGAAGTGCGCCATAGAACGCACCGTGGAATTTGTGGGATAGGTCTCCGGTACAAGAAATAGTGCATGCTAGCACTTGACAGGAGGTAGAAGACTCACCTGGTAGGTGTTGAAATTGTGGAAGGAAACATGGATGAAGCTAGTGTCTGAATATGGCAAGAACGTGCTGTGATTGTGATCAACACGGTCGTCGGGTGAAGGACTGTCAGTGAAAGTCCATTGGAACATTGACACCACTACCTCAGATAGGATGCCACTAGGATGGCAAAAAAAAAAAAAAAAAAAGGACAGGAATGGAACCAACCTGGCACTAATCAGAGGAAGAATGTTTAGGGGAAAATTCTATCAAAGTATCGTAGTAGAGTTTTGGTGAAGTTTGGGGAACTTCAGTTTATTGAAATAAGTGAGAGAAAGGGGAATCACTAGCAATAATTATGCTTGACTAGTTGCTGAAGTGTAACTTTGATACTATATGAGTAGAGTGGACTCATGGAGCATCTTGTGGTAATGAATCATGGTCACGGAGCAATTTAACTTAGTCCAGTAGCACATGAAGGTGTCGAGTCTATTGGGGATCGAAATGAGTCTTCGATTTCTTTAATCTCGTCGACTGAAGACAACCACTTGTTAGATGGAGATTGCCAAGGTTAATTGGTGATGGTTAAAGTTAAGACAAATTGGAGAATTGGGATAGAAGACATCTCAGTGGTCTAATAATTTCCAGATGCGTTATCATAAGAACTGTCAGACTGTTGCCAGAGAAAGAAATAGAAACTGCGATCGAGCTAGAGAGAAAGAAATATGATTCGTTGCAATCATGCATCAACCATTGTCAACTCAATTAGGTGAAGATCAAGGACAAGTGTTCTTTACCAAAGATCAGTGAATGGTGTGACTAGTTATAAAGAATATTGATGTTTTAAAGGTCGACTTGAGATTATGAAGTCATCAGTTGAGAACCAGAAATGAGGTTATACTGAAGACAGCTATTCATACTTGTTATGGGCTTCACGAGAATACTGTAAGGTTGTTTGGCTTGGCGAACACTCCAACTGCTTGCACGGATATGATGAACTGAATATTCAAGGAATATTTAGATCAGTTTGTGATCGTGTTCATAGATGATATCTTGGTCTATTTGAAAAGTGATGAAGAACATGAGAATCACCTGAGATTAGTGCTCCAGACCCTAAGGACGCATCAGTTGTATGCTAAGTTTAGCAAATGCGAGTTTTGGTTGACTCGAGTTGCGTTCCTAAGTCATGTGATTTCTGGAGAAGGAATCTCCGTTGACCCGAGCAAGATAGAAGCCGTGATCAATTGGCAGAGACCGACATCAGTGACGGAAATCAGAAGTTTTCTGGGATTGGCAGGGTATTACAGACAGTTTGTAGAAGGTTTCTCAGCGTTAGCATCGCCTTTAACTAAGCTCACGAAGAAAGATGAGAAGTTTGTATGGTCAGACAAGTGCGAGCGTAGTTTTCAAGAGCTGAAGGAAAAGCTAACTATGGCTCCTGTGCTGACAATTCCATCTGGTCCGGGAGGATTCGAGATCTATAGTGATGCGTCATTCAGAGGACTGGGTTGCGTGTTAATGCAACATGGTAGGGTAGTTGCATACGCTTCTCGCCAGTTGAGACCTCATGAACAGAACTATCCAACGCATGACTTAGAGCTCGTGGCAATTATCTTTGCCTTGAAGATTTGGAGACATTATTTGTGTGGTGAAAAAATTTCAGATCTTCACGGGCCATAAGAGTCTCAAGTACCTGTTCTCTCAAAAGGAGTTGAACATGAGACAGCACCGATGGATGGAATTGCTAAAAGACTACAACTGTGATATTCTATACCATCCGGGGAAGGTGAACAAGGTCGCCGATGCATTGAGTAGGAAGTCTTCTTTAGCCCAGATCTTGATTAGAGAGTGGAATCTAATCGAGAGAGTTCGGGATTCGGAATTCAAATTTGAGGTGGGCCACCTTTCAAGTTTTATGGCCACCCTCAGAATTGAACCGAATGTCCAGGTTAGAATTAAACAACTCCAACCGACAGATCCAGATGTACAGAAGATTCTTCAAGAGGACACTGAGAAAAGAAAGGCTGACTTTCAGATTGCCGATGACGGGACATTAAGGTTCTGAGGACGTTTGGTTGTACCTAACGATGTAGGGCTTAGAGAAGAAATTTTATCTAAAGCACATCGTAGCAGTTACAGCGTTCATCCTGAAAGCACTAAAATGTATCAAAATCTGCGTCAACACTATTGGTGGTCATGTATGAAAATAGACGTTGCCAAGCATGTGGCCAAGTGTTTGACATGTCAACAAGTAAAAGCTCAACATTGTAAACCAGGAGAACTCTTGTAATCTCTTACGATCCTAGAATGGAAATGGGAGCATATCACGATGGATTTCGTGATTGGACTACCAAGAAGTCAGAGAGAAAGTGATTCAATTTGGGTAGTAGTTGACAGACTAACAAAGTCGGCTCACTTCATTGCAGTTCGAAAGGACCTCAGTCTTGATAGGCATGCAGACTTGTACGTGCGTCAAGTGGTTCGAATGCATGGAGTGCCGGTCACGATAACCTCAGATAAAGACCCGAGATTTACTGCAACTTTTTGGAAGAGCTTGCAGAGTGCTTTAGGTACAAAGCTTCAGTACAGTACGGCGTACCATCCTCAAACAGATGGCCAATCGGAGAGGACGATTCAGACTCTCGAGGATATGCTGAGAGCTTGTGTAATAGACTTCAAAGGAAGTTGGGAGGATCAGTTGCACCTGGTAGAATTTGCCTACAACAACAGTTACCAACAGAGTATCAAGATGGCTCCATTTGAAGCGTTGTATGGCAGAGCATGCAGAACTCCAGTATGTTAGGATGAAGTCGGAGAAAGGAAGATAACGGGCCTAGAGTTAGTTCAGCAGTCAGTAGACGCCGTGGCAGAGATCAGAAACAGATTGAAGACCGCGCAGAGCAGACAGAAAAGTTACGCAGATAAGCGCCGGAGATCTTTAGAATTCCAAGTTGGTGATCACGTTTTCCTAAAGGTGTCACCAATGAGAGGAACTTCGCGCTTCGGGAAGAAAGGCAAGCTGAGTCCGAGGTACGTAGGTCCATTTGAAATTCTCGAGAGAATTGGGACCTTAACGTATCGTCTTGCATTGCCGCCAAGGTTGGCGCAAGTGCATGATGTCTTTCACGTGTCGATGTTGAGGAAGTACGAGCCTGATCCGACACACGTGCTCAATTTTGAAGAATTGGACGTGGATGACAGAGTGTCATACGTGGAAAGACCGGTCCAAATTGTAGACAAAAAGGAGCAGGTACTGCGTACAAAGACCATTCCGTTGGTCAAGGTGGTCTGGCAACACCACGGTACTGAAGGAGCGACATGGGAGACTGAAGAATCGATGAGAGAATTGTACCCCCACCTTTTCGTTTAACTTTGTAAGGTTTAAATTTCGAGGACGAAATTTTTATAAGAGGGGAAGAGTTGTGACATCCCGAAATTCGACCCCGTTTCGACAAAGTGAAATGGGCCTTTCGTCGACGTGCCTACGGTCCTTTTTCTCTGAGCTGATCACTCACGAGTTAACTAACCCATTGAGTGAAGCCGTTAAGGGATGTATCCGCGGTAAAAATCCCTAAAAGCTACTTAATTTGTTGGAATGGACTAAAATCGCGTCTGATTGATTTTAACCACGAAATTGAACTCGATTTCGGGAATCGAATTTTAAGCGTGTCATAATTCTTTTTTTTAGGACTTTGTCTCATCGTCCGTCAATTTATTGACGAGTCCGAAATTTCGAGAAAGAAATTATCGGAAGGAAAATCGAAGACCGGAAGAAAATAAAAAGAGAAAAGGAAAATAATTGGAATAATTGAAATAGTAAAATTGTTTTACTATTTAATTATTTTTATTTTTCTTTTTATTTTTCTTTTTATTTTTCTTCCCTTTCTTTCTCTCTCTTTCTCTCTCTCTCTCTCTCTCTCTCTTTTCTCTCCCTCCTCTCCCTTTCCCCCATGTGCGGATGCCCCCCCCTTTTCGTACGAGCCCCAAGCCAAATTGAAATTGGCTTTCCCCTCTCCCTCCTTTTTTTGACTAGTCAATACTCCTTACCTCTTCTTTCTTTATCTTCTTTTCTTTCTTCTTCTCTCTCCTCTCTCTTCCTTCCCCACCCACGTGACCGAACTCTCCACCATTTCTTCTTCTTCTTCTGGGTTCGAACCAGCAACACCAGAAGAAGAGGAAGCTCGCCGGAAGCAGCTCGCCGCTCGCACCGCCCGTCGCTGCTCGCACCGCCCGCGCCTGTGCCACCCGCATCTCGCAGCTCGCCACCCAGCTCCGCCAGCCTTGCTCGACCGTCGCCCCCGTCCCCCGTGCGCGACCTCCGCCTCCTGCCCTGCTCGGCCGCACGCCTCTAGCCGCCGCCCAGCCGCCGCCCTACCTGCCCGGCATCCCCCCTCACCTCCACCGACCCTCCTCTTGCCCTTTTGGCCACCGGAACCCCTCCGGCCAGCCAAGGCAGCAACCCACGAGTGGGTATTCCAGCCGCTTTGGGCCCGCCTTTGGGCCGTTTCCGGGCCTCGGAGTCGTGCCGTGCTTTGAGAGGAATCGATCCCTGCGCCGAGCCCGTCGATTTGAAACCGGTTGCGCGCGATTCCGGTGGGTAACCACACTAATCCTTGCTTAGTGGGTTAATTATACTTAATTGGTTGTTTAGTTTATTTAATTAAGCTTAGGTGATTTGATTAGGGTTTATTAGTTGATTATGTTGTAAATTAGTCAAATTGAATGCGTAATTAGCAAGTAGACATAGTCTACTATTTATTGAGGGTAGCCCAGGAATTTTCCGACCCTTTATCGGGCTTCAATTTGATATTTCGGGCCTAAGTGGAATTTTTGGCATTTAAATATTATTTTTCGAAATTAAATTAAATAATTATTTATTTTTCGAAAATTCAACTGTGATGGCCAGCGACCGGAATATTATGCTGATGACTGTGGTGAAGTCCGTTTATATAATAGGGCTTTATTTTGAGCTAAATTGAATTTCTAATATTTATTATTTAATTTTTGAAATTAATTAATTAATTAATTATTTTTCGGAAATTAAGGCTGAGATGGCCGACGACCGAAATCTCATGCTGATTGTCGTGGCGCAGCCCGTTTATTTATTTGAGCTCTACGTTGCTTGGAATTAATTAAATTGTGTTATTTTAGGGATTTACCCTAAATTGATTGGAATTGGTTGAGATTGAATTATTGATTGGAAATTGGCCATGTATGTTTATTCAGCATTCTTATGTTTTGTTGGGTTGTAAAGTGTGTGGAATGGTGAGAGTAAACCGGAAGTACTTTGGGTTTGAACCGATCAGACACGGTGTATGAGCCTACGTGGTTCGGTGATGTGGGATATCACTGGCGAAAACGGTGCCTTAAAGAACGCATACACTTGTCTATTGAACACATTATCATAGGCATGTGTGGTTCGGTGATTAAGGACATCACTAGCGAAAACGGCGCCTTAAAGAACGCACACAATTGTCTAGTGAGTACATGGTTATAGGCATGCGTGGTTCGGTGATGTGGGATATCACTGGTGAAAACGGCGCCTTAAAGAACGCACGCAATTGTCTAGTGGATAAGTCACATTGACGAACTTGACGCCCGAGAGCATTGATGTGGCTCTGTGACCGAGTGCAATATTGGAGGTTATATGGGATGGAAGGAATGACTGAGAGATGGTCCGATTGATCGATGATCCGATCTGAGTGTGATTTAATGTGATTGACCATTGCTTGAGTCTGATGTTGTAAATTGATTGATTGAATGGGAATGACCGTGAGTGGTCTTGTTGGTGTGAAATCGACTAGGTCGATTTGATCGATGCTTCGATCAGTGATGTGATTGCTTGGATGCCTATGTGATCTGTGCTAACATGCAGGTGGAATCTGAGGCCAAGGTAAGTCCTCTGACTCGTGTTGTGCTTAGGCAACCGAGTAGTGTATTGGCTCCCTAATTGAGTCTTAGTGGGGTAGAACTCGCTGAGACGTAGTCTCATCCCGGTTGTGGGATAATATTTTAGGCCCCTAGAATGGCAGCACCTCCACTTCCTCGTCCTCGCATGCATTAAGGCATTCTTGAACATATCTCGGAGTTTGAGACCCACTTTCATGTCCACCCTCATCCGGAAGGGTTAGTGTACGTTTTAGTTCAGTCGACCATCTGGGTCAATGTGGGAGAGGATGACTAGAGGCCCCACTGATATCGGTCTTGGTACCGTGACTATTTTGATGGTCGTAGAGAAGGCCCTATCCCGGAAGAGGACGTCACTTTCAACGTGATGGAAAAGGCGTTCGGAGAGGGAACAGCCGATCGAGTGGATGGATTGGTAATAGATGCGAGGGACCCGCAACAGCAGGCCGAAGTTTTTACTCCCGTACCTTCA
The DNA here is from genome assembly GCA_014182565.1 of Eucalyptus marginata. NCBI lineage: Eukaryota > Viridiplantae > Streptophyta > Magnoliopsida > Myrtales > Myrtaceae > Eucalyptus > Eucalyptus marginata. The sequence goes on along the minus strand of CM024591.1, from coordinate 3,391,485 downwards.
ACTGAGGAAGATAATGGGCATGAAGGAAATGGTGGGATGCCACAATAGGAGGTGGATGGACCGGAGGAGGATGAATATTGGGGAGTAGCTGAGGAGATGCCTGATGATGAGCCGGCATCAGAAGCCGAAGAAGAAGTTGAAGAGGAGGAAGAAGAACCAGAAGAGGAGGAACCTAGCGAGGAAGGAACTGAGGAAGAGGATCCGGATGATCCGGAGTATGACCCGGATGAGGATTGAGATCTCATCCTCTTTTGGGAATCCAGTTTTGGTGTGAATAGAGTGAATCAGGAGGTTATGAAGGGTTGTGAGTTATACTGTTTTGTGTTGTATATAAAAGTTTGGTTATAAGCTTCAATGTGAAAATTATGGCCCTACTTTTCTATCCCATTGTTTTATTGTCTGGGGATTTTCTTTATACTTCCGCTTGCGCATATTAAATGAACAGGGTCAGCGATGTGTCCTAGGACGTCGCTATTAATCGACCAGGTGAGGGATGGGCACGCGTTCGAGGATCGGGGTGTGACACGTGTGGCCCACCTGCGTTCTGGACCCCACTCACTGTCGCGACCTCCTTTTTTTTCGGTGCCCGATCGGGGCGGGCGCCTCGCGGAGGCTAATGGCTCGGCTAGGTTTATTAAGCCCGGACTCTCCCAAGTCCACCAATTCATGACTTTAATAGTTTGAGTTTTTAACTTGTAAGTTAATTTTTAAAACGGAGTCGCCACTAATCAATTTGGGGTGGGTTGATTAGAAACCCATGCGAAATATTGGGAGAAATATTCGCTCCTGCGTAACCAGAGAAATTAGGATCGGTGACTTGATTACACTAGTTAATCACTAATGCCCTTTTGGTACCTAACCTTGTTTAAACCCTGAGGTTTTTTTGGATGTTTTAGGGATTTTCCACGCATTTTTGGGAAAAAAACATTTTTGGGGTCCTCTTCTATTTTTGGACATAAAAGGGATTTTTTGGATTTTTGGTATTTTTTGGAAAAATACAAGTCTTTTTGGCTTTTTCTGGATTTTTGGCACTTTTTGGAAAATATGAAATATTTTTGATATTTTTTATTTTTGATTTTTTTTTTCGGAAAATAAAATATATATTATTTTTAATATTTTTTGGAAAATAAAGTATTTTTGATTTTTCTGGATTTTTCTGGAAAATAAAATATTTTTTAATATTTTTAAATATTTTCTGGTTTTTTTTTTGGAAATTAAAATATTTTTTAATATTTTTCGAAAATAAAATATATTTTTTGATTTTGATTTTTTTGGAAAATAAATAAATTATTTATTATTTATTTAAAATAAAATTAAAAAAAAAGACCACGGACGGGCCCGTTGCGGCCCGACTTTTTTTCGCGCTTTTTTTCTTCTTTTTTTTTTTTTTTTTTTTTATTTGGGAAACGGCGCCGTTTGGGGGAACCGGCAAAAACCCTACCCGGTTCCCCCGACCCGGGTCCGACCCAACGACCCGGAAAGAATCGGGAACCCTAGGGTTCCCGATTCGCGGCGCTGAGGAGGAAGGGGGGGCGGATCGACGCGGCGACGGCGGCGGCGACGGTGGTGATAGCGAGGGGGAGATGGCGACGGCGGTGGCGGCCTACCGGCCGTGGACAGCGGCCTTGGGCGGCGGACGGCGGTACGGCGACGGCGGCGATACCCCCTTTTCCCCTTCGACTTCTCTCTCTCCCTCTCTCTCTCTCTCGGCCGCGAGCTCGGATCGGGCTTCGCTCGCCACCGGTCTCCCGAAGTCTCTCGGAGGGAGATCGGCGAGCTCGCGACCCGATTGCCTCGCCTCTGCTTCGCTCTGAGTTCCCCGAAGTCTCTCAGGGGGGCTCGGAGCTTGGCCGGCTGCTGCGCGTGCTTCGACGGAGGCGGGGGCTTCGGTATTTATAGGCGAGGGGGTGGCCGGTCGACGGAACTTCGACCGTCGGTCCCCCTCGCGTGCCGAGCGGCTCCGGGCGGCCAGACCGGCGTCCCATCCGACGCCAGCTGCTCCTCTGCTCCACGTGCGTCGCCGTTCGACGATCTCCCTCCGGCGTCGCGCCCTCGCACGTGCGTTGCAGAGGCGCGAGGGAGAAGAAGATCTCGACCGGGCCGGGCGAGGAGGAGGATGGGCCGTGGAGGCCCATGCGGAGGCCTCCTCCCTTCCTTTCTTTTTCTTTGTTTTGTTTTGTTATTTTTTTGTTTTTATCATTTATTATCCGAAAAAGGAAAAAAAAAAAAAACCTAATTTAAGAAAACGAAATTTAGGCGTCAACAGCTGCCCCTCTTTGAAGGTGAGCTCGCAGAGGTTGCATTCAAAGACAAACTGATGCCTAAATTTTATCCATACATGCGTGGCAGATTATATTTTATTTGGGACCTATTATCCTATGCAAAAAGAGCAATATAGCTTTACATATATTGAGACAGATAAGAAGATACCTGTAGTTACTTACCGGGAGTGAGTGAGATAGAGTGCGAACCCCGAGTTTGGCAAGTATCAAGGCGTCATCTTACCTGGTGACATGAGGAGGTTGCTTTTTCAGGGCTCGAACCATTCTTCGGTCACCTGTTAAAACAATCAATAATTTGTCTAGGACCCGAACTTTTCTTCGGTCGCCTTGACAGGAAATTGCCTTTCCAAGACCCGAACCATTTTTCGGTCGCCTGTCAGAGCAGTAAGTGGTTTGCCTCGGACTCGAACCTTTCTTCGGTCGCCGTGACGATAAAATGCTTTTCCAGGGCTCGAACCATTCTTCGGTCGCCTGTCAGAGTAGTAACTGGTTTGTCTCGAACCCGAACTTTTCTTCGGTCGCCGTTACAGGAGATGCACCGACCTTTCTCAGGGCATCTATTTGTGGGTGCCTGATTTGTATCGAGGACACCAGTTGGTACCTGACCTCTCTCGGGAGATGCGCCGACCTTTCTCAGGGCATCATATTTGTTGGGGTGTCGACTTCTGTCAAAGACACCGGTAGGGACCCGACCTTTCTCGGGAGATGCACCGACCTTTCTCAGGGCATTGATTTGTGGGGTGCCTGATCTTCGTCAAGAACACCTGTTGGAACCCGACCTTTTTCGGGGGATGCACCGACTTTTCTCAAGGCATCGATTTGTGGGGTGCCTGATCTTTGTCAAGGACACCTGTTGGAACCCGACCTTTCTCGGGGGATGCACCGACTTTTCTCAAGGCATCGATTTGTGGGGTGCCTGATCTTTGTCAAGGACACCTGTTGGAACCCGACCTTTCTCGGGGGATGCACCGACTTTTCTCAAGGCATCGATTTGTGGGGTGCTTGATCTTTGTCAAGGACACCAGTTGGAACCCGACCTTTCTCGCGGGATGCACCGACTTTCTCGAGGCATCGATTTGTGGGGTGCCTGATCTTTGTCAAGGACACCAGTTGGAACCCGACCTTTCTCGGGAGATGCACCGACCTTTCTCAAGGCATCTATTTTGTTGAAGATACCTGGACATTCACAGGCATTGAAAGAGTACCTGTATATTCACAAGTACAAACCTGGAGGATATTTGGGCCTTTGCAGGCGTTGAAGGGGTACTTGGATGATCACAAGTACAAACTATTGGAGGATACCTGGATGTTCGCAGATATTGAAGGGGTACCTGTATGTTCACAAGTACTAGATGCTGGAAAACACCTAATTGCTTACAAGTGTCGAAAGAGTACTTAGATGTTAACAATTACGGACTTTGAAGGATGTTTGAACGTTGCAGGCATTGAAGAGGTACTTGGATAATCACAAGTATGAATTTCTAAAGAATACCCGGCAGACGGAAAATCGAGGATGGGTCTTGCATATTTGTGGAGGTCTCTCACCTCTTGGCAATTGAGAATATCGAGGACGTACCTCGCATATTCGTGAAGGTCTCTCACCTCTTGGTAGTTGGGAATATCGAGGACGTACCTTGTGATATTCGTGAAGGTCTCTCACCTCCTGGTAATTGGGAATATCGAGGATGTACCTGAGATATTCGTGAAGGTCTCTCACCCCCTGGTAGTTGGGGAATATCGATGACGTACCTGGGATATTCGTGAAGGTCTCTCACCTCCTGGTAATTGGGAATATCGAGGACGTACCTGAGATATTCGTGAAGGTCTCTCACCTCCTGGTAGTTGGGAATATCGAGGACATACCTTGGATATTCGTGAAGGTCTCCCACCTCCTGGCAGTTGGGAATATCGAGGACGTACCTGAGATATTCGTGAAGGTCTCTCATCTCCTGGTAGTTTGGGAATATCGAGGACATACCTTGGATATTCGTGAAGGTTTCTCACCTTCCGGAAATTGAGGAATATCGAGGACGTACCTGATATTCGTTAAGGTCGTGAAGGTCTCTCACCTCCTGGTAATGGGAATATCGAGGACGTACCTGAGATATTCGTGAAGGTCTCTCACCTCCTGGTAATTGAGAATTTGAATGTAGCACAAGGCTTACCTGGATGGCCGCAGGCACACAGGTGTACAAAGTAGAGGAATATTTGGATGAACACAAATATTTAATGATATGATCAGGAACCACTCAACCGGTCCAAGTGTAAGAAAGCATACCTGGGTGATCGCAGGCACATGATGTGGTGGAATACTTGAATAGCTGCTAGTATTCAATGGCGTAATTTTGAGGACAACTCGGACAAGTCGAGTGTCACGGAAAGGGAGTATCCGAACGATGATCGATTTTCAAAGACAAGAGGATACTTGGACAGTCGAGAGTATCCAAACTTTTAAGGACAACTCGAGCAGGTCGAGTGTCAACAGAGGGAGTACCTGAGTAACGGCGAGCACTCAAAAAAACAGGGGGATATCTGGACAGTTGTAAATATTAATATTCTGGGACAACTCGAACAGGTCGAGTGTCGATAAGAGGGAGTACCCGGCAAATGGCGGGTATTCAAAGAGAAGGGGATACTTAGACCGCTGCCAGCACCCAAACTCAAGGGACGACTCGAATAGATCGAGTGACAAGAAGAGAGTACCTGGACAGTGGTAGGTACTTTAAGACAGATAGGGATAGGGATATGCTTACCTGGCAATATCTTTGATTGAGAGTATGTTCACTATTTACACAATATGCAGACATGTACACAATGATTGTATATGCTATAAATCCATAAATTCAAATATGATTTATGCATGACAATTTCGTCAGTTTTATATCATCCGAATTCCACTGGGGAAGATTTTGAAAGACAACTGTCATTTAGAATGTAGATGTCTTGAGCATGCTAGATGAGGGACTTTTAGTCTGAAAGGACTTTTCACTCACTCTCATGGAAAGGCTGTTTTATCCTGCATTGATGCAGGATTTATAAGGATCACACTTCTTACTGTCATCATGTCAGCAGGGGTCTGAGTATTCTCGCAAGTGGTACGACTTTACCAATGTGAGAGGTCTTTGTTGAAATTGTGATGAAGAGTTGGTTAGCAGCTCATCAAAGGGGACCATCAAGGTTGAAGTCGATGGATGAAAATGTTGCACGATCCTCCCCGGGTTTACAAGTCAGGAACCCTGCGAAAAGAGATAGAGTAATCTTGCTCGTACTTCTTCGAGCGATATTTATGCACATATGAAATCTTACGTTAATTGAAGTGCCCCTAGTCTGAAGAGACTTTTTACAATGGGAATATAACGTAGACTCAGCTCACATGTAGAAGAGTGAGAATTGGTGACTGTCTCAGCATTCGTCACTGGTCTTTCTTCTTACTATCAAATGGAGATTTTACAACCACAACTTTTTCTTGGCTATATTTTTGACTGGGGGCATTGGCCTTGCTTTTACCAGGCACACTGCTTTTCTATGCCCCTGCTTTTTTCATTTTTGTTGCTTGAGGAACTAATCTAGGCGAGTTCAATCGAAGCACCATTATTTAGACTTTGAGTCTTCATCTTCAGCCAGCGCTCTAGGCTATGGCAATAACTTCTGTTTTGTCTCAATGTGAGGGTAAAATTACAAACTCACTTGGGTTGTACAATGTATACAAATGCATAGAAAAGGAATTGCTCTTCGTCATTCTAAGGCACTTAAATTAACGCGAGTGTTCATATGCAATAAAGACACTCGAAGATTGATGCAAGTGCAAGCAAGAGAATTTCTATCCCTCTTCTCACCTTGTAATGCTGATTTGCCTTGTCTTTGACATGCTCCAGTGTGAGGGCGATTCTTAATGAGAGAAGCTTCACTAGTGTATGGGGCTCAAAGGGGAGTGAGCAATGAAATGCCTCTCACTATTTTGGTTATCGTACCATTCGCGAGAGAACTCTTTACCCTGCAGTCATGGAATTTTCTGTACTCATCTCACAAGTGTATAGATGGGGGACTGTGTGTAGGATATGGCTTGCCTGTCATCATTCTGACGTGCCTCATCCAGCATGCTCAACTAATCTTGCATTCTTCACTTAGCTGTCTATTCTAGTAATCCTCAATAGAATTAGTGATTTAGACAGACAAAATCATCATGCAAAAATCCATTTGGAGAAGACATGCAGCATTTTTTTAAGTATGAGAGAGTTTGTACTCTCAAAACAAATGAATGATTTTTACTCAAGAAACCCTATTGACAATTTTAGGGGTGTTTACTTGGTGAAATTGTATTTACAAATGTGCTGAATTTTGAATATCAAAAGAGTTATTCACAAAGGGGTGTCAATGGATTGTCCTTATTAAGTAGGGAAATGACACAAGAAAGATCAGTTGGGATTGGGGATTTGATCATTGATTTGACGGCCTTTCTGCTTTTGCCCCTGCAGAAGAGAAGATGTGGAAATAGATCAATTAGAAGGGCCAAAATCACACGTGATTTGAGGCCTTAAAGGTTTTTGTCATCTGCCTTGGCGACACTTGAGACGCCATTTGGCTTGGGAGAGCTTATCATGGTCTGACATGCCTCTCATTGATTTGTTTTCTACATCTTTGACGATCAGGTGATCCCTTCACTGGTTTACAGATGCTTGAATAGACCTGAAGTACGAGGAGGATATAGATTCCGTTGCGTCGGGTCATTTTGCTCCTTCTTGGGTACTGCTCGGCTAGAGGCGCCAACAATGTCCGTGGGGGGAGCTTCCTTTTCCATTTGACCGAACCGGTTCTCGGACGACGCGTCCTTTCATACCAAGCTAGGTAAATTGATGTGGGTCACTTGATCTGCCCAAATTAACCATTAAGCTTGTTTCTTGAATCCTAGGCTTCCTGTCAATAAGAGAAAATGTATCAAAGATGAGTTCAGATATTGGGAGTATTGGAAACGATACCAAATTACTCTTCCCCAGAGTTTATATTTGCTGACTCCTAGGGATATTTGAGTGTCAATGACGGCCTTTTGTCTTTGACACGGTTCAATGTTTCTTTTGATTGGCCCTCCTCCTTTGTGGCCCTATATGCATGATTGCCGGTCGTTGATTCATCTTCAACGCCTTCCTTCGTGGAATTTTTTTCTTTTTTCCGTCTTTGACTATAGCTGCATTGAGCAAAAAGTCACGTACCTCAAGCTTCTATGGAATCTGAGATGGACAATCAAAAACCTCCAGTTTTCTGATGGCAATTATCTTTTGGAAGAATACATGTCTGGAACACGGAGTGAAGCTTCCAGACTCTAGAGTCATTGTCTGGAGTGGGGGCTATAAATCGCCTTTGACTCCTGGATTTTCTCCCTATTGACAGTAATGAATTCAAAGGAAGAGAAGAAATTTCTTCCATGTGCTCCTTGGCTTGTCGAAGCTGGAAATCCCTTTAATGAAACTGTACCGTCTAATTGTTCGGGCACGTCAAGGGGAGAAGATATTACTCCGTCTTGAGAAGGAGTTGGACAGGAGTGAGGTGGGTGCACGAGCTCCCGAGGATGGCTTGCAAAAATGGGATATTTGAAAGCGGCATGGGGGAGGTTATCCTACCTCGAGCTACCATGATGTGCATGCTTCGAGTTTAACCGTATGCCTATGCCTATTACCTCCTTTCGTTTCCCGTACACGAAGAGAGGAGACATCATTTTCAAAATTATGTTCGAGAGAATAAGACGTACCTTCTTTGAAACAGGATGATCCTTTTTGTTTGCCCCCGCTTCTTTGAAAGGGTGTCTTTGAACTCGGTCTATTCACACGATGTGCCGTTTTAAATGCTTTCTGTTACACTAAGTCAAAGGGGATGATATTCTTAGACATAAAGTGAGAGAGTCAGAAAGATAAACATGGTTAAATTTATCATCTTGTTTTGACGAAAGCTTTTGATGATGAAATATTTTTTATTTTCAGAATGTCTTTGGGGGAGAAAAAGCATGAGGAAGCCTAGCCCTCAGTATTCTCCTTGGATGATATTTTCTTTTCATGGTTAGATAGCATCACTGGGCTGGTTTGGAATACCGCCTCATGCTCTTCAAACAAAATATTATAACTGTACATTACAGTACTGGAATGGAAAATACAACAGTAGCACACTAGATAAGAAACATAAAAACAAGCGAAACTAATGAAAACTCCTATGAAAAGGAGCGTTTTGATAGTGTTGGTTCTGAAGTCAAGCGTCTTTGAATTCCTTGCCTCCAGTAGACTCAAAATATTCGCATGCGATGACCATTTCGTTGAAGCTACGGAAGTGTAATCCATGCAGCCAACATCGATGTTCGTGGGACAAAGCTTCTATGAACTGCTTTATCAATTCTTCTTCGGTCAGTTGAGGGTGGGTTTGCATCATAAAAGCCTTCCACCTCCCTGCATATGCTCGAAAATCCTCCATTGGTCTTCTTCCGAAGTGAGCCAAACTCTCGCAAGGCAGCTCAGTTCCAATTTGGTTTTGGTACTGATGCAAGAATGTGGAAGACAGCTCATTCCAATCCTTTATGAGATAAATACTTGCGGTGACGAACCATTGCAATGCAGACCCGTAAGAGTTTCTTGGAATGCCTGAGTTGTGAATGACATCGGGCCATGGTATTGACTCATTTCAGTGTGAAGATATTGCAAATGAGCCACGGGGCAAGTCGTGCCGTTATACTTGCAAAGATTAGGTATCCACACTTCGTTAGGGGTCATGATCATATGAGGGCAAGACGGGCTTGACATGTCGTGGTTAGGCCACTGGTTTTCCCACTGCATATTCGTTGAAGTGGTGAATTTTTCTGTTTCAGAGAAGTTGGACTCTACCGAGATTACTCCATTGCCTTCTTTTGGGTCAAAATTTCCGAATGAGGATGGAGTTTTGAAGCTATCCTCATGGTCAGAGGACGAGTTTAGTAGCTCGTTAGGATCGTAGCGGATAAAGACGTACGTTTCTTCTTCTGACGGGCCTTCATCTCTAGGTGAGAGTAGGAAACAGTTATATGATGAGTCGTCAGTTTCATTGAAATGACGTTGGAAGTCCTTGGGATTGTATTCTAGGGACAGGAAGTCATTAGGGTCGTACTCTAGAGGGCGGTAGCCTTCGGAGTTGTATTCCAGAGAATGCTCGAAACTTTGGTGCAGCGGCTCACCAGTTATCAAATTTCGCCTGTACTCAGTGGTAGATGTCGAATTGATTTGTTTAGGCTTTCTTTTCTTGGCTCCTGGTCCAGACCTTTTGAGTAAGGCCCTTCGTTTCGCCAGTTCGATTTTGTCAAGGGGAACGAGAGATATTAAGGCTTCACTCTCCGTTTCACTTTCTATGTTGATAGGGGTCGGTATTCTTTGAACCCTAGCTCTTGCAGTAAGCTTGGGGAGCTGTCCTGTCATGCCCCGGTCTTGAACAGGCTCCTTGTCTTTGATCTTGTACATAGGTTCCTTGCCTTTCCGAGTGGGAAACTTTTCAATAACATGATGTTGCTCAGTTGCCCATTTATCATGCAAGGCTTCATTGACATCTTCTTCTCCTATCTCAAAGAATCGACGGCTCCTCGTGCTTCGGGATCATCGGTTCTTCGTAGGGCAAGGCGATGTCAGGGCTGATGTCAATATTATATTCTTGGTGGAAAACATAGATTAGTTCCTTCCAGGTTTTAAGGGAACTAATCTTCCTGACAATGTACCATCGCAAGGCAGGGCCGGTCAGGCTTGATTGGTATGATTGAATCATCTTTTGGACCAGGTAGGCCTGTAAGTAGGTCTCTGGGCGGAAGGTATCAGCATACCTTTCGCATTCAGGCGTTCTGAGCTCTTCAGGGATCTCAAAACCGGCATAATTAGACGAGTCGATGGGATTCGGCTCCTGCAGCTGTCTCAACTTTTTCATGATCTTTTCAAGCTGTTTATCTTGTTGGTCACCCTCTGGCAAATTTGCAGGTGCCGGGAGTGTGCTTAAAGCAATTATGGAGTTGGGTTTAGCTTGAGTGGATTCCATTTGTCTTGAGAGTTGTCGAAGGACAATGGACATTTGTCCTACGCCGTCTTCAATGTTGGTGAGGCGATTTTGTACATCATTCTGATCGAGTTCTATCACGTGAGGCCATTCACGGGTGGCTAATAGTTGACGATTCATAATTACCTGTGTCGCAAAAATCATAAATGAGTATGAAAGTAAACAAAGATGACCCATGGCAATGGTCTAACTGCTTTTATATTTACCAAAAGAGGATTTTATAGACCACAGACTTCCGACACTTAAAACTTGAAATTAAAATGACAGAAGGAAATACTATGTATTAAACAAAAGTCCCTAAACAATGGGACGAAATTTTCACGATATCAACACTAGAAAACACATGACTGCTAATCTATATGCGACGGGGAGCCTTGTTCTTGCGCCGATGCTTGTTTTCTTGGACCGGCTCTAAGACATGTATCCCGCTCATTCCTAAATCCCCTTGCATGTGCTCGCTTGCTCATGCTAGCCGATCTCGCCGATTGGGTGAGGGATCGATGGCTTCCACTTTGTCGGGATACGATGGTTGAGGATGTAGGATTCAGAGGCGTGGTGGGCTTTTTCTTGTCCCTCAAGCCCTTCAGGTATCACAATTCTTTTGCGATGACATCTGCTCCACATTTCCTCGACAATGTCAATCTCGAATGTGTATTCACGACTTTGATGGGTGAAAAAGAGTGGATGGACCTTCCTCTTGAAAGGCGGTGGGATCTCTTGAAGGGCTCCATACTGTCGCGTCACTCGATATGGGGAATAAGAAATGGCGCCGGTGAAACCAAGCAACGGAATTGGATGGCGGCGTCTATAAGCAAAGTAAGCTCTCTTTTCATGGAACCAACCAGCACACCATTGGAACGCCTCAGGAGCTGGGTTTCTTAGAAAGTTTATCCAATTTAAGCAGCTTTGGTTAGGAATGTATGGTCCTAAAACCATAAATTTCTGAAACGGATTTTCTAAATCATTTATTTCAGACGATCGCATGAAGCCTCGAAATTCGCTTAGGTGAGAAAAGAACCAGACTTGTAAAATTTCCGGGAGACCCGCATGACCTTTTCCGTGTTTTCTTTAAAACGATTGAGGGACAAGAATGTTTCGGCTAAAATCATGTTGACATAATTTTGCCCCCTTAAGATCTGGTCAACTATCCATGCCATCTTTGGACTTATGACATTTCTTTGATGGGGGAAAATGATGAACCCGAAAAAGGCCAGAAGGAAAATCTCGCTTTTCTGAGTCATGGGTTGATTTTCAAAACAGGCAGTCAAAAATGCTAGGGGGCAGGTACTATGGTTGTTTTCAAGAATTTGCCTCATAACATGAACTTCAGCTCCTAAGAGTCATGCTAACCCACGCAACGGGATAACGCCTGTTGATGGCCTAACAAGTCTTTTCTCGAGAGGCATTCCAGTGATGATGTTGCATTCTTCCAGAGTTGGGGTTAGCTCGAACCCACCAAATATAAAAGTAGTCGTCCTCGGGCACCAGAAATGTGCCATGGCTTGTATGACTTCGGGATGAATACGAACTTGAATCAACGATAGAAGGTGACCGATTTTGGCTTTCACGCGCTTTTGGGCATACTGGTCCAATTGACCCCACCACCTGAAGAGCTTTGCCTTGGGAGTGGGAATAAACTGGATGTCATCTTCTCCCATCGCATATAAACTGGGACTCAAAAAAAAAAAAAAACTTCCCTAAATTGCCATGGGCCAATAAAAAGACTGAGTAAAAGTAAATAAATTACTTTGCTTTTAAAGAAAATGGCAAGCACAAAGACATGCACATGAGATGTGCGGCTCGATTTCTAACTAAGAAGGCTTGTTGAAATTAAAAGGGCATCCACCCATCGCAATCTCGCGTTAGCAGCATACCCTCCTAACCTCGGCTAGAGAAATTCGGGGAAAAGAAAGGCAACCTCTACATCGCAGTCTCGCGTTCGAGGTCGTATCTTTCTTGACACCATCCTAAATATCCTATGGCGGCCCAGGTCCGGCGGCCGGGTTGTGTGTGCCATGTGTAGTGCTGAAACAGTAAAGCATGCACAACAATTCATACTCACAGGAAAATCTATTTTAAGCAAAATTAAAATAAATTTCTAAGCTATTGACCTGCATAAAAAAAAACCTAAGTCAGTAAAGAATTTAAACAAGGCAAAAAAAGGCCTAAGTCCTCAAATTCCCCAGCGGAGTCGCCAAGCTGTCGCGACCTCCTTTTTTTTCGGCGCCCGATCGGGGCGGGCGCCTCGCGGAGGCTAATGGCTCGGCTAGGTTTATTAAGCCCGGACTCTCCCAAGTCCACTAATTCACGACTTTAATAGTTTGAGTTTTTAACCTGTAAGTTAATTTTTAAAACGGAGTCGCCACTAATCAATTTGGGGTGGGTTGATTAGAAACCCATGCGAAATATTGGGAGAAATATTCGCTCCGCGTAACCAGAGAAATTAGGATCGGGGACTTGATTACACTAGTTAATCACTAATGCCCTTTTGGTACCTAACCTTGTTTAAACCCTGAGGTTTTTTTGGATGTTTTAGGGATTTTCCACGCATTTTTGGGAAAAAAACATTTTTTGGGGTCCTCTTCTATTTTTTGGACATAAAAGGGATTTTTTGGATTTTTGGTATTTTTTGGAAAAATACAAGTCTTTTTGGCTTTTTCTGGATTTTTGGCACTTTTTGGAAAATATGAAATATTTTTATTTTTTATTTTTTATTTTTTTCGAAAAATAAAATATATATTATTTTTTAATATTTTTGGAAAATAAAGTATTTTTGATTTTTCTGGATTTTTCTGGAAAATAAAATATTTTTTAATATTTTTAAATATTTTCTGGTTTTTTTTGGAAATTAAAATATTTTTTAATATTTTCGAAAATAAAATATATTTTTTGATTTTGATTTTTTTGGAAAATAAATAAATTATTTATTATTTATTTAAAATAAAATTAAAAAAAGACCACGGACGGGCCCGCGTTGCGGTCCCGACTCAGATTTTTTCGCGCTTTTTCTTCTTTTTTTTTCTTTTTTTTTTTATTTGGGAAACGGCGCCGTTTGGGGGAACCGGCAAAAACCCTACCCGGTTCCCCCGACCCGGTCCGACCCAACGACCCGGAAAGAATCGGGAACCCTAGGGTTCCCGATTCGCGGCGCTGAGGAGGAAGGGGGAGCGGATTGACGCGGCGACGGCGGCGGCAACGGTGGTGACAGCGAGGGGGGGGGAGATGGCGACGGCGGTGGCAGCTACCTGGCCGTGGACAGCAGCTTGGGCGGCGGACGGCGGTACGGCGACGGCGGCGATACCCCCTTTTCCCCTTCGACTTCTCTCTCTCCCTCTCTCTCTCTGTTTGGCCGCGAGCTCGGATCTGGGCTTCGCTCGCCACCGGTCTCCCCCGAAGTCTCTCGGAGGGAGATCGGCGAGCTCACGACCCGATTGCCTCGCCTCTGCTTCGCTCTGAGTTCCCCGAAGTCTCTCAGGGGGGGCTCGGAGCTTGGCCGGCTGCTGCGCGTGCTTCGACGGAGGCGGGGGCTTCCGTATTTATAGGCGAGGGGGTGGCCGGTCGACGGAACTTCGACCGCCGGTCCCCCTCGCGTGCCGAGCGGCTCCGGGCGGCCAGACCGGCGTCCCATCCGACGCCAGCTGCTCCTCTGCTCCACGTGCGTCGCCGTTCGATGATCTCCCTCCGGCGTCGCGCCCTCGCGCGTGCGTTGCAGAGGCGCGAGGGAGAAGATCTGACTGGGCCGGGCTGAGGAGGAGGATGGGCCGTGGAGGCCCATGCGGAGGCCTCCTCCCTTCCTTTATTTTTCTTTGTTTTGTTTTGTTATTTTTTTGTTTTTATCATTTATTATCCGAAAAAGGAAAAAAAAAAAAACCTAATTTAAGAAAACGAAATTTAGGCGTCAACACTCACGTCTCACGTACACGTGCAACGCCTTCTGTCCTCCTGCAAGCACGAACACGTGGCGCCACCGCCGCCCCCCAGCTCCATCGTTCTGGACGACGACGCTTCCATCCATGCACCAATGACCAACACCCACAAGGAAGGGACCATCCCCCTCACCAAAATCAAAATGAAATTGAAATATAATAAAAAAATTTAAAAAAAATCGCCATGTATAAAGAAAATGGCGACAGTAGGGAATGAAGGACCAAAAAAAATTAAAAATATTTAAAAATATAAAATTGTTTATGTTAGTGTCAGCTGTGCCTTCTAGAATAGCCCACATCCATGACTAATGATTTCTGAAGAAGATTGGATACAATTGCAATAATTTTATGATTTTTTTACTTATTTGATTCATATGAATGTGATCTTTAACTATGTACGAATTTTGTCATTTATTAAATGCTTAATGTCACGTAAAATTTCATTAAAAAAAAAAAAATTTGACCAACCTCAATTCAGTACGTTTATGACAAATTTATCTATCGTTAATTCTTGTTAAATTTTGTCATCAAATTGATGATTTGGATAACATTTGGTAATTGACATATATATCAATTTAGAGTCTTACACTCCATTTATTATAGGTGTACCGGTTTATGATTTTTTTCATAGTATTAATTCAATCTAATACTAATTAATTTGTGATAAATTTATCATAAAGATATTAGTTTGGGATTTTTGATGATATGTCGAATTAATATTTTTTTATGATATTAACCCTTCATTAAATGTGTCGTGTTTGCCAATCACACCACCAATGGAGGCAAAACTTGGGGGGTTTTTTCCTTATGAATAATTTATGGATTCAACGTCAGTTTCGTCGAACTCGACCTAAATATATTTGAAAAAGACCATTTAGTTAGGATCGCCACTCAATATATTTATTAATGTATTTCTATAAAATTTCACTTTATATTTAAAAAGGAATTGAAAAAAGGGTAAAAAGTGAAAAAGGAGAGAGCGGGATAAAGTGTACCCTGACACGCTATAATGATAATCGCTCCGTCCCTGCACTCTCGTCTGTTCGTATGTTGTTTCCATATTCACCCGTTGTAGCTCATGCGATTCAATTGGTAAATAACACCATCTAAAAACCCTAAAATGACACCAATGTCCTAAATCTTTTACAATCAAAACCCTCAATTTTTTATTTTTTTTATCATAGCAATACAAATTTTTAAAGATTTTGGCAAACCCAAAAAAAGCTAAAAATTATCTAATATGTCGCAAACTAAATTGATACAAATTTCCTAAACATTCAAATTTTATTGATTTAATTCTCAAACTTCGCACAAAATTTATAAATAGTCATTTTCGGCCAAATTGCATTAAAAATCATTTACGCGGTCGCGTGTCACGAAAGATAATCCATACACATATTAAATAAAATATATAACGCATTAAATATATTGAAGCTTTGTTCTCATAGTCATCGAAAGACTCTTAAAAAATGTGGCAGTAAACTTGGGATCTCTATCCAAAGTAATTGTCACTGGCACTCCATGAAGACGATTGTTTGTTGGACATAAAGCCTTGCGTATTCTTCAAATGAGGAATCCTTTCGTACCGCCAAGAAATGGGCTGACTTGGTTAGCCTCTACTATTGCCCAAATAGAACTGTGGCCTCTTTGGCTCCTTGGAAGTACCATGACGAAATCCATCATAATGTGTTTCCATTTCCATTATGGAAATTCTAGTAGTTGTAACAACCTACTAGGCTTACAATGTTTTGCCCTTACTTGATGACACATTAAACATTTGGTGATGTGTTTGGCGATATCAACTTTCATGCCATTCCACTAGTAATATTTTTGGAGATTTTTGTACATCTTCATGCTACCTGAATGTATGCTATAGTTGCTTCGATGAGCTTTTGGTAGGATTTCCTCCTTTACTTCTACATTGTTGGGTACGTATAATCGTCCATGGAATTCCAATATTTCATCTTTGGTTTGGTTACTTGGTAATCTAGCTTTTTACTTTCCAAAACTCCTTCTCAAATTTTCTGGAGTTCGAGGTCATCTTGTTGCATTGCTTCAATCTTTGACCACACTTCTGGTTCAATTCCAAAGGTAGCCCAAAGACTAAAAAGATTATTTACCTCGAATTTGTAATATGAATCTTGAATTCCTTCCATTAGAATCAATTCTCGAACCATCATTTTTGCAATAGTTGACTTCTGACTGAGAGGGTTTGCTACTCTATTAGCTTTGCTAGGGTAGTACAGAATATCGTAGTGATAGTCCTTGAGGAGTTCCATCCAATGTTATTGCCTCATATTTAATTCCTTTTGGGAGAGCAAGTACTTCAAGCTTTGGTAATTCGTGT
The DNA here is from genome assembly GCA_014182565.1 of Eucalyptus marginata. Taxonomy (NCBI): domain Eukaryota; kingdom Viridiplantae; phylum Streptophyta; class Magnoliopsida; order Myrtales; family Myrtaceae; genus Eucalyptus; species Eucalyptus marginata. Next base: position 3,374,884 of record CM024591.1, on the reverse strand, counting down.
AGATCGTGAACTTTTTTCCCTACAAGTAATGTCTCTAAATCTTTAGAGCGAAAAATGATTGCAACCAATTTTTAATCATGGGTTGGATAATTCAACTCGTATGACCTTAGTTGTCTAGAAGCATAGGCCACCACTCTTCCGTATTGCATTAGTACATAGCCTAACCCTTTATGAGAGGCATTGCTATAGATCTCATAATTTCCTAGACTAGATACCAGGTTAGAGGGCTTCTCCCAAGTGATGTGGGACTGCCTTACATAGTAGTAGACAGGGATCACCATGCACCCAAATTCACCTTAACCTGGCTTTGATGCCAATCTAGGGGAACTCATCCTTAAAAGACGTCTTGTGAGGTGAAGGGAGCCGCAACGGTTATCAAGCAGGTCAGAGAGCTTCTCCTAAGCGATGTGGGACTGCCCTGCATAGCAACGGACAGGGATCAACATGCACCAGAACCAGGGCCATAGTCAACTTTTCGCTTAAGTTATTTTCGTGTTGACTTCTTTGCAAGATCATGTCGTTTCCATCTTGGTATTTCCCATATTGATTTTGTAGTAAACTAATTTAAAATGTTAATAAAGAACGGCAAATGTTTAATTTCTTTAGAAGTTCTAGTCTAGAAACTATAATTGGGAGTTACGCCTGACTTAGCAATTATGATAGACTTTCTAGTCTAACAAATAGCTTTATTATAGAGTTACTTCTAGATTTCATGGACTGGTAAGAGGAACCGGATTAAGGACTAGCACGTAATGAATATTTTTGCCCTTTAGCCGTGAAGCAAGGATGGATTCCTAATGAATGTCTCTGTCCATGAGTGCTGGAGGAAAGGATCGATTTGTCAAGAAAATAGGTAATGAATCTCTACAAAGCTTTTAAGAATTAGAGGTGAATAATATAAAAAATATTCGACTGTTTATAAGGGCCATGTCACTAAGTAACATGGTGTGTATTTTTTGGTAAATTCATTAAAAATTTAATACTTATCACGCCTATCCGCTTTTCTATATCTCTTCCTCCTTCATCCAGCCACCGCCCTGCCCCAAGCTCCGCACTTCCCTTGGCTACCTTCACCAGCGAATCATTGATGACGCGTCTAGGCCAACCACCGCCTCCATCGTCTTCCTTGCCGGCTCCATCTCCATCGTTTTGGGCTAGAAGACTTCTAGCACGTTTTTTGTCCCCTTTTATTAAAAATGTTAAAAATTAAAAAAATGGAAAGATGACTTGAAATAGAGACCTTGATTAAGCTATTAACTTTTAGTGCTAGATTTAGCTTAGTTTCAAAGCATACGTATAAATAAGAGATATTAGTGAGTACTTTTGATATAATTTAGTTTTAGTAAATTGATCTTTTGAATGAGAAATTTGATTCACTTTGAATTTAGCTTATAATTTTTTTGACACTTTATTAATTTTGCTTTCTTACACTTTACTTTTTTTTTAGCCATTCTTACACTTTCTTTTATGGTATTGATTGTGATTATTTGTTTTTCTTTCATTACGCACTCATGCATGGACATCGTTTGAGGCATAGGAAAACTAACATAGTTAAAGATTGCCTAAATATATTAGATAAACAAATCAATCAAGTTAGGGTATTGGACTAGCACTATTTAGGCAATTAGCATAATCAAGTCCTGTTTTTAGATCTTTGATTGCATAGGAAGTGTGATATTCTCTTGTATCTCACTTGCCTCTTAGTTGGCCCTGATAGGCTAGTAATAGCTCCTTCACCTAAAAATCTTTTAAGATTAATTGAATTTCATATGTACACTCTAACGTTGTGCGAGATAAGGTTTGGAGAACCCAATCCATGTGGGAACCGTTGGTCCAGCTTTGTCATCATCTCTAAACCCACTCTCTATTTTTATGAATTTCATAAACCTAAACTAAAACCTAGAGGAAAAAAACATGAACTTCCCTAAACCATATGTGTACGAATTAAATGAATATAAACTAAATCTAATACTAGATCAAACAATCTAATCAAGACCTATTTTTCTAACTATTTTTCCATTTTTATTTTTATTTTTGATCCTTTTATTATTATTATTATTATTATTATTATTATTATTATTATTATTATTATTATTATTATTATTATTATTATTATTATTTGTTATTATTTCTCCTTCTATGCCCAGACGCTGTTGACATGATCAAATTATAATTTCTCCTTATTTCTGTTTTTGCTATTTTGTTATTTTATTACATCTATTCTGATAAAAGGGGACACGAGCTGGGCCCTTGGGCCCGGTCCACGGGTGTGGTCAAACATGGAACTCACAGGGACGCAGGTAAGGCTTTTGGGCCGGATCCACGTGTAGAATAAGATGTGAACTTAACAAGCCCAAGAAACAAATATAAATGGGCTCAAGCCTACATGAAGCCCATTTTCTATTATATTTACTAAACACATCTTTATCAGTTTCCCTCTCTTTTATTATTCGTTTTACATATCTTTCTTATTTCCCATTTCTTTCCTCTTGACGTCTTGTGTTTGTCTTCTTCAACGTTTCATTGTTCCCAGAATCTAACATATCAAATTCATTCATAAATTATAAGCAAAAGCTAGAAAAATTAACATTCAACTAACCATCGGCTTCCTTGAAAAATACAAGATTAAGTGCCTCTTATCCAACCACCATCCATCTTCAACCTCCACAAGACAACCATCTCCGTTCACTGGTCTTTTCGACAATGATGCCTCAATATTGCAGAAGATAGGTAGGATGCAAAGAACTAACAAGGCAAATTCAGGTACTTAATGACATTACCAGAGATAATCACGCAGAAAATATAAGGACATAGAGCAAAAAGGAACAACAGAGATAATACATGCGGAAACACTCTCAAGGTAATAAAAAATTGAAGACAAGTTGATACAAATCTGATTTTTACATTTCATCAAACATCTTGTGTGTGGTTCGGTCGTTGAGTCTACAAGCAAGTTTTGAAGCAAAAATTCCTTTCAAACTATCACAACGATGTTAAAGTGAACTTAAATTATCGGCTTAGTTTAATGATAGCAAATTTCCAAATCAATATCACTTAGAACGTCATAGTCTCTGTGAATCTCTTAGTTGTGAAATAGGGGAGAAGAGAGCTTTGAAGGCGCGGCTTTGGAAAATCAAGAAATGGTGGTCGTAATAACTAAGGACGTTGGAAAGGCAATTAAAACTATCTAAAAAGCCGACACAAAGCATTCACTATGTTTTTGTAAATCCAGACTATTTTGACTTGACAATTTCTAATAACCGTTATCATTTTTATTGCAGATTAATTAATTAGGCTCATGTCTATGATGCTATAAATTACTACCTTGCTGAAGCCGTGAATGATGTATATTATAATGACAAGAGATACAATATTATATTTGGGCTTTAGTACACTTTTATTCCATCAATTACTTTGATAATTTCATGATTAATACTGATAACTTGTCATCCAAAACTTGGATCGATCCTCTTCTTTTTTCTGTCCAACTAAAATCCTACAAACAACTTTACATGTTCATGCAGATTCATCACTCACAAGCACTTTATTGTCTACTTGAACAACAATCAATCGACTGGGGAAATCCGGGCTTATGCTTATGTGCCCCCAAGTTATATATATCTACATGAAAGCTAGATCAGCTTCCTCAACAATTGGCGAGAGGTTCCCGTTGTAATCAAGAAAAATTACAATCTCCTTCCTCTTTGCGGCACTCGTAGTCCGTTTGAACATCTTCATTGCAAAATGATGATGAATTTGTTGAGTTTTTGAATTTATATGAAATTATATCAACCAAGATCTTCAGGATCTAAAGAAATATCAAAGTTGTCCCTGTCATTCCACGTTACAATACTCTTTAGAGTGGTTTGACTTGAATTTCGAATTATTTTTTTTTTCTAGTATATATTTATTTCTATAGTCAGGAATTTGACTGTAATTGGCCGGCTACCTTGAGGGGAACTAGTATAAAAACTGGCCTTAAAACACCCCCTCCCCCAACATATAATCTACAATGTGTAGCCAAACTTAGGGAAATCCCTTGAACTTCAGTTATTTTTCAAAACAATTTTCCAGCAAATCTCACCTTCCATGGGATTAACACTAATAAAAATCTTAAACCGATACTTTCGACTCAAATTTGCACTCCGTCTGCATTCCCTCCCATATCTTGCTAAAATGCATGCGTGTGACATGGAGAATGATAGATTCGATGCCAAGAATCCACGTGTTTACACATATGCATTGTAACAAGATATTAGGCAAATTGCAAATAGATGGTAGATTTGGGTAAGGTGAACTGATTAAAGGTTGTTGCAAAATTAAAATTAATTTGATATAAATCTGTCGTGATGTTTTAACTTGGGATGTTAATGGAATAAATCCCATTTACGTTAAATAAACAAAATTCGAAGATATTTGCATAAAGATATGAATAAATTCGCAAGATTTTTGCAAATTTTAGGTTAATGAGTATCATATTTTCTATTTTGAAAAATATTTATCGGTAAATCAAAAGGGGATGTGAATAATCATAATTAAATATCATATCTTACTATAAAAGACAAGCGTGGGGTGAGGAGGAGGGAAATTTGCATGGACATTAAAGAGGAAAGCGACCGTGAACCCAGAAAAGTGACAGAAAGATGAGAAAGGGCGGCGGCTAAGGTTATCGGTAATGCATTAAAGGCCGAATCTGTCTCTCTTTGACCGTTCTTACCATCGAGATGTCAAAATCTACTTGGGAAGAATTTAGACTGAAGCGCACCGAATTAATTACACGATAGATCGCCCCCCCCGGGGCGGGGGCGCGTGCGGTTTGAAGTTTTGAACCGACCTTCCTAATTAAGAAGCCTCAAGTAACTTTCTCCTATGATGTTTTATGGATTCTTCTCCAATATTAGAAAATGTTTGTATGGACGCATATGTGCTGCTACTTAGAGACTCAAAAAAGACCTTAAGATCTCAATAAGTCAGCCAAGTGAGGTGATTAGTGTACGTAGGTGGCCCAAATCAACATAATTTGTATGAAATTGATAGGATTTGAACAGATAGTTTCCAATTCTTGAGTTGGAAATTGCTCAACATTCCAATCATTTGTGAACTCCGAATTAACTCTTTCTTTCATTTGTGAACCCAAATTCATCTAGGCCAGGCCTACTCCCCGTCATTGGGCATGGGGACCTAGTGCTCCCTACTGTTCGAGATCGGGTTACCCAAGGCCAGGATTGGATCAACTAAGGCTAGTCTCATGATCTCAATGACCAAGCTTGTGACATCCCAAATTTCACCGACCTTCATTAGTATAATTGGATCATTAGGAGTTTGGATTATTTTAGATCGGGCTAGGAAGTGAACCCGATGGACCGTAAGGATTGAATGGGCTTGAGGAGCAAGCGGGCCGTATGATTATTTAGAATTAGGCTTGTAAACTCGAGTGAGAGATTATGGGCTTGGATTGAGTGGGCCAAGGTTCGGAATTATTAGATTCGTAAATTTAGTTTAGTGGGCTGGATTGTTATAGATTAAGCCCGTTGGGCCAGAGAGGAATAATCAGGCCCGAGTGATTTTTATTTTTGGTTAAGATTTATGGATTATAAACATGATAATTTGATTAATGATTATAATGCTAATATAAATTTCTGACTTCAACATTTTGTGATAGATTCTTTTTAGACTAACATTAACTAGTCGATATGTTATATATGTTATAATTTTGTGTAATTGAAATCAAGTAGAAACAAAAGGAATTAATCGAAAAACATTAGAAATTAATGAAGCAACTAATGACATGAATTAGAACCTAATTGAATTCAAGTGACAAATGGCAAGGGATATCACATTTGGAGGCCACGACACCTTCCTTTTCCCCTTCGTTTTTCTTCACCACCCACGGATTCAATTCCTTCAAAACCGAAACAAGCAAAGAAAAATACAATCATTAGCAAATCTCATCATTAGTCTAGCCTAGGGATTAGTTAGTAGGCATATTTCCCTTCTTAAATTTTCGAAACCCCTCTCTCTCTCCAAGACCGAAACACCCACCTCCATCTTCTTCGTGTCTCTCTTGGATGAGCAGTGAAGAACCAGAAGCAAAACAGCAAGCTTCTTCCTTTGCATGCGAGATTTCGGTGTTGATCTTGAAGTATCTTGGTGATTGTTTGATAGCTGAACTAAGGTAAGGAAAGATATAACTCTAAGTTGAAATTTATCCACTGTTTCATCAAGAAAGCTTGCGGATCTAACCAAACCGTGAAGGATATGATTTGTAGTTGTTGTTTTTGTGGTTAATCTAAGCTGAGTAAGTGTTAGATTAAAGATAGAAGCCATTGCATGTTGTTTTTGAGCCTTGCATGTTTCGAAATCCAAGTGTCAGTATGCTATTTTGTTGAGTGAATTGATGAAATGGTTGCCGAGTGAATGGATTTGGTATAAATTGTGGTGAGTGAACTCATGGATGCAACAACACTTCAAGCTGAGTTGTGGATTGATTATTTGTTAGAGAAAGACATGCCGAAGTTGCTTTAAGTTGTTGTGATTAGGCATTGAAGTATTATAGAAGAAGTTTGTGAAAAGATAAATGGTTTAGTCGGGATAGAAGTAAAGGAAATTGTGTACATATTCTGTTCTAAGTAAAAACAGTTATGGAGTCTTCTGTTTGTATTTATTTTCTTTACGTTTGTTACTGGAAATGAGAAAGAAACCATTCTACATGATAGAACATCTATAAGATCAAGTTATATACGTAACTATAACCATATGAATATAAAAACGTGGAGATAGAAGTGAATTTAGTAAAATTAGTATACTGTTTTTGTGAGAAACGGTTTGACCTTTACTGATTATACGAATTTTCTGTATTTACCTAGTTAGATTTGGACTTTGATTCCTTAATGAAAATTGTAGAACACATCTTATGGAAGAACGTGTCAAGATTTGAGATTAAATGAATAAGAATTGGCTAGTAAAACAATTTTCTTTGTAAATAAAGAATCTGGACGTCGGTTCAGGGTGTTAGTAAAGATTATAGCAATTGTTTCTCTTAACACAGTGAGATTCAGACTTAAGTTTCTTCACGGAAAATGTCGATCTATGTCTCTAATATAACATACTAAAATTTGGTAGTGTTTCGACAAGAATTGATATACCTTCTGTGTTCAAAACCGAAACTGTACATTTAACTAGTAAACTGTTCTAACCCAAGAACATATAATATATATTGTGTTTTATATATTTGACTTGTAGGATATACATAGAGTCTAATAAGCTCATAATAGATATTATTCATGTAAGGATAAGTCTCATACATCATTTGAGATATAAGTGCATATAGTATCATGCGAGTGCAATGAGTGCAGTGCATAGTGCTTGATTATGGGATAAATATTTGTTCGGCATGGTATGGGACATGTCGTAATGGGTTTTATCTTATAATTTGGACACGCACGTGTGCTAGGTTCATGAGAGTTAGATATATAGTTAGATACTTTGGAGTCTTTTCTTTTGCATACGATAAATGCATTAATTAAAGGTGTGGTAGTGTGAAATGTGTGCTTAAGAGAGTGAATGAACCCATCGGTACAGAGATACCGGTGATGCCCCCGGAAGTTTGGGATGCCCTTGCTGAGTGGTCTTGGATGCCTCGGTAGAGAGATACCGGGATGCCTCGGAGTGAGATGCCCTTGTGTGTGATCAAGGATGCCTCGGTTGTGTGATGCGAGATGCCTCGGAGTGAGATGCCCCTTGCTGAGTGGTCTTGGGAGGACCTCGGTTGAGTGATGCCGGGATGCCTCGGAGTGAGATGCCCATAATAGAAATATTGTGGAAGTCCGGATAAGGTAACTTCCGGAAGTGACTCGATCGGGCTGGTAAAGTTCCGGTTAGTGACTGATCGAGGGTGGATTATATGCACACTAAATATAATTGAACTTGGCGAGTGAGTTCATTCATTATTATTGCATTGCATTTGATGTGAAATTGACTTTGAAAAAGGTAAGTATAGAAATGGATGCATATAAGGTGATTACATATATGTTGTTTATGCTTGTGACAATTCTATTTTAGTATCCTAAATTGCTTGGATTATGATTCCCTTGTAATATTGATGGCTATGGATTGTTTAAGTTAGAGTTTTATCATTCTTTACTGGGCATAGTTTTGCTCACACCTTACATTTTTCAGATTGATAGTATGGACGTGCCGCCATTAGCTCGTTATGGTGTGATATCGAACATTGAGGTTACTTTCACTGATGTGTATGACTCTGATGTTGAGCTGACATTCTCCAAATATGAGGCCATGATGTGGATGGATAACAGTAGAGCTGAGATGATCCCTATGAAGTTTGTTGCATGGTTTGTCAAGCACGATGGAGCGATGTTTGGCCCTATCCCTTTTAGCGATGATGGAGCAGGAGTTGGGACGGATGGCGCCTAGACGCCTTTGATCACGTAGAAGCTGTCTATCTTTTGTTTTCTTTTGAACGTGGGCTTGTGTGGGAACTCATGGAGTAGACACCCTCACCCTTTTATCCCTAGCTTTGTCACGCCTTACTTTTGCTATGTATATGCTGTATATATAGGCGGTGAACATGTAAAGAGTTCAGGTTGATAAATTTTGTAGGCCCTAATGATGGTAAGAAGAAATGAAGCTTTTGTGATCTTATCTATGTGCATCAATGCATTGGCCAATATTAATATTCGGTAGAGTGTTTGTAGGATAACTTCATAGTACAAACTATAGATTTTAAATAATCCATGTTATACATGTTAACCTTCAATAGTGATCACTATAAATGGAATTCACAATTTTTTTTAAAGATTATAATAATAAATAAATTTGCGTTAGCGCTTAGTACGTGACGCCCTGGGACATCACAGCTCGTTACAGAGCTCACATCACTAATGGTCGGGCTTGATCTCATGCACCCGAGCCCCATTGCCCGACACTCAAATCATAGACATAAGATTGTATTAGAGATATTTTTTCCAATGTGTTTTTGATAATTTTCCTATAGCAAATATTGGAAAACTACTTTCATATCATTCACAAAAAACAATCATATTAAAATGAATTCTTGAAAAAATTTCTCGACCGGTGCCATTTTCACTTCCTAAAGGACTAAATCCACTCCATTTACACAAAGGACAAATCTACCCTTAATCTTGCAATTGTAATTTAAAGTAATAAATCCACTCCTTTTTCTTTTATCTTTTCTTTTTAATTTAGAATCTAATCACCATATCTCCCCATCTCTATCTTTCTTATTCTTACTGTACGTCTTTGAAGAGGTTCGCTCTCACGCGGTCAAATCTTAGGTTTGAACTTTCTTGACCAACAAACGGAGACTTCCCATAGATTATTCAAATAAAAAAAAAAAACGGGCTTATCACGTTAATATTCCCTTCAAGATAAACTCTAATTCAAATAGGAAAGTAGATTTTCGAGATTCATCACACAGATTTAAACTGTAGATATAATTTAACAAGTAGTCAGCAAAAGAAAAGAAAATAGATGAAAAGAAACTCAAGTGAATCTCATCTCTCTCAAGAAATTATTGGATCAGTAAATAAGGAGGCTCAATCTTTATGTATAGAATTGAATTGGGTTTTAAACCTTTTAACTAATTTGATCAAATCTTGCACTTTAATCAAAAGATAAAGTGGCAAGGTGGATTGATGGTGGTGGTGGCGGTGGCAGTGGGGGGATTCTCCAAGGCCATTTTGACCACCCTTGTAGGAAAAAGAAGGGAGAAGAAGAAAGAGTTGAAAGAGGACATTAGCCTTTGATGGCTCTGTGACCATGTTGAGACAGAAATTATTGCGTATATCCATTAAGCTTATGTGGGTATATATATGTATTTAAGTTTACATTCTGGAAGATTTACTTGTGGGAAAATAAATACATAAAATAGAAAACTTTCAAATTTAAAAATAAGATTTTAAAACTTCCAAATCTAATAGCGCTATAATTGGTTGATGAAACCTAAAATGGCGACGACTAATGAGAAGTATTCTTTAGCTTCCGCTCCCTTTACCTGTGTTACCTTTCCTTTTTAGCTTTTTGATAATATGGATCACCTCGATAGAGAAAATATCATGCGCCTTGCTTACTTAGTTTTTTCCTGCTAAATTTCTTATGCATGAGTTTTTCATGTTTTGCGTGCCTTTGATGTATTCCGTCATTCTCAATAATCATCTTGTTGTAATTCTGTTTCTCAGGTAAGCAAGGCTTTTCGTTCATTTGAACTACTAGTTCGTCTTCTTCTCTATTAGGTATCAGCCACGATATGATTGGAAATCTTTTGGGCCAACATTTAATGTTGAAACCAGTTTTGAATATTCTTCATTCGAGACTGACCATTTAATGTAGGCAATTGGCCCGCCCAAAACATATGGTATGGGCCGAGCCCATGGGCCTTCATTCATGAATCTCCTTGATATTGTCTTGCTCAAAACCCCAATATTTTTTTTATCATAAAAGGTAACGGAAAGGACAAATAAAACTGTAAATGCCTAGGGCGTTGCAATAAGAGCTCCACACCCATTATAGAATGAGCCTAATGCTCGTTTTGCGCAAGCTTGTGACCATCTCCTTAGCACGGTGCTAGTGGGAGTAGACCTAGGATTATCTTATGTCATGGCATTGCCCAACCTACATCACAGACAAACCAAGGCTTCTTTGAAGCCAAGGAACGACTGGCCCAAACAAGGAAAGTGTAATCAGTTTGCTAATTTCTAGCGCGAAATTGTCATTTAATTCCTGTAAATGTCCTCAAGCCACCATATATCGGGATTGTTGATTGATACCGCTCAAACCGACAAATAAGATAGGAAACATCTACACAATTGCAATGGGAAGCATCAACGTGAAAATGTCCGAAATTTTTGCTGACACATAACTGAAAAATCTATAAAGCATTGATCACCTCCTAGGTGACTAATCACAATCACAAATCCAAAGCCTTTAATTGGCTATAGCAAAAGCACCTAGTTCAGTTACCAACATATTCTAACTAATATTATGCAAAAAGAGTTGAAAGAATCATTTTTCCAACTGAAAAAGAGCAAACCCAATACATAAAATTAACCTTTAACACAAATACTTCGAATGTGAATTGTAAGTTTCAACATGAAGTGACATTGTTCCAGAGTTTACCAAAGATTCAAGATTGAACGGTTGATAAACGATGGAATTTGATACTTCATCATCAGCAGACGCGACTAAGTAATGGAAGATGTAGAGAGAGAGAGAGAGAGAGAGAGAGAGAGAGAGAGAGAGAGAGAGAGTACTCGAAGAATTGGGTTTGGCCTATGTAGAAATTGGACGAACTCACTTGCATTGATGAAGTAATTTACAATATATACATAGGGTTTAGGGCTAAAGCAATACAATGACAATTATGCCCTTTAGTATAAACCCAATTTGCCAATACTCCCCCTCAAGTTGGTGAATGTAAACATGTCAACAACAACTTGTTCTTAAAATTACAAAATAAATCACGTGCGACCGGTTTCGTGAACAAGTCCGCGAGTTGGGAGTGACTAGGAACATAAAGAGTACGCAAAGTGCCATCTTGAATTTTTTTCACGAACCAAGTGACAGTCAATCTCGATGTGTTTGGTTCGTTCGTGGAAGACATGATTAGTGGCGGTGTGGATGGCCGCTTTATTATCACAAAAAAGATTGGCAGTGGAAGTGTTGACATGGAGATCCGAGAGAAGCATGTGAAGCCATGTGATTTCGCATGCGGCAAACGCCATAGCACGATATTCGGCTTCTGTTGAGGAATGGGCAACAGTGGTTTGTTTTTTGGAATGCCATGAGATAGGACAAGAACCAAGAAACATGCAATAGCTAGAAACAGATCGTCGTGATGTAGAACAGGATGCCTAATTAGAATCTGTATAACCATTCAGTTGGAGAGTTGAATCAGATGGAAAAAAAAAAACCAGTGCCAGGATCATGCTTGAGATACCGCACAATGCAAAGGGCAGCATTCCAATGGTCTTCATGAGGAGAGTGCATAAATTGACTAAGATGTTGCACTGCAAAGAGTAAATCTGGATGAGTTATTGTAAGATATAATAATCTACCAATAAGTCGTCGATATGAACCTGGATCCTTAAGAGTTGGAGAGGAGTCCGAAAACTGTATATTGGGTTCTATCGGAGTATCAATAGGACGTCCACCAAGAAGACCAATGTCAGACAAAATATCAAGAGCGTATTTCCTTTGTGACAAGAAAATCCCAGACTTGGAACGAGAAACTTCAATGCCCAAGAAATATTTGAGAGTGCCCAAGTCCTTAATATGAAATTGTGTGTTGAGAAATCGCTTGAGAAGTTGAATCATAACTTCATCATCACCCGTTATAACCAAATCATCAACATAAACAAGGACAATGGTCAAGAGAGAGCCACAAACTAACGTAAAAAGTGAATAGTCTGCCTTTGACTGTTGAAACCCAACATCAAGTAGTGCAGAAGAGAATTTAGCAAACCATTTCCTCGATGCCTATTTAAGGCCATACAGTGATTTCTTAAGTCGACAAACTAAATTCTCCCCCTTAGTATGAAAACCTTGTGGAAACCTCATGTAGACCTCTTCGTCAAGATCATCATGTAGAAAAGCGTTATTCACATCTAATTGGTAGAGAGGCCAATGACGAATTGAAGCAAGAGCTAATAAAGTGTGAATAGTTACCATTTTAGCAACAGGCGCAAATGTGTCATGGTAATTAATCCCCTCTGTTTGAGTGTAGCCCTTTGCAACGAGCCGATCCTTGTAATGCTCAATGGTGCCATCATAATTATATTTGATACAGTAAACCCATTTACATCCAATGGGATGTTTCTTAGGAGGAAGATGAACAATTTCCCAAGTGCCATTTTGTTCAAGAGCCTGTATCTCAGAAGACATTGCCTCCCGCCACTTGGGAGATTGACACGCAGCGTCATAAGTTTCAGATTCCTGTTCAGAGGATATGGAGGCTAAAAAGGCACGGTGAGTGGGTGAAAAATGCAAGTATGATAAACAGTTGGATAAAGGGTAAAGAATACCTTATTCAGCTACCTTAGAGTTCGAAGAGGATTGATCGGAGGCCACAATAGCGTAGTAGTAGTCTCGAAGATATCCGGGTGGATGGCGTTGCGAGAGGGCGAGGCATGGCTTCGGGTTCAATTGGTGATGGTGCGATCGTGGGTGCAAGAGGGTGAGGAGTTGAGGTCTGTGCAAGGACTGGGGTAGAGGGAGGTGGGTACGTTTCACCAAGGTCAGGTATGGGTAATGGAAGTACTGAGGTCTGTTCGGTTGTGGTATGTTTGATGGTTTGACAGAAAGGAAAATCTTGTTTATAGAAAATGACGTCGCGACTGGTAAAAATTGTTTGGTCTTGAAGGTCATAGAGACGATAACCTTTGTGGTTTGTGGGATAACCAATTAGAACACATCGGCGAGATCGGGGACCAAATTTATTGGAGTGAAGATGACCGGTGGAAGCATAGCATAATGAGCCAAAGACACGAAGATGAGAATAGGAAGGTGGTTTGCCATAAAGAAGTTCATACGGGGTTTTATTGTGATGGAGAGGACTAGGTAATCTATTAATGAGATGAGTAGCAGTTAGGACACAATCCCCCCAAAAGTGAAGAGGTATGCTAGAATGAAAACGCAATGCATGAGCAACATTGAGCAAGTGACGATGCTTACACTCAACAACTCCATTTTGTTGAGGAGTGTGAGGGCAACTACGTTGGTGGTGAACACCGCGTGTGCAAAAAAACTCTTGTAAGTGAGAGGAAAGGAATTCAGTCCCATTATCAGATTGAATATTTTGGACTTTGGTTTGATATTGAGTCTCAACAAAAGTAAAGAAGCGAATCATAGAGTCAATGGCATCAAACTTAAAAGTAAGCAAAAAAAATCTAAGTATAGCGTAAATAATCATCAACAATAGATAAAAAATAACGACATGTCTTATGTGTAAAATGAGAATAAGGTCCCCAAATGTCAACATGAATAAGCTCAAAAGGACGTGAAGTAGTAATAGTGCTAGACTCAAAAGACAGACGCGTTTGCTTAAATAAATGACAAGCATCACATGGACTGAATTGTTTTGCTGGACTAAAACATAAAGTTTGTTGCAAAGTAGATAAAACTGACTCGGATGGATGGCCTAAGCGAGCGTGCCAAAGATGAGATGAAGAGGTTGTAGTAGAAAGAACAGCAGGTTCGGAAGGAATCTCTAGATAATAGAGACCACCATGCTCATGGCCCTGACCAATGATCTTCATCAAGAGGTCCTGAAAAAGACAGTAGTTAGGAAAAAAAATGACTGAGCAGTTTAAAGTTTGAGTGAGTTTGGAGATTGACAATAAGTTGTATTTGAAAGAGGGAGCACAAAGGACATTATCAAGGGAGATAGTTGAGGTAAGGGGGCTGAACCGTATGATGTCACGGGGACACCAATACCATTCGGAATTCCAACGGTGGGATGTGGAGAGGAATAGTATGTCGGGTTTGTAAGGTAATGGGGTTCAAATGTGATGTGATTGGTGGCGCCAGTGTCAATGACCCAAGTATTGGAATTAAATGAATTCGAAGTTAAGCCGAGAACATTACTTGAGAGGTTGGCTTTCGGGATGTTTACCTCTCGCAACAAGTTCATCAATTGCTTATACTGATCATTTGTGAATGGTGGAGGTGCCGCATCAGAAGTATGACTGGACTTGTTATCCGTGAGCCGGGAGGAAGTAGATGGCTCTCCACGGCGTTGCTTGTGGTTAGGAGGGAAGCTATGAAGTCCATAACACACATCCTGCGTATGTCCCGAGATGCCACAATGGGCACATCCTTTCTTGGCTACGAGACGTGTTCATCCATTTAGCTAGGTTAGCGGACGGAGCGGGGGCACCAAGAGAGCTGGGCTGTCCATGGTATGAAGAATTCGTGTATGGTCATGGAGCATTATTTCCGTGAGTGCTAAGCAAAGTGCTTGTTTGGTCGGATAGTGGGCGGTCCAATTGGATATGGCGATGTGACTCATCTTGAAGAACTAGCGCATATGCATGTGCAACACTAGGTAACTGATTCATTAGTAAAATCTAACTATTAACATTAGTGTACCTCGGATTGAGACCCATGAGAAATTGAAACAAGCGCCGATTTTCTTGTTGTGTGGTGATGATAGAATGAGCCGAAGAAGAGCATTGCAGTAATGGATCCAAATTATTCAATTCATCCCAACAGCTTCGCAAATTGTTGTAGTACTTAGTTACGGCATCGTCACATTGAGCAAAGGGTGCATGTCTTTTGCTCGAGATGAAAAATCCTAGGACCATTCGACGGCGAAAAACGTTCACGAAGATCGGCCTAGACATCCGCAACTGACTCTGTGTAGAGAACTGTTGGCACCAAATCTGTATGGATGGAATTAAGGATCCAAGATAGAATCATATTGTTCACACGTATCCAAGACGCATAGGTAGGATCTGTTGCAACTGGCTTTTTTATTTCTCCAGTAACAAACAACATCTTGTTCTTGGCGGAAAGGGCAATCTCCATGGCACGAGACCAATTGTTGTAATTGTCACCCGTAAGGACCATGCCAACAGAGATTAGATCCTGGGTTATCAGAATGATGCAAAAAATAAGGGCTGCCCACCCGCTCATGTGCGGAACGGTGGCTGAAGAGTTTTGAGACTCGGTTGCCATGATTACTTGCGGCCAAAAAAGTGGCTGTTGGCTTTGAGTTTATCTCAAAGAAGTCGTCTGGATGATGGACTGAACTGAAATTTGCTGGAAAGAAACCTGTAGGCGACTTGCCTGAGAATAATTACCTGCAAGCTTCGAATGATTACTTGCCTAAGGTTAGCGAGAAAACTGGCCTGCTCGCCTAGGCAGTGAAATCTGGAGTGGCGACGGCGAGGACAGTGAAGGACGTGTCGCCGCACGAGTTCATCAAAGCCTACGCGGCTCACCTCAAGCGATCCGGCAAGATTGAATTACCTCACTGGACTGACATTGTGAAGACTGCCACGGTATTACATCAGAGCCGCCTCAATGGCGAGGAAGATATACTCTAGAGGAGGGCTTGGCGTAGGTGCTTTCCGCAGAATTTATGGGGGGAGCAAAAGTTTATATCAGAATTTATGGCGTTGATGTTGATCCAAGGGGTGGAAGGAGAATTACATCAACTGGTCAATGAGATCTTGACCAAGTTGCCAGCCGAATTCTGGTGGCAACGGTAGAGGAGCAGCGGAACATGGGAATTTTGTCGAAACGCAGCCAAAAGAAACCCTAGCACTTGCTCGAAGCCATTCTATCGAAGCACGGCATCAATGCTACGGCCTCGAGGGAGACATGAGAGACGGGCTCCAAGAATGGCCACTCTGATACCATGTAGAAATTGGGCAAACTCACTTGCATTGATGAAGTAATTTACCATATATGCATAGGGTTTAGGGCAATAAAATGACAATTATGCCCTTTTAGTATAAACTCAATTTGCCAATAGCCTAGATTCAATTCAACGACTGAGCATGATCCCCACATTTTGAGAAACTTCAAAGAGCATTGTGTTAATTCTATGATAACTTCTGACCAAAAAAATAAATAAATTATGATAACAAATATGGAGAAAGAAAAAATGTACATATTTTCCTTAATAATTTCGACCAAAAAATATATATCCTTAATAATGACTTCTACTTTTTTGTCTTTCCAGTTTTTTTCTTTTGAATAATTCTATCTGTGAAATGATTTTTACTTAACGTGAGCTTCCCGATGTTTTTAAAAATATAGCCACAAAGATGCATACTTGTTGCATTTATCCAAGAAAAAGACATTTAATTCATTTCCCGCGAGAAATAAATGGAGCATTGAGGCATATATTCTATACTATAATATAACATAAACAAGGTCCATTGATTTTTTATGGATGACAATCACTTTCTTTTCCAAAATATCCTCAGTTAGTTGCACCACAAATGTTTTGTCTAGGGCAAATGCGTGAATTAATAATATTATCTTATATCTCACTTTTTCCAATTTTAAAGTTTGAATCTTACCAAAATAAAAGAAAATTTTCAATCTTTCACATATCATCTCTATCCATACACGTATTTGCAATTTCGTCATCAATAGTGTCAATGATTTGTTCCTATTGAATAATAATTCGAATAATTTCTTTTAAAATGATTTTGTAAAATTCTTAAAATATCATTTCGTTGCAAACCTGCAATATCTCTACATTTTACTGGTAAATATAAGGGAAAATACCTCTTTGTCTCACTTTTAGATTTCTCAAGTTTACCTTCTTTTCTTTTTCTGATGTCCGCTCATTTCATAAAAAAACCACCCATTTTCTTTTCCTCTTCTCATGGTTATATTTTCTGAGCTGCCCTTATTTTCTTTTATCTACTTCATACATAGCTGCTCATTATCTTTCTATACATAATCGAAATACGCATGTCTTAACCCTCATACGTTATATATTGTAATATTTCTACAATTGATTATTGAGGAACACCCACAGGCATATATCTTTTGAAAAATGTATCACGTGCAAAAGTGCGTTAGCCGTTACAAAGCATGGCGAGCTCGCTAAATGACTAACTGAGCAATCTCATGCTTTTGAAAGGCAAACAATTTCAATTAACATTTTAGGTGACTTACATTATTTTAAATCCGATTCGCATAAAATTTGAGGCAGCATGAAAATTTTATTACGTGTAGTTAAAGTCTAACCAGAGAGAATATCTACTCTTATATTCGTCATGTCAGAATTTGAAAACCAATATTCAAATCTCTTAAATTATTATGATGTTGTGAAAAGGGGAAAAAACTTTTGAGGGATTGCAAAAGAAGTATCGCAGGTTAAAAATCTTCCAGGTGATACGAACTAGGGAGATATCAAGCGGAGATATTCATGTTTCGAATGCTATATTCACCTTATGAATATAAAAGTTATATTAAAATAATCATATAAGTCACACCATGTCACGACAAAAACTTTGTTAGTTAAGTGGTTATGTTGGTATTTCTTCATGTTGAAAATGTTCAATTCTTCATTGATGCAAACGTACTTTTTGTCAAAGAGGCTTGGAAACCATTCTGGGCTCACAGAATCTAGAACTGAATCACCTCTCTCTAGAATAGGCCTTGAAACGGTCGGTGCAAACCAATTCAGTTTGGCTTTTGGGTTAAATCGGATCCGATGCACACCTCTGCAGAAATCGGATCCGATGCACACCTCTACAGAAGTTTTTTTTTTAACTTTATTATTTGCAAAAATTTTCAAAGTCTGCGTTTAGTGGACAAAGTTCTTGCTAGACATAATTTTCACTTTGTTTATAAATTTTGACAACTGAATTATAGTCGACAAATTGGGCACACAATTTAAACAATAGAAAAGGAACCAAAAAAGTAGATAGATTGATAGATATACAAACAAGAGAGCAAACCAACAAATATAAAAACTAAACAATAATTAAATAAAGAAGAAAGGAGGTTTAATTCGGTGTCGATCAAATTTGCAAAGTCAACTTGAAGAGCCTGGTCGAAGAAAAGAGGCCCATCGTAAATGCTCATGAAGCATGATCACTCAATAGATAGAGGCCAGCCGGTCAAAGGAAAGAGGCCCATCGTAAATAATAAAAATGCCCACAAATTTAATGGCTCCTCTCTCTCTCCCTCTCTCATTTTCTCTTGACTGAAGAAGAGGAGTGGCATGAGCAGTGACGCGCGCAAGGAACGGCAAGAATGTTGTACTATCTGATTCGATCATCAACAGCGCACTGATCAGTTTCATTAGCAAGGTAATTTTCTATATGTTGTTTATTATGCTCATTTGAACAAAAACTAAGTTGATGCGGTTTCAATTGCATTCGAGTCTCTCTATCTGATTTAGAACATTACTCGGGAATTTCATTTGAGTCAATCCAGAAATCTTAGTTTGAAATAGTTAAATTTTATCTCTCATCATAAACTGTTCCGCGATATGCCTACAAGAAATATTTGTGAAGGAGTTATGAGAATTGTCAAATCGGAAAACTTTTATCGCGATTTACATGATATAAATGGATTCATTAGCTGTCAAACACAATTTTAATGCATAAAAAAATCATCAATAATTTCTCTCTCCCTCCCTCCCTCCCGCCCTCCGTGATCGTGTCGAATCCATGGCCTGAGTGTTAATTGCTACACTCATTCACATCATTTCGTCTGTCTCGTTGCTCTTATTTGTGTGTTACTATGTCTCTTGTTCTCCGTGTCTGTAGAAATCGTAGTTGGTGTACATTGGTCGAGGATGACCGCCGAATGTGGCGGTCGACGATGGAGGTCTGGTGATGAGTATATGTCGATTGACTTTGAAGTGCATTAGTTCGCGTTTTGATTTGTTGGTGTATGGAGTTTTGATTGAAGTTGTTTGTTCTCGGTTTGCTTGAGGGAGGGCTCACATGGTTAGGTTTTAATTGCAAAAATTAAAAGGAGATGGGCTTAAAACAAAAGTGCAAAAAGAGAGAGAGGACTCGCGCGATTAGTTTTTTTCCTTTTCTAATATTTTCTTTTTCCTTTTTTTCCCTTTACTCTCTTAGTTCTTATTAGGTTTTAATCGCAAAAATGACCTTAAAAGTCAAAAGGTGACCCTTATATTCTTGCAATTCGACTCCACTAAGAGGATATCATGAGCTGAACTCCACGTGAATGCAGGTTATGAAGGACCAAAACACGCACAGAAGAAATTTTTGGAGATCCGAACCTTGATTGTAAGAGCCAGATATCATAACGTTAGGACTCACGGACGCCAAATTCCTGATTTCCATAAATTCGGACTCCATTTGTTTCACGGAAAAATTTAATTTGAAAATTATATTCCTAAAAGTATTGCTCAAAATAATTAGTCAGTATAAAATATTTTCATTATCGACAATAATTTATGTTTATACATCTCAGTAGGCAATGGAAATAGTTTTCATTCGTTTATTTTTTAAGTGATTTAGGCAATTGTTTTAAAAAATATATTTTCGGATTAATTATTATCTATGAAATAAACAAAGTTTCAATCTCGTTAATATTTTCCTTAATAGTGCCATGTATATCAAGACTTAGGAAAAAAAAATAATTATATATATGCACATATCATTATAACGAATGACCTGACATAATTTTTCTATAATATGATGTTAAGTTTCTTATCAATCTTTTTATACCTAGCACTACTTTTTGGACTTAGTATTTTCGAATAATTATGAAAAATAGGAAATATAGGCATGAAAAATTTTATGTTAATTAGAGCGAAGGTGAGGGGGGATAAGTGAAGAATGAATGCCTCATCTATCACTTGTTTTCTCAGTGAAAAATTTGTCTAGTTTCCTGAGAAAATCATGAATCTCATTTGGGGAGTGAGATTATTCAAATATATATATAATAAAGGAATAAAGAAGATACCTATTAAAAACATTATCAATATAGTACATTTTTACATTTAATGTAGAATTGAATTTCTCAATAGTGAAATTTCATTGCATTTTATGAAAGTTTATGAAAGCTTACTTATTCGTGATCAAGTGCAAAACACTATGGTGTTTGGCTTACATCGAAAGAAATCAAAATGTAGATTTGTATTCCACACGGAATAAAATTTCTCGAA
The DNA here is from genome assembly GCA_014182565.1 of Eucalyptus marginata. NCBI lineage: Eukaryota > Viridiplantae > Streptophyta > Magnoliopsida > Myrtales > Myrtaceae > Eucalyptus > Eucalyptus marginata. Next base: position 3,354,234 of record CM024591.1, on the reverse strand, counting down.
CAACACGGTATCGAATCAATTACCTAGCTACAATTATTACTGTGGTTCCCCTTTTATATTTCTATAACCACAAAACTATCAAAGCACAACTCCAGCCACCACCTTCATTGGTCATCGGATGCCGGAAGTTGCCGCAACTAGTCATTGCCCGCTTATCGCCAATGCCGCTGCTAGTCGCCAACACCAGCCGCTTCTCTAATTCAGGGATTAATGACTCCACATTTCTGGCTGCTTTTTATTTATTTATTTGTTTCCGTTGTCTCATTCTAGCTATCAATCACAACAAGGACTAAACGGAAAAAATTCCGTATCCGAGCTATCCAGTTGGATTTTTGCTTAGATATCCCCCAATCCAAGCTAGAGATATTTTACGAGTCAGGAGGTCATGAATATATTATGGTTTTCCTTATAGAAGCATGCATGGTAATAAGCATAAAAATTTAGGGTGTGCCGAGGATAGAAGCAAGACTGAGTGAATACATATGGGAAGTGAGAATTACATTTGGCCATTTAAACTTTAGAGGCGGCTGACTTAAAACCCTAACTTATAGTGCATTTGTTTGGGGGGAAGTATTTTTTTGGAACTTTCATCCATTTGATTCGCTCAAAATGAAAGTCAATTGAAAATACTTTTTCCAGTCAAAGAAAATATTCGTGTGTAAAATTAGAAAAGAGAATTCCTAAATATAAGAATGTGAAAACACTTTCCGGAATTATTCATCTTAAACTTTTTTAATATTTTATTTTTTTTATGCGCTCTAAAAGGTTGCCTAAGAGAGGATGAATAAATAGAATATGAAAAAAAATAAAAGAATGAAAGGGATCGAATTCTATAAGTATTGTATTTGTCTTTGGATCGTTTTAGAAGTGAAGATGTTTTTGTGTTGTGTATATTTTATCACATGGATATATATATGGATTTGGCTGGAAGTACTACAAGTGAAAACATTTTTGTGCCATTAAAAAAATGTAAAAAAAATTCACCAAATTCAATATTTTACGATGTTTTTCTTTTTCGTAATAAAATGATCATGCTCAATGGATTTGCTTTTCATTAGCTCTAAATTATGGTCTTCAATATCTCTGAATTCCATAGCTTTGGTTGCCAAATCCACGCTTATAGGAATTTGTGATCATTGTGTTATCATTATTGTTGGTAGATAAAGGTGCGGTCATATTAGCAAGACTCTTCTTTCTATGCCCTTTCTACCTCCAAAGCTAACTTAGTTGTAGGAATAACTAACAGAGAAATGTTAGGGATTGGTGCTAATTTAGAAGGATAATATCTAAAAGAAGCTATTAAATGTAAAGAATTACAAACCAAAACATTTTAAAGTTGTAATTCAATAGAAAAAGGTAAAATATAATTGAAGTGAAAAATATTGATACATAACACAAGCGAAATCTTGTAACCCACATAAAATTGGTAACGTAATTTGATAATAGTTTAGTAGTTCACTTTAATTCAAGTTAGTCTTATCATATAAGAGGTAATAAATTCGAATAGTTCGTGTTGCACTTTGTCTAACCATGGCATATCTCATGTACCGAAAATTTTAATTGCTAAGATCTTGGTGGTGCTCCGGTGATTATCTCATCAACTTGTACCCTACTTGAATATTCCGCATTGAGACGTGGACCTTTGTAGTGACTTTAAAGGAGACAGGAGCAATTGCTGATCAAGCAGAACAACTTCATACCCTACTTGAATATTCTTGCTTTTCTCATATAACTGTACCTTTTCTTTTTGTATCTTGTGATCGATCTAACTATGTAGCTCAGTTTAACTTTTCTCTTTGCCCTTTGAGTTTGCCTTATCAATAGCTTTTTGAAAATCTTGAAATCAAATCCAACTGTATGTAAATCATTTTATTTTTTTCAAATCAACTTATTGCCTTAAAAACAAATTTAGGGCAAAAATTGATTCTGCTTTGAATGCCTAATATAACAGGACCTATGTTGTTTTCTTTTAATTTCGAAATCAGTAAAAATTTGACAAAGCAGAAGAATTCGATCATCAATCTATATATTACAATATGTGAATGTAATGAACATATGTAGCGATCAATAAGACTTATTCCCTGCAAATGAATTTTAGTCACCACAAATGAACAAAAAGAACTTTTCAGTTAGCGTTTCAATGTCATCATATGATTGGAAAAAAGACATACAATTGTTTATACAAAGCCCAAAAACTAAGCTCAAATATGAAGAAGCTAATGGCCCCAAATTAGATGATGACGATACGTTAACCCATAATGCCCAGTCAATAGAATGCCTAATAAGCATATCAATCATAATGTTATAACAATATTATTGACCCACTAAATAATCAATAGAATGTTTGACATTCTCATTAATTATGAGTTTATGATAAACAGAGTTTAAGTGAAGTTCATGATACATTGTGATGATCGATTGACTTGAAACATGAAAAAAGTTGAAGATTAAGTCAAGGAGGAACCATCATCCAATGGATAACTATAGCAAAAGGAATCATTACTAGAGTAGCGCAAGTCAAGAGGTATTTAGTATTTCTTGCGGGGGGGAAATTAGTATAACTGAATGACTCATTAGAGATACAAGAGGAATCAAAGCGAAGCATATACACATTTTACACAGATAATACAGTATGTTCAATGAGCACACAACATCAATCTGGACATTAAAAATCACGAAGAGCCCATCAAATTTTGAAGAGGAGAAGATTATTCATCATGGATTAATCTGGGTTAGATTTCGTCTAAGTTTGGATTTTTAATTTCCAATTCCAGTACTTGTATATGTTTATAAGAGCTTTACGGTCATACTTTGTAAGCTTTTTCACATACTTCTGTCATCTTAATTAATAAGTTTTATGTTCAATTTTGGCCATCGAGCAAACATGGCATCAAAGAATGTAAGTAATCTATTCTAGTTCAAAAAAGTTTTTATGCGATTTCCTCGCTTTCAACTACGAAGCTCCATAACGTTGCACGCAACACAAGATATTTTGTTAAAACTATTATTATTAATATTAAGATGCAGAAACACAATAAATACATCGTGAGTTTGACAAATTTGAATGATTTAAAGATACATTCTTACTTTATCGTCCCTCTTCCGAGTATTAATATAGGTACCTAAAGAAACATAATACAACACATTAAATAGGGAAGATGGTCGGATCTTGTTGATATTTTACCAAAAACCTATGAACCAAAAACTTCCCATTACAAAGTTACGTTACTAAACTATAGATCGATAGCCTCGCCCATTGACATGCCATCATCGCACCAAAACCAAGGGTCTATCAAAGTCATAATGATAACATTTGGTCATCGAGATTTCTAACCAGGATGGACTGAACATGATAGAATACAAAATCTATGGATTTTATTGCATCGTATCTACTGTTTAGTGATTGCCGCCGGGTATATTAATATAATATCATATACATTGTTTGGTATGAACGCCATATTAATATAAACAAACTAAAAATTTTACAAAATGAGATAGTAAATATCTCTCGTGACGCTTTTGCCTACTTTATTTTTAGTTGCTCTTTTTTTATTTTATTTTACTCTCTTTTTTAATTAGTTTCGTTGCCATCTCTTTCTTCCCCTTCCATCATTCTCTAATAGAATTTTATTAAATAGTAAATTATATTAATATACCTAAAATACTAAAATACCTCAAATATGTGATAAATATAAATATAAATTAATTTAATTTAAAATAAATAAAATTTTATTTTTTATTTTCTTATATTAGAATTCAAATATTATTTATATATCCAAGTGTAATTTTAATTATGTTAATTTTTTTGGTTGAATAATTTTAATTTTGTTAACTTTTTTGGTTGAGTAATTTTAATTTTGTTAATTTTGTTAATTTAAGAAGTTTACTATTCGAGAAAAATAACTTTCCTAATATGGATATAGAAATCCTATCCAATCGAATAATTTTATCTGGTCTACATCATTTTATATCCGAATTTACTTTGATTGAAGTAGGCACCAAATGCAGGATATAATAAATTTTATCCTGACTACCAAACGCAACCGAAGTGGTTTAACCAACTCTTCGTCGATATTGGAAAACCATACAACAAATTGATAGGGAATCCACTCTTGCAACCCTATGTCTATCCACACAATAGAAATACACTTAGTATAAACTACTGCCATATCGGCTACAAACACATCTTGACATTCATAGTCAAAATACATAGAGGGTCCAAATAATGGTGGCGGTGGGGAACCATCCTGCAAATCTGTAAAAATAAAGGAATAAGCCGAAGTATCTCTAAGTGTAAGGTAGGAAATTATCTTATCACTCAACCCAGTACAACAAACAATAATCCTCCTAGACAAATGTGAAATAACTATGAAAGGCAAATGAACAAGTTTATGCACTATCCTTCCTATAATGGTATGCCAATAAAAAGCAGTTATGCAGAAGATTATTCACAAGACAATGACAATAACGCATTGTGTAGCCATTCTCAAAAATCAACGTTCATTACATGCCACAATTATATGTAATTCATTACCAAAATATAATCGTCATGTCTTTCCTATTCATCACTTACATAAGTAGGAGAAACACAATTTTTTCTTTGCCTTTCCCATGTAAACGGTGATAACATAGTCAAAGATTAGTAAACTCATATGGAAATCGACAAGTTATATGATCAACAACTCAGAGAATCAACAATGTGAATATTGACAATCAAAAGAAGCGACTTTGTGAACATCTACAACCCAAATAATCAACTGATTGATTAATCCATAGCACTTAACTCATAAATCACTAATTTAGTCGAGTTACAAAAATATCACTTTTAGGTTTAGTTTTCGTTATTCTACATTTTTCACACTTAAAAATGCCATTGCATTGCATAGAAACAATCATATATACTCCCTATGGAATCAATCAAATACATTCTAGGTATGTAACAGGCTTATCAGTTCGATTAAAACAAACACAAGGATTTGATATACGATCATTGTAACTTACCTACACTTGATAACAAAGGTCAAAATAAATTCAATAACCATCAACTAATAAAATCGAGATTACTAAGTGGATCAATTTAACTTAGTTCATAGAGCTTTCACTTGCCTTGAGCAAAGACTTGGACAACTCAACACCTTAATCACCTCGTGAGGTTTTCAAAGATGAAATTATATGCTTCAAGAAAAGAAGTGTAAGAATTTTGCCTACACTTAAAATTTTGGAGAGTGAGATTGAAAAAGAAAGTTGAAGGCTTAAAGAATTTTGAGATGAGATTATATGGCCAAGGGATATGTATTTGAAAGACTACGCAAGAGTTACAAGAGGATAAGAACAATTGACCAAGGTTAAAAGCAATGACAACCTTCATTTGAAAATAATTAGTGAAGAATGAGAGAGATGTTCTCAAGTTTAAAACGTTACAAATGGCATAAAACACCCTCTGTATCAATTGCATAAACAAAGAAATTAGTGTCTGTTCTAAGCACTAATAACACCAAAAAATATTTGGAACTTCTCAAAACATTTAGCAAAAGTTATCAAAAGTTAGGAGAATCACTACTCAAGTAAATTGCGAACGTGAAAATTCTTCAACACACAACAGAGCATGTCCTTCATCACCACTATATAATCCACCATTCAGAAAATACTCATTAATTTAATCATATCGAAAACACTTTTGGAGAATAATGGACACAGAAAATACATTTCACATCTACTGCGTACTTCAACATCAATAATCCAACTGAGATTGCACATTTAACAATTATATACCTACATATCATCAGCTAAAGTAAGAATTTCCGGATGTCACAGAAATTATTTGTTTGTGTGTCATTTAGTAATTTGAGTTTCACAAAGTCCTTGGACTTCAAGACATATTAAAACGCACTCAGTTTCAAGTTGAAGTTAGATTTGACAGTTTAATTGGTCATCGATCTTAGATTGGACTTTAATCATTAAGTGCTTTCAGCAACCGCAACTTGACAAATATACATTTGACGATAATCTATGTGATTATTGGTCTTGAAAATCTCTCTCTTTCTCTTAAAAGCATGCATGCGCTGGTACTTCAATCCACTGCAAGTAACTTAGTGTCTTTGTTGGTCAAGCGATATCTTTATTCTCGATCTATATTCATCAACGACGAGCATCCTTCTCAAGATTTATCAAAAAGGTACATACACGATTAAGTAATAGGTCTCCAAATTATAGAAAATTCCTATGGTCGAGGTTTCTCGAGAAGGTAAGCCCTCTATAAAACTATTTCTGTGGTCATTCTTTAAAAATAAAAATAAAAATTCCCAATAGAATATTTAGCTATAGTACATAGCAAGAAAAGAATTGATATTTTTCCCACATCAAAGATGATTGAATTTTGAAAATTCGTAAACTAAGTAATTTTAAAGGATATATATATATTTTTTTCCTTTCAAAAGGGAAATATTCATTAAATTTCATGTTAATTTAATATATGCATTTAATTTTCCAAAATTGGAGTCAAAATTGGTCTAGAATTCGAAAGTCTGACTGTTTGCGTAAAACGCTTATATTGTTGTAGTTGTGGGAAAATTAAAGATCTCCACTGCTCTTTTAAAATTCTATCTGTCATCTCCAATCTCATACAAAAATCAAACTTTGAATAATCTCCTTAAAGATCGAGTTCACTTATTTTGAACCCAACCTCCGCACTTCTCATCCTGTTCCAATCTCTACCGATACCTTCATCAGATTACAAATAGCACGTGATTCCTGCAGTCTTCGGCCCAGCATCTTCAGCGTCCATCAAGCCCAGCGAAATCTTCAAGAGTCCAGCGGCCCACTTCACAAGCCCAGTTCGCTACCTCCATTTTTTCCAGCGAAGCCCACGGATCTATCAAGTTCGGCCCAGCTCTTTGAAGCCCGCGATGTGACATCCCGAATTTTCGATCCTGTTTCTTCTGATTGAATCGGGCGTTTCATTGACGTGTTTATAGGGCTATTCTCAGAACTGATCATTCTTGAGATAACTAGACTATCTGGGGAAATTATTAAGAATTTTAAGGCAATAGACTTGAGAATTCGACCAGGAATCAGCTTCTCGACCGTGTCCATCTTTAGAGGCCATCTCGGCACAGTTAAAAATCGATTTGAAATCAGAGATAGACTGGATCGACAGTGATGTGTGGTTAATCGTGGGTGACACCACTAAAGTAGAAAATTCATGTCGATCGGCACTAGACTGATTTTCTTATTGTTTTGGTACCCTGTGTCCGTATTTGGATCCTCGGGATTTTCACGACAACCGAGAGTCGCCAATGAGTCGAGTGGGTTCATAGTGGCTCGAAGAAAATCGACCACGAGTCAATTGCATTTAAAAAATATCCGAAAATTACCCGGTAGCCTAGGTCACGCTAAAAACGCGTCGAATAGAAATTAACCGCCAATTCGAGTCCGATTTCAGAAATTGAAGTTTCGGCCATGTCACAATAAATTCTAGGAATGTCGACTCAGTCTCAGAAGATTTTTCGGAGATTCCGAGATTTTTTTCGGAAAATCGGTTCGGACGCCGCGGAAAATCAACGGAAATTCAAATTGGCCGAATTAAAGAGATTTTCGATTTGCAAATCGAGTTACTTGGCGAATGGGAATTGTAGGAATTGTATGGACTTTTTCTACATCAAAATCGGACGTCGAAGTTGGGAATTTATTGAAGAAATTGAAGATCAAAAGAAGATGGGAAATTCGGAATTTACCAGGGCAGCAATAATTTGGCATCATTTTGGATGATTTTGTGGAATTTAATTTGATAGAAAGTATTATTGGACAAGAAGATAATTATGGAGACAATTGGGGGAACCAAGCATTGAATGGAATGGATAAGTTTGATAATTTTGGGTCCCTTTGCTGCCTTCTCTCGCACGCCACCTCCATCTCCTTCGCGCGTCCCATACGGCCGGCTCCTTTTCTCTCGGCAGCTTCGGATTTGCTTTCATTTTTTCCCCAGTTTTGTTCTCGATCAACAAACCCAACTTCGGCCAGCACACCTCCACCAACGAAATTCTCTTCGTGGATCATCTCTCTTGGTCAACTTTGTAAACCCATGAATCTCCTCGGTTGACCGCAGAAGCCCACCGAATTGAAGCTGCATGCGCACGGACTGATTGCCAGCGAAGTCACCCACCGAGGAAGAAGATCCACGCGTCCGCCTCTTCGCCAGCTCGGGTCTTCCATGTCGTAGTCAACCGAAGCAAATTGAAGACCCTCCACGCGTGCACGAGCAGTCCACGATTTCCTCGTTAGTGGACTCTGTCGGCCACTCTCCTCTACACTTGAAGAACGCCACTTCCTTGCCACATGTCCGCGAACCAATCTCCCTTGGTCAGCAATTGAAGCTTTTGGTTGACTCCAGCCACGAAGAACGAAGCTGCCGCGCGTCACCCGCAACTCGGACGAAGCTGCTTCTTCGTCCGTGTCTTTAGCTCGTGGATTTCGGCCAGCTCGAAGACGCCAACGAATCCAGCTTCGGTCTTCTCCAGTCAACGTTCGGCTTCAGCGTCTTCATCCATTAAGCCTCGGGAACAGCAGCCCATCCAGCCGCACGTCTTCGTCTCCAACAGCCCCCACTTTCTCTGGCTCATTTCTTGTCGCTGGCCCACCAATAATTCCACTTTTTAACCATTTATCTTCCCTAATCGATATAATCTGTCTATTTCCAACGACCCACATAACTTGAGGAGCTATCGAGTCTCTCCCCAAGACAATGCTTTGCCATCCCCAAGACGGTCTAGAACCTTTTCTAGCTTTCCAAAAGTTGCCTTGTGGGTAGTAAAGGCCCTTCATTAGTTGACTTAGAAGTGAAGAAGGTTGCTGAGAAATGTGCCAAGCTTGCTTGCCTAACATCACATTGTTGAAAGCTAGGAGGTCTTTAAAGCCGAGCCCTCCTTCCTCCTTTCTTAGTTTTAAATGTTCCCATTTTTTCCAATAAATTCCAGCAGCTTTGTTTCCATTTCGCCACCAAAAATTTGCAATTTTCTTTTCAATAGCTTTGCAAATCGACACATGGAGTTTGAAAATGGATATTGCATATTGAGGAATAGCCTGCAATACTGATTTAATCAATATTTCCTTCCATGTTTTAGACAGCAAGTTATCTTTCCAACTCTCCAACTTTATGCTTACTCTTGCAAGAATCTATGCAAATATATCTTTTTTTAGCCTCCCTAATCCGAGGGAATCCCTAAATACTTCCCTGTTTTCTCTATTTTTGGGACTCTTAGCACTTCAGCCATATTTCTTCTCAGATTCATGGGACAGCTCTTGCTGAAATGGATTCCTGATTTGTTCATATTAATGGCCTGTCCTGTGGCGAAACAATATTGATGTAGGATAGATGCCAAATTCTGACATTCCAAAACAGTGCCATTCATAACTGCTTGTTTCATTAGGAGGGACAGAACGTTGGCCACTAAAATAAATAAATATGGGGAAAGTGGGTCACTTTGTCGAATTCCTCTGGTGGGCTTGAAAAAAGGTAGAGGATCGCCATTGAAGTTTATGCTGAAAGATACCGTGGACACACATTGCATCATCCATTGGACTCACTGATCACAAAATCTCATCTTAGTCAAGCATACTTGTAAGAAATCCCATTCGATTCGGTCATATGCTTTTTGCATATCAAGCTTTAGAACAGCTTGGAACTTACTCTTCCTCTCCCGAGTTCGCAACTTATGTAACACCTCCTGTACAATCAAGATATTGTCTTGAATTTGTCATCCCCCCACAAAGGCACTTTGTTCTTCGGCAATGAGGCTTGGTAGTAAGGGTTTTAGTCTATTTGTCATTACTTTAGAGATGATTTTATATATAAAGTTGCACAAGCTAATGGGACGGAATTGTTCAAGCTTTTCAGGGTTTAGGACTTTGGGAATGAGGGTGATTTGGGTTCTGTTCATGTCGGGGTTTAATTGTCCTGTTTCAAAAAAATTCTGCACTTGTCTGAAAATTCCCTGACTTAGATCTGGCCAATTATTTCGGTAGAACAGCCCATTAAGTCCATCCGGTCCTGGAGCCTTGTTAGCTCCTAATTGCTTCATTGCCTCAGTAATCTCCTCTATTGTGACAGATTTTACCAACCGCTGGTTCATTCTTTCATCTACTAAGGTTGGTATTTGTTGTATGACAAGCTGAAAATTGCGAGCCCCCACTGACAAGTATAGGTTTTTGAAAAAGGTTTCTATCATCTCCTTCAAAGGCTGATCTTCTTTCACCCATTCATCGGCTGCATTCTTTAGTAAGGTAATTCTGTTTCTATTTCTTCTCTGAATAGTTGTTGCATGAAAAAACTTTGTATTTCTGTCTTCCCATTTTAACCAGTTGATTCTTGAGCGCATCCCCCAAAACATTTCCTCTTGCCGCCAAAGCTTTTCAATTTCTTGATTTATCCTCTTTGCTGTCTCACTTTCTTTATGTACATCATTTCCATTTGTCAGCCGTTGTAATTCATTTTTCAGCTCATCAATTCTCTGTTTTGCATTATGGAATCTGTTTTTACTCCACTTTGCCAACTGTTTAGCCACCATCTGCAGCTTTTGTATTATATTCAGCCCTTAAGATTCCCCTTCAGCCCATACCTTTTTTACTAACAGCATACTTTCCTCATCTTCTGCCCAGAATGCTTCATACCGGAAAACCCTCATTTTCTTGTTTTTTCACAAGTGTAAAGATATTACAATAGGGCTATGATCGGACCTTATAACTGGTAGTGCTATGCTTTCAGCATTAGGATAAGTTATCCACCAATCTAGATTGCATAATCCCCTATCTAGTCTCTCTTTGACGAATTGATCTCTTGTTCGGTTATTTGTCCAGGTGAAGGCACAGCCCTTAGATTCCAAATCCATTAAAGAGCACTTGCCAAGAAAGTCCCTGAAGGCTATTAACCGGTAGTTTTCCACTCGTTTTTAGCCCGCTTTTTCCCATTGATACAATACTTCGTTAAAGTCCCCCAAGCAAAGCCAAGGTAAGTGGTAGTTTCTACTTGCTCTATGAATATCCTCCCATAGTTGTACTCTTTCTTGAAAAACATAAGGAGCATGTATGAAGGTGATCTGCATTTGCTGTCTAGTTTCCATTACTTGACAAAGAACACTTATATACTTGTTTGAGAAAGAGTCAATTGATAGCACTACTTGATCATCCCAAAAAACAGCCAAGCCCCCTGCAATTCCTTCTGGGTTCACTACGAAACAGTTCTGAAATTTCAACCTCCTCCTTAGCTGATGCACCTTTTGCTCCCGATTCTTTGTCTCCATTAAAAATATAATACTGGGCCTTTCTTGAGTCACTAAGACTCGCAAAGCCTAAATTGTCAAGGGCGTGCCCAACCCCTGACAATTCCAACTTAGTAGTTTCATGGCTTTTTTGGTGGCTTACTAGGGCTAGCCACCAAAGCCCACTGACATGACTTCTCCACCACCTCAATTGGGGTTTCTACCAGCTGTGTACTTTCTAAATCCAGTGTTTTCGAGCTTAATGCACCATATGGACAAAAACGCTTGCCTTTTTTGGCTGTTGGGTACTTGGTGCCTCTAGTTTTGTGCCTGATCAACCCTTCCTCCCTTGTTATACCCTCTAGCATGTCGACTTCTGCTTGCTTTTCTTGTTCTTCGTAGAGAACCATAACAGATTCTTCATCGATACAACAGCTCCCTCTCTTTTGTGGGCTTTTTATCTCCCATGAGTTGTAGTGCCAACTGCCATGTGGATAAACTAGTTTCCTTTTGAGTTATCTGTTCAGCATTTTTCTGTCCCCAAATAATATTTAAATTCTGATCCTGCTGCTGGTTATCATTCTCTGAGACAGAGTTCATAGGAGTCTCTGGCACACTCTCTGTTTCTTCTAGGATTGGCTCTTGTTTGCTGTAGAAGATTTTCCCATACGGGCTAAGTTCATGCACATCCGCTCGGAGCCAATTCCCAAATCTTTCCGGAAAGTCTTCTGGCAACCCTGACTTTTCATAAGGAATTTCCTTACAAACAGTAGCATAATGCCCTATTTTTCCACACGAATAACAATAATGTGGTAGTCGCTCATATTTAAACTCTACCCATAATTTCTTCCTCTCCAAATTCACAAGAACTCCCGTCTTTAAAGGATTTTCCAGATTTAGCATCACATTTTCTTTGCCAATTTTGTAATGACTATTGCCTTTTGCTTCTAATTTCACATCTATGACTTCCCCCAATTTAGAGGCTATGTCCCTGATGACTTCATTAGTAACTCGCCCAAAAGGTAGGCCATAGAGATGGACCCAAAATGCACAATGGGCAAATTCATAACAAATCTCATGAGTATCAGGGTCACATTATTGTAATACTAGTAAATTACTGGAGAAGCACCATGGTCCGGTATCTAAAACCCTCTGTTTTTCTTCTTCTGACTGGAAAGCAAAAGAGAAATATCCTGGTCTAAGCTGAGTACAAGTAACCTTGTCGACTCTCCACACTCGTGTCATAGTATTCACGAAAGCTGTAAAATTCACATTCGGTCTAGAGTACAACTTCCCAAACACTGTTTTCCAGCACTCAATCAATTTTTCTTCTAAGATATCGCTTTTTATATCGACAACATCATTCTCATACCATAACTCACCTAAGCTTATGCACAGGGCTGCTAAATGCCTTTCTTCCTCAAGCTGACCTGCCATCTCTTATCACCAGGATTTGATTGAAGGGAGCTCCGAACCACTTAATGAGGATGGGGAATGGCTAAAAGGTGTTTCAGATACGACAGGGAAAGACGACTTGAGGGATTGTCGACTCTCCCAGGAAGATGGGATGGACATTAGGGCTTAGTTGGGGTTATTGTTCAGTTGGTGAATGGGATCTGGGTATTTTAAAGCAGATTAGGACACAGGGGATGTCAACTATTCCAGCTGACTGGATGAAGATAGGATGGGCATTAGGGTTTCGATGGGGTTGAGATTTGAGGGGAAAGTTAGGGTTTGACAACAAAGAAGACAAATCTTATCTTGAAGATGGGGAAGACTACCCAGTTGGTAGAGAAGGACTCGCCATTCCGCGAGGGGGAGAACTCACTTCGAAAGCATTTGAATCGGAGGGAAATATCAGCTAAAAAGGTTGTCCAGGTTTTTTATTGTGACTTTACGGTTGAATGTGCATGATAATAGCCAAGTGAAAAGCCTCATGGAGTAATTCGAAATAGAAAGACCCCTTTCACCGCTACTCAATCCGCGACGAGGGCATTTGTACAACGGAAAAACATATGCACCAACCGCATCAAACCGCACCACAACTTTTCCGATTTAACTAAAGGAGCCATTTCACGAAATATTCTATGAAGCTTATCGCCGAATGGTTTCTGGTCAGCAAGTTGAGGATTATATTTTAACCATTTAAAACTCGTATTCCTAGCTGGTTCAACTAAAACAAAACTCTCAAGTAATGTTCTAAATAAGATGGATAGAGGTTCAAATGCAAATTGCTTCTATTTTACATAGAAGAAAAAGAAAATCACGTGGAACTTTATTTTCGTCAAACTGATCATGATAATGTGCAAAAAGGATTACCTTGCTAGTGAGATAAAATTCAAGTTCGATTATAGATTAGACATTTAATATTACAAATCTTGCTCCTTAACAATTCTTTGCTCTCTATGCTCTAAGGTTAATCCTAAAATATACAAACTTACTATCACGCGCCTTGTGCTAATCTCACGTATGCTCTTGCTTCCAAACAGATTTGCTTGACCCGGAATAGGGACATCCAACCTCCACAACCAAACACGAGATAAAAGGTAGAAGCATTTGTCTACTTCTTTTTTTAATCAAATTATATGAATTTTAATCAATACAATCAGTATTTAAAGCTGTTAATTTAAAATCACTTTATTTAAGGAAAAAAAATTAAAATAATGTATTAATTATTGCGTACACATACGCATTCAAATCGAATGAAGTTGATATTAGGTACTATTACGTATAAGCCTAATTAACTTCCCTTAGTATATATTATGAAACACAATGGGTTCATCTATGTGGTGAAATAATTTTTTCTATCATATACCTTTTATTCAATTACATTAAGGAAAGCCATATTCGAACATTAAAAAGAAGAAGGAAAATGACAAATTATCTATTTTTTAACCAAATCGCAACGTAATCTTTTCTAGTTTAATTATTTCATAGCAAAGCTGAGAAGAGTGCCGAACGCCCACAAGGAATGTCGTAATTTGATTTGTAAAGCTTAAAGGGGCTTACAAATTAATCCCGATATTGATTTAATATCCTCGTATAAAATTAACTAATCCAGCTATAAACTAGCAATAATTTACTAAAATTGGGTTGCTTCTCAAACTAATTGAACTTATTTACTCAGTGTATTTTTTTTTTCCATTGGACTAAACCAGATTTACTTGAAGAAAATCAATTTCACTTTAGCTAGCTCTGGTATATTTATCAATAAAATGAATATTTGGAGTGGGATTGTTCCAATTGCTCTTATTGTTCAAGAAATCATTCACAAATCCTTAATTATCATATTCGGTCTAGATATAAATCAGTTTTTTTTTGTAATCAAAGATGGACGTTGCTTGACTAATATTGTCAGGGGAGTCCGCCCATGATCTACAATAAATAATCCGATAATTATAATCCACGGAAAAATCAGTAGTAATAAATGGAGAAAGAAGCAGACATTCATCACATGCACTGTGGAGCCAGCAAAAAACAGCCCCTGCTCACGACGTTAACGAAGCAGTCGAAGGTAAATGGATCCAATGGCTGTTCTCACGTCACGAGAAACGGTAACCCCTCCGTCTCGTTTTCCGTTATTCCCCCCCACGGAAAGATGAAAACCACGAGGGTCGATCCCCGGTCAAAGGACACATATGCCCCTTGGCTTACCCATTAATTCTCTACTTGTGTACAATTGCACCGATAAATCATTGATTAGGTGCATGATATCTCTTTAATTCAACCAAAGAGTGACATCCCCTCCGTATCGCAACCAAATCCAAAGAAAATGGGACTTGGCCATTAATATATATCGAAACTTGATATCTGGTCGATCTATAAACGTCATTTTTTTCTTTTCTCAATTATATACATCCGGATTGATTCGTTCTTATAAAGCGAAAAATATAAAAAACACACCTCACGTTTGAATCGATGATAATTTACTTGCCTCTTTTTTTGTAAATACCCTTTATAGATTTCAAGCAAAACCTAAAAAGTAAAAAAAAAAAAAATCAAATCGCTCCTTTCTTGTAAATTTATTTTAGTATCTATAGTTTAGGGGGGGTTTGGTTTTTATTGGTTTCAAGCGTTTTGGATAGGTGTGAAAAATTTAGGATTCCACGTTTGGACAATTCTTCTTTTTACATAAAACAACACTTTTAGTAAATAAAGATGCACCGATAATTGATGTGAAGGAGGCAAAGCCTTTTAAAACAAAAACTCGTGTGTTCGTATTTAATGTTCCTGAAAAGTGGAGATGTTAATTGGTCGTCGTTGAATGTTCTTTAACACGCGATGGCAAATTCGGGGACGGCGATCTCCAAAACGATATCTCCCACCATGTCTGGGCTTGGTGATGCGTGCGGCCCACCTGCGTTCTGGACCCCACTCACGTCTCACGTACACGTGCAACGCCTTCTGTCCTCCTGAGAGCACGGACACGTGGCGCCACCGCCGCCCGCCAGCTCCATCGTTCTGGACGACAACGCTTCCATCCATGCACCAATGACCAACGCCCACAAGGAAGGGACCGTCCCCCTCACCAAAATCAAAATGAAATTGAAATATAATAAAAAAATTTTAAAAAAATCACCATATATAAAGAAAATGGCGACAGTAGGGAATGAAGGACCAAAAAAAATTTTAAAAAATTAAAAATATAAAATCGTTTATGTTAGTGTCAGTCGTGCCTTCTAGAATAGCCCACATCCATGACTAATGATTTCTGAAGAAAATTGGATACAATTACAATAATTTTATGATTTTTTTACTTATTTGATTCATATGAATGTGATCTTTATCTATGTACGAATTTTGTCATTTATTAAATGCTTAATGTCACGTAAAATTTAATAAAAAAAAAAATTGACCAACCTCAAATCAGTACATTTATGACAAATTTATCTATCGTTAATTCTCGTTAAATTTTGTCATCAAATTGATGATTTGGATAACATTTGGTAATTGACATATATGTCAATTTAGAGTCTTACACTCCATTTATTATAGGTGTACCGGTTTATGATTTTTCATAGTATTAATTCAATCTAATACTAATTAATTTGTGATAAATTTATCATAAAGATATTAGTTTGGGATTTTTGATGATATGTCGAATTAATATTTTTTTTATGATATTAACCCTTCATTAAATGTGTCGTGTTTGCTAATCACGCCACCAATGGAGGCAAAACTTGGGGGGTTTTTTCCTTCTGAATAATTTATGGATTCAACGTCAGTTTCGTCGAACTCGACCTAAATATATTTGAAAAAGACCATTTAGTTAGGATCGCCACTCAATATATTTATTAATGTATTGCTATAAAATTTCACTTTATATTTAAAAAGGAATTGAAAAAAGGGTCAAAAGTGAAAAAGGAGAGAGCGGGATAAAGTGTACCCTGACACGCTATAATGATAATCGCTCCGTCCCTGCACTCTCGTCTGTTCGTACGTTGTTTCCATATTCACCCGTTGTAGCTCATCCGATTCAATTGGTAAATAACACCATCTAAAAACCCTAAAATGACACCAATGTCCTAAATCTTTTAGAATCAAAACCCTCAATTTTTTTTTTTTTATCACAGCAATACAAATTTTTTAAGATTTTGGCAAACACAAAAAAAGCTAAAAATGATCTAATATGTCGCAAACTTAATTGATACAAATTTCCTAAACATTCAAATTTTATTGATTTAATTATCAAACTTCGCACAAAATTTATAAATAGTCATTTTCGGCCAAATTGCATTAAAAATCATTTACACGGTCGCGTGTCATGAAAGATAATCCATACACATATTAAATTAAATATATAACGCATTAAATTTCACACGCGGTCCTGTGTTTTTTCTGTCCTTTTATTGTTTCTCCTAAACAATAAAAGGACCCACTGGAAAATGCAGACGCATTTCTTCTCTTCGATCGAGATCTGATTTGTTGCCCCATCACTTAAGAGCGCAACCTTTTCGTCCTCTCTCTCTCGGTGATACGCTCTTATTAATTCCATGGAACCCACCCCTAGCGATCCACATCCAGTCAGAGCATGGAGACAGACAGATTGAGGGCAGTGATTTTCGAGGCTGCGGGGAGGGGCTCCATCACGACCGTCGAAAGTGAACCGGCCGGTGGAGTGGCGCCGCCACGTGGCCTTGCTTTCCCCTCGTCGCGTGCCCCAAGTCTGTCCTATCCCATCAACGTGACGAAAGAGAAAAGCAGAGGTCAAGGCGCGGAGAGAAGAACGGGAAGGTACGATTTTTTTCGGTCCTTCCTCGTGCGCAGGGGGAACGCACCGATCAGACAGCCCTAAAAGACCCTAAAAACTGCTCGTTTCAACAAAACAAAATGGAAAATTTTTCTGACCCCATTTAAACTCATATAAAAAAGAAATTATTTATAAGGCAAGAGCTGTGGTAACGTGCATAGATATTTAGAAGTCAGCTACGATTAACCGTCATATATGTGATCATTAAGCGGATTTTGGATTGCATCTTACAATTGCGCTTAATACCTCGGTCTAATGTGTTCATCTTAGCGCCCACAAATTTTGTATGGAATGATACTTAAAAGACGAATTTTGTATGGGTGCTCACGGAGCTGGCTTTATGGATGAAATCAGTAATTAAATTAAGGCAATCAAAAATGCCCTGATAAGTGATGATGGCTAAATCTCATTAAAGCGATTAGACAACAAAATCTATCCGTAAATAGCCATCAAATATTGTAAAGTCTAAAAGGATGGAATGGAGAGGGCGGCCGGCACACGGCGTTGCGCGGCTGGAATGGGGGGTGAATCACAATATCTGTAATCCAATCACCTCGGTTATGCATGTCACGTCTCCCTCAGCCCATAATGATCCCTAAAAGCTTAAAAAAGAAAACAAAATAAAATATTTGCCATAAGAAATAGAGATAGTTGGAATGATCGTATGTGCGGTTTTGGACCCCGCCGCCCGCGGGGTGGGGTGGTGTGGTTTGGAGTCATGCGAAGTCGAACCGGATCGGATTGCTTTCCATGCGCCGGTTCAATGAATCGGTTCTTTAAGGTAAGGCCCTTCGATCTAGTAAGGGCCGCCTCACTTGTGAGTCTTGTGAGTCTGTGATTGTGAGATCGTGATGGCCTTACCTAGGGCCTTTGTGACACCACTGACTGAGGGTGAGGCCTTGCGGCCGGCAAGGTAGCCGCTGTCGAAATAAAAAATAATAGAAAAATCAAAGGAAATAAAAATAATAAATTCAAAAAATAAAAAGATAGAAAACATATTAAAATATTATTAGAAATTATTTATGTCGGCACTAATCAAGTCACGTAGGATGACTGATGTTAATATTGGCGATTTCTAGTTAAAATTGACCCACTTGACTCAACTAGTAAAGTGCGAAAATGTTTAGAACTTTATTGATAAAATTGAACTATTTATGATTAAATAAACAAAAATGTAATAGGTTTATGAATTTTTGGGCAATTTTCCCCAATTTTCGAGTTTAATTGCATGTTGAACCATGCTAGAATATGACTTAGCAGAAAAAAAGGAAATTGCCCCTATAGACAAGTTGTCGCAACAAAAGAAAAAAATTCCCTTCTAGACTTGCATAAATTTTCTCATGGCCCATTTCATTCTCCATGACAACTCACAAATGGTGCAAAAGTTTTTACATGCCATGCTAGCATGGTCCGATGGACTATGCAGCTCCAATAGAATAGAAATTTATACAAGTACAGGGCTCATTTTTAACAAATAATGAAAGGAAGTTCAAAGATTTAATTGGAAAACAAAATACGTAGGCTCAAGAATGAGAAGTAGAATTTCATCGATCTAATATATCAAATAATATATAATTTTTTTGTATGAATGAAAAGGAGAGTCGCGTGTACCGGTAACCCTTTTGAGGTGTTAATATAGGTGTTATGGAGCTCATCATGAAATTAGCCACCAGCGAAATAATTGAGTAAATTTGCGGAGACTGCTAATCTTGGGTTACTGTCGAACTTCACAGTATTTATTACATTGCGGTATTGGTTGGGCCAAAATCAAGACTTCGACACCTTGCACGGCGAACTGGCCATGAAAATATACCCATGTTCTCTTTTTAATTATTATTATCTTTTTGAAATTGCTGAAAGCATCTAGATATTTTGTGTCCTTGGAAACACACATTTTTTTTTTTTTAAGAGTTCATAAGGTGCTACTTTCGAAATTTGGAAATATCATTGCTAGATTAAAAAGATTTTATCGAAGGTGTGGCAAATCTTTATTTGATTGATTTTTGTACTCTAGTATCTCAACATTTACCAACCTAAAGACGAGATGTTTATAATCCATTTTGAATTAGCAATATCCGGTAGATACCAAATTTCAATTAGATATAATTTCACAAACCCAATAAGGAAGAAGAAGAGGGGGAAAAATACAAAAAACCAAAGAAGGTTAAGGAGGAAATTAAAAAGAAAATTATTCATTGCCCCCTTTTACTCCTGGATAACCGTTAATTGCGTAAACAAGTATACCGGATCAAAACTAGTATAGCCTAATATGTCGGGATAATAAAAAAATAGTACAAAGGGCTACTTTTTTTTTTTTTTGGTCAGAAATTTTAGGGCTATCTGATTTTATAATAATAATACTACTACATTATTAAAAAGATTAAGCTTCTACATATTATTTGACTAAACCCCCGAAAGTTTGTAAATATTGTTTACTATATCATCAGAGTTATAACTTAGGTAATTTCCATTATCAATAACCTAAAGCAGGCCTTTCAACCGATTCATTAACCCCAGAAAATTATAACTAATATTTAACTCCTTTGACTCGTGACCAGGACACAAGTGACTAAACAGACGTTAGCAAAATGGGAGAGAAAGAGGGCTACTCTTGCATCAGAGAGAGGAGGTACAAAGACACAGCATAAGACCAAATAAAGCGATTGGGTCCTGGATTTTGGAAGGCCGCAGGCAGCGACAACCCCGTATATTCCAGTAAACATCCCCGCAATTGCGTCGGCCTTAACAGGTCTCTCATCCATTATCACGGCTCCACCGGCAAAGGCATTGATGCTGACTGGATGGTGCATTGAGTTCCGGCTGTCACCTATCGGGAAAGTTAACGTTCTATCAGTTGCAAAAATGCGTCATCATTTTTTTCCTTAAAAACAAAAATCGAAGTTGACGGGCTTTAAACTCCACTCCATCTCTCTCCCATCTTCTCCACCAAGTTCTCGTTCGGGGAAGCCTAAGTTAAAGTTAGCCATTTTTGGACTTGCAGAGGTTTTCTCTACAAGTGCAAAAATGGCATCCAAAGTAAGACTACGGTTGAGGAGGGACTCCAACTCCAGACATTTAAGAGAGCATTCCCACGGCGTTTGGAGCTTGAGATACGCAAGGGAAGAAAAACAAGGGGGAGAAACAGGGGCAGAGGGGTGCGCCTTCAATTTCGTCGCCGCCCGCCGCCGGAACGTCGGAGATACTTCCGGAGAACACGGGTCAGCTTTCGTTGCTCCAATTCTCCCTCCCTCTCTCTCCCCCTTGTTTTCCCTGTTTCGTTCATGAGGTTATTTATCACTGTTTAATATGAGTGCCAGGTTTCATATTCGGACCAACTCCTGCCCCAATGACGAAGCCATTGGTTGCGCTCCTCCTCGTTTGCTCCTTTTTCGTGAGTAGCTGCCTCGGAGTCACCTGGACGAAGACGCACGTGGAGATCCAGAACGGTTTGCCGGCCGGAACCACTCTCACCGTCCACTGCAAATCGAAGGACGACGATCCGGTCCATACAGCTTGACTGTCTTGGTGATATTCAAGTTCCTGTAAAAACAACCAATATTTCCAAAAGATTTTGCTTATGTGAGTCCACGCTTGTTGATTGTATGTTTCAGACCGGACATGTGAAAAAATCTGTAGAAATAGCTGGTCCCAGAATTTTGGAGCACATTATGGATGTTGTTTTGTATTTGGAAGTTGGTACCTTTATCAATATTTCTTTTGTTGTATTGATAGTGGATTTGCTGAAGATGTGGCGTAACCGTAGCATCTCATTTTCGGTCTTCTAGAGTCACTCATTGCATTCTTCGACTGTCATTAAAGTGATTTGAGTCCAACTTAGCAATTAAAGTTTTCTCAGCATATGATGGGTCAATTAGTTGGGGTAACCTAAAGAATCATCCAATAGCTATTTCTATATTGATTTTCTGTTTTAGGGATTGCGACGGTTCATTTCAACAAAAAGTTTCGTGTCATGATCTTGTGTATTTCATTCAATAATAGTTGCGGAACTTTTCTCTTTGATGTGTCATACTTAGTTTAGGTATGCTACATGTATGAGCTTCTTGACAAGTTACTGCTTTGCACTATCTTATTAAAATCTCCCTGTTAATTTCTTAGAGAGAGAAGCACTCTACCTATCGTCTGCTATGATTTGTGAAAATTCGCTTTGGGTCCACCGATAAGGTATGCATTCCACTGTGTTGCATTAGCACATGGACCAGAATTCATGATGTTTTCTTTTCTTTGTTCATGCAGTTTTGTATATCTTTGACTTGTTCTTTTGTTTGAAATGCTGCATTATCAATATATCTTTGACACCAAATCTTTGCTTTATATTTTTGCTTAACCACACATCTAGATCATGATTACCAAAGTTGATCCCTAAAACTTTTTCCAGTGATCTTGGTACAGTTGTGGATAGAACAAAAGAAACGTGTATATGTGCTTGAAAGTTGTTTGATTGATGTGGGTGATGGATATTATTCCCATTCACTCTTGATGGGATGGTTAATCCAACAACTGTTGAAAAACTCATCAAGAACAACTATCTTGGTCCCATGGGGATTAGCTTTCCTTCCAAAGCAACTAGAAAGGACTTGAATTTTTGTACTACACAAATTATAATTACCTTGCGATTCTAATGCTGCCACCACCGTTCCTATTGCTTCACTTTCAGCCACTTACCATCCTTATGACCACCTCCTCCTCTTCCTCCTGCAGCAATCTACCACTCCCATTAGTAATGACTCAATCACACCCGAACTACTTCGCCAGTTTCACCGCCAACCAATATATATATATATTTTGGTGACCTAGGGAAACCCCGTATACCGGCAGCGCGGCGGGACAAACCCTAGGGCCGCACGAGGGAACCACCACCCTGTGACAGCGGTTAAGGCGCCAAGCACCTCCACTGGGTTTTGAACCATTCACCTTTGAGGAAAGGATCAGCAGGGCCTTATCCAGCGGAGCCACCGCCAACCAATATATTCAAGACCCTACTAGTGAGAAATTTATTCAGTGATTAGTACGCGCTTCAACCAGTTCAGTCACTTGAACACTAGTTCACATGCTCTTATATTAAGTATCGACTATTTTATCTTCAAGTTGAAGCACATGGGAGGAGATGGTCAAGAAGTGCGCGCATATACTTGAGATAAGGGCAGTGTTGCATCCGAGGTCGAAGTCTTTGCCAGAGAAATTTTGCTTATTTGGCTTAATTACTTCTCATAAACTATATACATTGGTGAGGACCGATTAGGGACCATTGCATGGAGTAGTTGTGGGTGGCATAGTGACTCCACAAGCAGGTCCCTAGATCGAATTGTTGCAAGTGCAATTTTACATTTTTATTATCAATGTTCCAGTACTACTTTTTTTTTTTTTTGGTGTTCCGGTACTAGTTTGTTAGTAATAAAGGATATTAAAATAGAAATTCAAGTAATTCAAGTAAATAAGAATTGTATGAGGAAAGAAGAAAGAAAAGCGAAAGACCAAGGAAAACATCACAAGACTATGCAATGTGCGAGGTCAAAAGATGTCCGAATTTGAATAAAAGAGCACAGTATATAAGCAACCCAAGATTCTAAAACCTCAAACACTATTTTGTTGTGTTCCTTTCCCAAGACTTCTTCGAAATTGAGCCTCCTCCGTAAGCATTCACACAACTAAAAAGCTCAATGGCATGACTTGCAACAGTCCATGCCACCTTAGACAAGCTAAGGACGTGATTTGAAAGCTTAAGAGCAAAGTCGACGAAGGAACATGCGACACCAATCGTAAGAATGAAATTCCGTTTCCCGAGATCCTTAAAATTAAGAATATTGTTCCAAGTTGCCGTCCAACAAAACAAAGAGATTTTGTCACTCACCGATGACTATTTTTCATTCCTTAAGTTATCCATCTCTAAGATAATATTTTTTCCAAGTACGACTTGAACTATGCATTAACAACTGTCATTTATAACAGTTGACGATTATCCTTATAGACTACTAACACTTCCTATCTCTCCCTTTCAATGTTGTATTGCTCAAAGCTAACCCGTTGAACACGATTTAATAAGTGTTGAACTGGATTTTATGGTACATCTCTCACAAGAGATGTTTTATAAGGGCTATTTGAATGTAGGAGAGTAAGAGATCAATTTTGGCAATTGACATCAATTATAACTTATATTTTAGTCGATTAGGAGATGAACCAACATATAATGATTTGCCCAATTTTGTTAGAATCTCAAAGTGATGGCTCAAGTTCATTACCCTAAGTATGCATTTTTATTTTATTTAAATTTTGTTGAATCTGAATACTCAGATCAGTTATTTGTGCTTATTTTGACATTTACAACCCATCAACACATCTCTTCTTTGAGAAGATTGATTATGGGCCAATCTCTCTTTAATCGTCTTGGCCACTATCGACAATCCTATCGAAAGAACATTCTCTGCCGCTTGAAGATTGACATATGGTTGCAGTAGACTCGTGTTTTGACTTGGAAGACACTGGTGCTTTTACGCACTTGCCTTAACTGGAAAAGGTACTTGGATGGCTTCCAAATCACTATCATTCCTTGAATATTGTCCCCCAAAAATCAATTCATAAAGAATTACAAGACAAAAGTATGATGACTTAAAAGGCAACAGTAACATGATTATGAAAACTTCAAATTTGGTTTTGAGAGCAATGCGCGCAGCCACTACCATATAATCAATATAATCACATATCTCATACGAGATCGCTTGATTTCCTCTAATTAACGTAATTTTTGTATATCAAAGAAGCATTTGAAATGGGTGGATTGAGGTCCAAAACAATTTACAATCTCATGTATCCAAAACACCTTCCGTGTATATTTTACTAGATAAAAACTTCATGTCAAATGAAAAAAATTAAATAATGAAAAATTAGTAAGTAAAATAAAAAAACATAAAAAAACTTATAAAATTGAAATACTTATAAAGACGTAGGGCTGCAAAATGGGTTCTATACCCATTTTGTGACTCAAATTCAATGAGCTCAATCTCATATAAGCAACTCTTTTTCTTTTTAAATGAGTTATAAATGGCTTGAGAAAAAAAATGAAAGAAATCAACAAATTTTAAAACTCATTTTGTAATTTTCCTCCATTTTTTTTTTTTTTTACTATTTAGACTCTAGGTTTTGTCAATTAATGACTTTGAAATTGATCGATTCATATATGAACAAAAATAATGTTTAAATAATTTACAAATCAAGCTAAAATATAATGGAGATTAGATATTACTGCTACTCAAGTATGTTTCAACATTGGGATATCTCATATTTTTCAAATAAAATAATATGAAAGTAAAATTAAAAATTAAAAATTAAAAAGAAATTAAAAATTAAAAACCTAATTTATTGAAAAATGAAATCAATTATTTTTTTTTTCAAAAAAAAAAAAAAAAAAACTTCTTCGTCCCCATTCAGAACTTAAGCCTCTCTCTCTCTCTCTCTCTCTCTGAAAAAGAAATTCACTTTCTCTCTCTACTGCAACAGAAAAATGGCGGCGAACACCAGAAGAAGGACCTAGCCCGAGTTGACCACACCGATGATCCGCTCCCTCTCCTCCTCCGGCGGCTTCACACACCGCCGTCCGCCTTCGCCTCTTCCTCGTCCTTCACCTTTGCATCCGCGCCTCCACTGCCACTGTCACCTCCTTCTTCCACAGATCTTTCTCCCCAACGGGCATCAACCTCCACTACCTTGCGCAGCACTCTCCTTCCATCCACTCCTCCCTCGCTTGCCCCACTTCGCTGTGCCGGTTCGCAGCACAGGGTGGCTAGCTCGTCAGGCCAAGCAGCCAGAAGCCAGTGTTGCAGAGGACTTGCAGTGCTCACGACGACAAATCTCGGCTCGCTCCGATGCAGCTTGCCCAAGAGTTGCGGATCCCCGAGCGCGAGTGTCGGCTACGCGCCGTCGTGGAGCAGTGTTTTTTTTTTTTTTTTCCCTAAGCGAGTCGAGGGAGCAAAATGAGGGCAGCCATATGAGTTGTGGTCATGTGTAGACCCATATAGACCCATATAAAATTACGCTCAGGTATCTTGAACCTGTTTCCATCCATTTGTAAAATTTTAAGCGACCCATTTAAAATCTGATCCCCTAAAAATGAGTCCTAAAATGGGTTTCTAACCCATGTTGACAGCTCGGGTTGAAGATTCGAAAGTTCGTCGCGGACAGCTAATAATTGGTATTAGATAATGATAATGGACTAGCTGCGGCGATTCGTGAAGCGACAGAACGAAATTAGCTAGGCAATGCACACACCGAATATCAAATGCAACCAATTAGACCCTACCAGACTTAGATGAGAACACACGCTATATGTGGAGAAAGGGCATAAGTACAAATTCGTGGATGGCCCCCTGTTGCAGAAAACTCTAGTACAGAGCGATGCAAGTATCCCAATCACTGTAAAAATCAGGCGCCCCGGGTGAGCGAGTGAGTGATCGATCCAGGTGAGCGAGTGAGCGATCGATCCGAGCAAGGCTTGGCTTAGGCGCCCCGACAATCCAAGTCGATCCAAAAGAGCCTAAGTCGTCGCACGGTCACGATCCCAATCAATCGGCCCGTGACAAATGCATGTAGGTAGGCAAGTCCTCCTGAATCTACATGCCCTTCTAAGTAGGTCATGGAGATATTTTTCACTATCTAGAAGACTCATTGCTCCTCGCACTCTGAAGCTTGAGTGCTTCAACACTTATCCTCCTTCGAGATGGTGTACAGGTCATATGAATGGGGCATTGCAGACATTGACTCTAAATACAGAGTAATTCAGAGGAAATTATGCAAAAGGAACCGCATTGTTCCTAAAGGAATTTGGCCTAATGCATTCCCAAACGAAGTACTATGGGATTATTATAGGCAGGCATATGAACCAACTCGAGATGCAACAAGCCTTATTAGAGTTCTATGCAATTAACCCTCCTCAGCCAGTAAAGCCAACTGTTAAACTTGGCATAATGCATTCCCAAACGAAGTACCATGGGATTATTATAGGCAGGCATATGAACCAACTAGAGATGCAACGAGCCTTATTAGAGTTCCGCCTCAACCTTTGCAGCCTCCTTATATAACAATTGTCTTCCCAGGACCTTTGCGGTGTGGACCACTTTTTCAGGACCCATGGAATTACGGCTCCCCCTTAATCTCCAAAATATAGCCAGTTGGCTGCAACTGGCGATTCCTCCAGGGACTCCAATGTTGCTCAAAGAGAACCAGCACTAGCAACACATCTCTAGATTCTCTGAACATAGAAAGGCTTCAGCGTTGCTTTAGACTTGAACCGATGGAAATGCTGGAGGGATGCTGATGAGAAGAATCCTGCAAACGTCCTCTCATCTGACAATGATTTTCTAGACCTCTCATTGTGAATTATTATACTACTAGAAAAAGTACGCCTACTTTAGATCTTGTGCATGAGAAGATGCTTTCTCATAACATTTCCCATACTTACTGAAGATGCAGCCTTTTTCATTAGATCCAAAAGCCTGCTTATCGTGGGGAACACATAGTTGAAGAATGAAATAGAATGAAATACATCCGATGGATGTGCATTTGCTAAATGCCAACTAAGATAACAAGCAAGAACAAATCACCTCCTCTCTGCGTCAGCAACAAGTGCAGGAAGTGAGTCATTTGGCCTCCCAGAAGCAAGCTACATTGCTCTTCTCTCTTCATATCCGGTACAACTTGTTTTCCCAGTTTTATTTGCTCAGATGCCTTTGTCACAAAGGAATGTAACCTTAGTGTGCTCCCTCATGGTCAAAGATGTGCGGGGCTCCAAAGGCCTGGACTTGGCAGTATCCTTGTGAAATTTCTTGGATGCATATGTCGCTTTGATTTTCTTGGCTATAGCTTGTCAGATGATACTTTCACTTTTTTGTCTTTTTCACCTTCTTTCTTTGTGAAAGGGGATTTCTCCTTTCCAAGCCACTGTTTTTCTGAAGCTCTTTTGAGCAGTCCTCTAAAGCAACAGGGTTCATAAAATTTTCCCCCTACTGGAGAGTGATTCCGATAGTGGTCTTTTCCTTTTCTCTCCAATGGCAGCCCTATTTGCTCGAATAGCAGGAAACTTTACGTGATTTCGAAGTGGTGTCCCAATCTCTTCATCAATCTCATGCTTTCTGGCAAAGTTAAAGACAGCCCTTTAGTAGATGATGGCAAAATGCTTAGGAGTTAAAGGCCGAAGAAGCTTAATTACTGAAGTAGTACTTACAAAAAATAAATTAGTATGCGATTAGGTAGTAATCCCTCCTGTGCCCTTATAGTTGCATCTTCATCTGAGTCTTCAAAAACAATTTCCCTTGACACAAGCATATGAAGCATCATAGATCAATTACGACGAGACCAAAGCAATAATAATAAAAAAGAACCGTTAAACATACTTTGGCAAGTGGGGCACCGTCTGCATACAGCAAATTGCAAATCATATTCCTTCTTGTTTCCTATTTGATTGTAAGCACAACATTTATGTACAGGACATGTGAAACTTTCTCCTGAAGCAATCCTCAGCTTAAGTTTTCCTGAAGCAACTTCATCTCTGCGATGGAGCAATTTTGCTACACGGTGGGGATGGTAGAAGTGGCAGCAAGTAGTAGAAACACATTGGAAGACCTATCAGAGAATTGGTGTCAGAAAAAATATCCATACAACTCAGCTATTGAACAACCACAATTGACACATAACAGCACTTGAATAGATTTCTAGAAGTCTTGAGTCAAGTAACGGGCCAATGAACCACATCAAACCCAGAAAACTTGATGATTATTATATTTTTGGTGTTAATTTTGCAAGCGGGGAGGAGGAGGAATGAGGGAGCTAATCTTAGTCACAGGTCAAGAGTATGTTCAAGGATAGACCAAGCAAGTCCTCAGCTAAATAAGCCAACCTTACATTCCCTCTTAATAAATATTGAAGATTCTTTTACTCCCATAAAAAAAAGAGGGGCTCGATTAGAACATGTTTAGAAAGACTTCTCCGTTTCCAAAAAACAATTGCTGGACATGCTTCATGGGGCTAGCTCAGACCCTGCCAAAACGAATTGTCCGGGGCACTGGCACGGCTGACTTTTACTAGGTAACTAGACACTGTGGACAAGCATGAACAGTAGATGTTTCCACCCAAACCACACTTATATATAGAGTTTAGTATCCTGCGCAAGCTCCAAAGATTTTATATAAGTTTTCATAGCGACAAAAAATTCGAGGAGAATTGAACGCCTTCATCATGAAAATCAAATTCAATGGTAATATCTGAAGCGAGACAATTGATCTTTTCCTACTGTCTCATACATCAGCACTAGAAGACTTGTCAGATGAGCCCAACTTCCCACATGCAAAGCCCCGGTGCAGGTTGTATCTACAATTTTCGGACTTAAAAGTCTGCATTGCCTGTCAACGTCACGATAAAAAAATAATTAGAAACCAAAGCAAAAAAAAAAAAAAAAAAAAAAAAAAAGGCCTAGCAGAAAAAAAGAAACCAAAGCAAAAAGAGAACTAACTTCTAAGCACAAAAAAGAAATAAAAAAATGAAGTATCATCCTGCATCGACTTCATGCTGTGAAAATCCAAGAGAATCGCAAAGAGAGTCTTCACTAGGGGTGAGCAGCGGTCTAGGGTCAACCCTGGACCGACCCTGGACCGGCCTAACCCTGCTGGTCTTGGTCCGGTTTCCAAGGGGATCGGGTCGGTTGTTGGTCCTAAGATTCCTGGACCGGAATTGTGCGGGTTGGTTATCAGTCCTGGAAGTTTTGGGTCGGTCCAACCCGGACCAACACTGATAAAATATTTTTCTTATAAATAGCAAACCCAACTAGCGTTCTTCACTTGAACAGCTTGAATGACGGCATGAGTTATTCACTTGAACAGCTTGAATGACGGCGTGAATGATGCTGTGAATAGTGTGAATAACGTTGTGAAATGGCTTAAAATGTCCTCAGCCTCTTGTCTTATTCTTCCATCTTTATCCTGTTCATTTTTCACTTAAAAACGAAACTTTCCCTTGTGAGCAAGAGCAACCTTGCCCTATTCGTCATGCACACTCGCCCGCTTGCCGATCGTCACTCGTGGTTCGTTGCTCATCGCTCGCCGTTGGCCGCTTGACTTGCTCGCCGCTCGATGCTGGCCGTTGGACTCTTGCCTCTCTCGACGCTCGCGTTGCTTGTCATTGGCCGCTTGTCGCCGTTGGCCACTTGCCGCTTGCCTTGCTCAACACCCGTGCTGCTCGCCGCTTAATGGGCCCGCTGCTTACCTCTCTTAGCTGGCCTCACTCTTTGCCGAGTAAATTAGAAGAAAATAAAAGCCCCAATTAGAAACCCTCTTTGCTCGTGAACTACACTTGCCATTCATCGCTTGCCTCGCGGCTCACTCCCCCGTTAACACAACTCGACTAGTGAGTTTCATTTTTGCTTGAATTAATGAGTTTTACTTTTAAGGAATAAAAAAAATGAAATAAAAAATTATTGGTTGGTCTCGGGTTAACCCTGGAACCGGACCGAACCCATAGGGTCGGTCTGGTTCTCAGTCCCAGACTCGACTGGGTTGGTCCTTTGTCCCAAAAATTGGGGACCAACACTGTGCGGATTGGTCCTAGGGTTAGGCGTCAGACCGGCCCAACCCGGACCATGATCACCCCTAGTCTTCACCATCTTCTTCAGCAGTGTGAAATGACCTCATGCATTTTCCATCACAGCTGTATTGCTAACAAACTGTCAGATATGAATTTAACTAAGAAAAGGCATACGAAACTGAAGTAAAAGGTGCAGTAAGAACATCCATAAAACTTCACTAAAAGAGCAGAAACAACGCTAAAAGCAGTAAGAACAATTTATCCCACCTACAATATGAAAAATTCACGCACTCGCACATTTTGTCAGAAGCCCATTGGGATATAATCTATGGGGAAGATCAAAGTCACAGAAGAAAATGTTCATCAAAGTGGGTAGATGATAGACCAAATTGAATTTGTTCTCTGCACTAAAGTTTTTATAACTAGACAGGAATAAGACCAAATCTCTAAATTGGAATGAAAAGTATTCTAATCACTAAATTTCTAGAAACTAACAGACCTAGAAATTATCTATCATGAAAAGAAAACTGAAGGAGGACAACAAGTACCATAAAATGCTGCCACCGTCGTCACATATCGCACAAACAGAGTTAAAACAATCATCCACCTCAGCGGTCTTATCTTCAACATCTTCCATCCCGACATCTTTGGGATCATCCGCAATAAAAATTGGCTTTGCAACATGCTAAAAGATCCCAAGAAAACCTTCCTTAGAGAAACAAGTAAAAGGGAAATGGCAGAAACTTTCAAAGAAAAGAAGTGAGATATAGAAAAAGCATAGGTCCAAACCTCGCCAGATTTGCTCTTCTCCCTAGTCTTTTCTTCCAGGAATTTGCTCAGAACCTGCATGAATTTTGTTTACAGCAATTAACGAACGTCCAAATGAACAATGGCAATTTGACCCCAAAAACATCAACAACAACATAGACTTTTCCTGATATATATTTTGTCAGTCTGTTGATTTCTATATATGAACACCAATTTGACCCCAAAAACATTCCCAACGAGATACTTTTCTCCAATATATGTATTTTTTTGGTCTGTTAATTTCATTTACCACGCCACTTACCCATAAAAATCATTAACAAAAATGGTGCCTACAATTCTGGTCTCAGTCAAACTTTTAATCACTCGAACTATGACACCCACAATTTGAAATATGCAAACAATTTCTACAGCGACTAGTAGGAAGTTGTCAACGAAGAGAGTTGAGGCCCAGTGGTCATGGTGGGTTGAAGTATCGTTTGGAGTTCTCACATAAATGGGGGGCCCAATCCAAACAAATAAATAATCATGTCCTTACGTCAAAGAGGTCAAATTTATTTCATAAATATGCCAAAAAAGAAGCACGTACTCTCTCACTACTTTTAGTTTTTAGTTTTTTTTTTTTTTTTTTATATTCTCTCTGATAAAAATCAAATTTCTGCTTTTTCTAATGATAAAACAAGATACGTTAGCAGACATTTAAGCACCGTTTGTCGCGTGAATTGCCCCGTGATTCTCTTAGATGGAAAAAAAATAATAATGGTACATTCTTATCGCTCGATTAAGAGTAAGTGCTTTTTCGAAGACATTTGGAAAGTTGAGTCATTTTTGTCCCTTTGATATGTCTATCAATACATGCTTTTACGGACTCGGACTTTTCATCTAAAGAACCTTCTCATCCTAAATTTAATAAACTGAAAAAGTTGATTTTTCCTTATAAAATATTTTCTTTTATGAAACATGAAATACTTGAACTTTCAAAGTTGACTAATCCACATGAATGCATGTAAATCCCTGAATTGATGTACATCGGGACTCATCAAATATTTTTGAAAGAATTTTTGTAGGAAGAGAAATAGGAAAAATCGTGTTTAAGAATCCTAAAGTTGAACAAATTTATTGATTCATCTATTGGGATCGAATATGGAAAAAAAAAAAAAAAATTCGCCAAACGCTTTGAAAATATGCGGCACCAGCACCCGCTAGATTGGAGAAACCTTTTGTCAGGAAAGGAGTTACCAAGCATAACCAAGTCAAAACATATTCTTAAGGGCCCAAGTAATAATTTCTTTTTCGCCCTATACATTTTCCTACACTAGTCCACACGATCCAATAAATTTACGTATTGATTACTCTATGTTTGAAAATATAAAGCTAATGGATGACTCATAGTTTGGAATTTCCACTATTGTTGCAAATGATAACAAGCCTATTTTATTGGACCGTATGGACTCGTGTGAAGGTTCTATTAGTTAATTTGGCTTATTTCCCAAGAAATGAACTTCAGTTAAATCATTTGAGTGCTTAGTGTAATCAGTTCCCTTAAATCTCAAAAGAAGAAAATGCTTGAAAATCGGCAACAAAAATTGGACATTTGGGATGAAAAAGAAGTATTCAATGATTGAGAAAAGAAGAGATCATGTTTCAATTGCAATGGTCATGTGAGAGGGAGAATATCTGGCGCATGCGAGGTGCACAATTAACAAAATCCCACACGACACTTGGAGTGATTGGTAATACCTCATTAACTCACGAAATAATAAAAAGAGGTGCATGTTTTTTAGGAGGAAAGAGAGTTAATAAAACAGAGGGGATCATGTTCGCTGCCCAAAATTAGTTGGCATGGTGACATCCTAATCGGGAGTTATCAACCTCCCCCCTCATGATTATGTTTAATAATTCAATTGATGCATTATATTAATTGGCAAATTCAAGATCTTATTATCGGTCGTGTTAAGGAAAAAGAAAGTATATCTTTTCTATTCATTATATTTAACGGTAGCTAAAGGTTCTAAAATCCAGATTTTATCAACAAAATTTTGTTGGATGGTCAGCTCCGTGCTCTTCTATCCTTTTCCTTTCGACTATCCTTACTCATTAGTGATCATGAAGCTCACATAAGCCACCACAAAACCCTAAATTGTTACCTAATATGTTATTCTAACATATTAAATCCGTTTTTCCTAATCCACATGATAGAATAGAATGTCCAAAACTTATATCTATCATATTTCGATTTTTATCATTTGTTCTTTCATCATTTTTCAAATGAGTCCGTGAGGTAGATGGAGCCTCAACAAGTTGGGCCTTATTTTTGTTAGATAATGTAGTCATGTGCTCAGCATAATAAAATACAAGCATCAAGCTAAGAAGACATAAAATACGGTACAATTTGTAGTTTACTCTTTTGTTATCAAATCGACTAAGTTTGGTTAGCATGTGTTGCAAGGGACTCTCTCTCTCCCTCCCTCCCTCCCACCCTCACTCCCTCCCCACATGTTGAAAAATGTTTGTATGTGTTGGATCCTCTCGATTAGTAAATGGATAAAGAAGGTTTAAAAAAACTATGTCCAATTTCCTATGTACATAATCTACATGTACCTTTGCACTTTACTACAAATAAAGCAAATAGAATTTCGGTAAGTTAAGAGCGAGGTTGTCCATTAAAGAAATTTTATGCATAAATATGTGAATGAAAGGTGAGGGCCCTCAATTAAAGGTTTTCACATACCCATCTTTCGAGAAAAGAAGGGATGACTTTTAGTCAATCATTTCAGTCTCTGATCATAGGCAATATTTTGAAAACAATATAAGCGGAGAAATTGTTAATATGTGATCTCACCAATTCAACTAGTCTAACTGTTTATACAGATTGATTCGAACATAAAAGTGAAGTAATAAGCATATATGTAATAATAATTTTGAAAAGGGAAATTGACACTAAGGGGCTGCTTGTTTGTGTTCTTTATTCCTGTTTATGAACACAATCTATGTTTTTTTTTTTTTTGTTCCGAGGAACAAAAAAGAATAAAACGCGTTTATTTGCGTTTTTGTTCCAAATCTATTTTTTTTGTTCCCGGGAACAAATTTGGAACAGAAACAAGAAACAAGAAAAACTTATTTTTTTTTTGTTTCTGGAACACTTCCGAGAAACAAATTTTCTCTCTCCTATTTTTTCTTCTTTTTTTTTTCTTCTTTTTTTCTTTGGCCGGTCGTTGGTCTCAGCCATGGCCGGCGATCGGCCGTCAAGGGCCGGTGACGCTTCACCTTGGCTGGGCGAGCTTGAGCTTGCCTAGATCCGGCAAGGCCAAGCTCGCCTAGCCATCGGCGAGGCTCGGCGTCTCCGGCCCACCGCCAGGTCTACGAAAGAGCTTGCCCGCGGCATTCGGGTAAGGTAAATAGTAGCCTTAGTTTGATAAGCCATCCTCGGGAGGAGATACCTTGTTCAATTGATCTTCCTTCCACTATTCTTTTCATGGATTCAGTTGAAACTTGAGCTTCTCCCTATCTTTCTCCCCTTCTCTCTGTCGCCTCAACTCCCATTGGGGGTCCGGATCACTCGAGAAAGAGTAGCTCTTTGGAAGAAAAAAAGTCGTTCTTCGGGAAGCCTTATGGAATGATTAGCCACTGCGGGATTGAAAGAACTTCACTTCTCAATGAAGCCTCTAAGACTCAAAGCCGTGGTGGGCAAGCTTGGCCTCGTTGGATCTGGGCGAGGCCGTTGGCCCTTGTCGGTCGGTCGCCAACCATGGTCGAGGCGGGCGACCAGCCAAAAGGAAGAAAAAAGGAAAAAGGAAAAGGAAAAAGGAAAAAGGAAAAAGGAAAAAGGAAAAAGGAAAAAGGAAAAGGAAAAAGGAAAAAGGAAAAGGAAAATAGGGAAAATAGGGAAAATTAAATTAAAAAATTAAAAAATTAAAAGAAAAAAAAAATTATACAAGTTTACCAAATATGTTTGTTCTTTTTCTATTTAAAACAAATTTACCAAACGCGTTCTTCTATTAAAAAATTGTTCCCTAGAGAGAAATAGTTTTTTCTATTTCGTTCCCTTGAACAATTTTTGAACAAAACACAAACAAATGCACCCTAATAGTTTTTAAAATTTGGTTCAATGTGTAATGTCAATCTTGGACTTCTAATTCATTTAATGCGATCCAACATATTCATAAATGTTTCATATTCTAAACTTTCTATTTGTTCAATCTAGTCTCACAATTTGGAATGATAAAGTCATATCGAGTTCTTCCATATCATTCACAAGTTTTCTACTGTTTCTCAAATTTTAGTATATATTTTCATTTTAATTATTTTGCTAAATCAACAAAAAATAAATAGTATCTTTTATTACTTCTTTTACCTTTTTGGTCTTTATAAATATTACTATAGTTTCATGTAGTGACATATAAAGGCTTACGGAGACAAATATCGGTGCCTCTTAAATGAGTTTTTTTTTTTTTTTTTTTTTGTTTGGTCAGTTCTTAAATGAGTTTGTGTGGCAATTATTTCACTTATTTTGCTTCTTCTTCCATTTTATCTTTTGTTTGCCTTTTGGGTTTTTTTGGGTAAAATTAATACAACCAAATTACCAAACAAAGAGGTTGAATGTGAAACAAAAAAGCTGATAGCATACGAAAAGTAGATACATAATGACACACAAACCAGTTGTGGCTTCACCATAAGGATGCAAGGGGCATTGAGATTTCTTGGCTTCACTGCTTACTTGTTTGCAAGATTCATGAAGGGCAATGCAGGCCTTAACCAGTCCTGATAACACCATAATATAATTGGACACATCAACATGAGGCAAAAACAAGTGGACACCGTGGGGGAAGGGTGCAGCAGGGAACTGAAATTTCATTGAAGAGAATTGTAATCGAGGAAGATGTTTCAATACCTTCAGTTTCGACTTGGAATGGCTAGAGGATGGGGGAATTCTTTGCTGAGTTCTTGCAGCAATGACTAAGCTCGACTTTCTAGCGAAAAAAAAGACTAAGCGCGACTTATTGTATTGGCCGAGTTGCTGCCACAGAAATTAAGAAACACAATTAGCAGTCATCAGGTCAACGTGTTGTTTTCTAGATACCAGACTTCGGTATTGTCCAAACTCTCTCTCTCTGTCTCTCTCTCCCACGTGCAGCACAAATACTCATGTTCATAGTTCACCAGAAAACAATTTGCAATTAAAGAAATTGTTTGGTTGTGCTTTAGAGGAAACTGATGAGGACAGAATCAGCACGGGCTTCTGTCACATTTGCCCAGACAAATAATTGCAAATGACCATCGGGCAAAGACAAAACAAGGCAACAAAAAATCACAACTTTATCGAGACAACTTGCAATTAAGAAATTGATTAGTTGAGAACTAGTGTATCCTGTTAGAGGGAAATGACGAGGAGGGACAGAGATGGCCAGGTATATCGATCCCCAAGACATTTTCAACTAAAGTCCAGACAATATCCTGACTTGTTGATGGAGACGGTCTCGACGTGTTCCTTTCTTTCTTCACTCTCGATGACATGAAAAGAGACGGTAATTATTTTTCAATTTCATTTTTCTTCATTGACCATGCTATTGCAACATCTATGTCTAATTGAATTCTTCATTCATAAATAAATTAAAGCTATGGTTGCAAATTGGTCTTTTGTTAATAGACGTTCCCAAATAATTGGTCTTTTGCTAAAGGATGTTTTAATTCAACACCTAACTTGGGCCAAAAAAGAATAATTCTCATGTTAGAGCCAGGGTGCTTATGGTTTGGAAATTGATTTTCAGATGGTGCTACTCTTCAAAAGCCACGTAACCATCTCCTTTACTGGCAACTTTTGCAAGGTGTTGAATAGTATGCTTTGAATTATTTTCTTCAACTCCACCAAGAGGCATCATTCTCCAAATTTATGTAAGATGGTCATATCCTCGCTCTTCTATTCTGTTTTTTTTTTTTAGTATCATTACTAATTAGTGAAAATAAAGTTCACACACGCCACTACCCTTCAGTTGTTACTTGATATGTTACTTCAACATACTATATTCTTTTTGCCCTAATTCAAGACAGCCAAAAAGTTACATTCATCATATTTAAATATCAAATATCCGTTCCATCATTATTGATCGGGTGAAGTTGTGAGGTAGAGGGAGCCTCAACAACTTTGGCCTTTTTTGTTTAGATAATGTAATCCTCTGCAATTCCATGTGCTAAGCGTAATAGAATACAAGCATCAAATCAGGATAACATAAAATATGGTCCATTTTATAGTTTACTCTTTTGTTATAAAATCTAAAAAGTTTGGTTAGCATGTGTTAACATTGGAGATCCCCCTGCCCCCGCCCCACCGGCCCCCCGCCACAGCGCCCATACACCTCAAAAGGACGAAGCAGGTTTAAAGCAACAACGTCCAATTCCCAAATTCTACACATACACTTGCTACGATGTCCAATTTTTCATATGTATATTCTACATATATACTTGCACTTTACTTCAAATGAAGCAAATGAAATTTTAGTAACTTAAGAGCGGGATCGTCCGTTAAGGAATTTAACGTGTAGATGAACCAAAGCCGATGGCCCCTAATTAAAGACTTTCACTTACCCACCGTTAAAGAAGAAAACCAATGACTTTTAGTCAACCATTCCGGTCTCTAATTTTAAGCTGTGTTTTGAAGATAGCGTAACCGGAGTGAGGACCGGCATATGATTCCACCGATTCAACTGGTAAAATAGTTTACACCGACCGGTTGGAGTTAAAGAATAAAGTGATAACCAATATATTTAATTAAAAATTTGAAAACGGGAAATTGACAGTAAAATCCCCAAATTTTGGCCAATTATACAATATCATTCTTAGACTTTTAATTCATTCAATGTGATCCTTCAACTAATCTTAAATGTTCAATATAATCTCTAAAGTTTCGATTTGTTCAATTTAGTCCCTCAACTTTTCACGACAAAGTCAATAGATCATTTAATAGTACTAACAAGTTCTCATAATCAAATTATTTTCCAGATTTTCAAATATATTTTCATTTCCACCATTTTCCTAAGGAAAATCTCTAAATAAGAGCTCGAAGTGCTCACATTTTTTCAAATTAGGGCTTGAAGTAGACATTATTTCAAATAAAGGCCAAAGTGTCGTCTCAAATAAGAGTCTGAAGTGGAAAAATCGTCTCAAATAAGGACTTTTGAGTGGCCGGTGACTATTCCAACTATCGGAGAAAGGATATTTTAGTCAAAAAATTCTAAATGTATTTTTTAATTTTTTGATTTGTCCTTTTTTTTCCTTTTCTTTTCTTTCCTCCACCGGCCATGGTGGAGGTCATTGGACTCAAGCGAGAAACTTCTTTGCCACCCTCATCAAATCTATCCCTTGCTCAATCTGGCAAAGGGCATTCCTCGCCAAATCCGATGAGGGGCAACCCTTGCCAACATCGGGCAAGGGTGACCCTCGCTTAGTGTAGCGAGGGTTAGGGCAACGCTCGCTTGACACCACCCAGGTGAGGGTTGCCTTTGCCTGATGTTGGTGAGGGCAAGGGTAGCCCTCACCTAAGGCCGGCAACCTCAGCCATGTCCGACGTGAGTAGAGAGACATGCTAATTTTCAAAGTTCACCCTACTATTTTCATGTCACATATAACGCTACTAACAAAAGGATGGTTAATCATGATGTCATACAATCATCATGTTGGAGAAATATAAATCTTAAGAAAGAAAAAGATTAGTGCCTCTGAAATAGACCAATCAAATGAGTGGGTCGGGTTGGGTTTTGGTCGGGTCGAAAATGGATCGACCCATATTTGACCCATTTAACCCGTTTTGACGTATTCATATATTGTAAATTAAATGACCCATACCCGACCTAACCCATACCCGACCCGACCCGTATTGCTAAAACCTATTAATATTATAGGAAAACCCACATCTACTATATGCTAATTGGATTAAAATTTCAAATTAAATTAAAAATAGTAAATAAAAAAGTTTAAGAAAAACCTATAAATTTAAATATTTATAAAGAATTAGACCATGCACATGCTTCTCTTGTTTGAAGAGAACATACCATTGAGTAACTAAAAACTATAACATGAAAAATCTTTAACTAAACTTAAGAAAGCTCATTTTTATGATTTTTTTAATTAAAAAAAAAGTATTGCTAAAATATTTTATGCAATACAGATTTAATGGAAAAATTTTATAATTCTTTTTAAAATATTTTTAAAAATCGAATTGTTAATTATTTTTTAACATGTAATTTTTAATTATTTTTATTTTTGAAAATATTATTTTTATTTTTATTTTTAAAATATAATTTTTAATTTTTAATAATTATTTTTTCTTTTCTCCTTTCTTTTTTCTTCTCCGGCCGGCGACCGGCCACAGGCGAGATCGAGAGATTCTTTGCCGAGTGTTTGCAATGGGCCGATGACAGAGAGAGATATAGAGAGAGAGGAAAACACAAAATTGTCGACAATATATTAAGACCGACATGTCAGGGAAAGCATGTGGTTGGCTGTTGTTGTCAGGAAACCCTACCTCGGCACCGTCCAAAACTCTCTCTCTCTCTCTCTCTCTCTCTCACGCAACGCAAATACCCGTGTTAATTGTTCATCAACAAGCAGTCTGCGTTTAAGAAATTGCTTAGTGGAGAAATGTATAATATTATAGGGAAATGACGGGGACAGAATTGAACACGTGGTTCTCGCCAACTTGCCCAAACATATAATTGCAAATCACCAACGGACGCAGACAATCTTAACAAGGCAACAAAAGATCACAACTTCATCAATACAACTTGCAATTAGGAAATTGATTAGTTGAGAAATAGTGCGTAATATTAGAGGGAAAAAACAAAGAGGGAAAAATATCACCAGGTTCCTTGATTCCCTAAAGACATTTTCAACCCAAGCTGAGACATAACCGATCGTTGCACACTTGTCGACTACAACGACCTCAATGTGTTTGTCTTTCCTCATTCTTGATGGAATGGGTTACTTATTTTTCATTTTCTTCTTCTTTTTCATTGATCTTGCCATCGTTAGACATAACAAGTTGTGAAAAAAGGGCGTTGAGCCAGTAGCCACGATGGGTTGGAGTGTTATTTGAAGTTCCCAAATAATTTGTGGGTCAAATTTAGAAAAAATAATTCTGTATATACAGTAGAGGGATAAAATTGATTTCACTTTTCAAATATCCTAAAATGTGGACGTACTCTTTCTCGATGGAAAAAAATGACCACTATTAGTCTTCATGGCAAAAGGCAAGGTAAGCTGATTTGGCCTTTTTTTTTTTAATAAAAAAAGTACAAAGAATAAAATCAATGATTTTAAACTCAAAACACTAGGATTTTCATCGAAGTGAGAGAAATATAAAGTAACAGAATCTCGAAGTAAAAGCAAATGTCACATTTTCCTTCTTTCTTCCGTTCAATTTGTAGAGAGAGTACAAACACAAAAGCAAAATCACACTGACGAAGAGGAATAATTGAAAGGGAAAAAGTTACGACTAAGACGTTATACCTATAACATATAACATTGATCATATTGTTTTAGAAGATACAAATGAGCTACCCTTGATGCACTTCCGATTTGAATCTACAAGATTAGGGTTAGGGTGGGCGATTAGAGGGGCGAAAGTGCGAATCTGCCGTTGTCATCAAGATGGAGAGATCGATCAATGGCTTCCCTGCCCCTACCTAGGCAAGGCTTTCAAGCGGTTATGATTATCACCGGCACCACTCATGTTATCGCGATGAGCAATTTTGGGGTTGAAACCATTCTTTTTCTTTTTTGTCCTTTTCTTTTATGTTTTTTTTTTTTTTTTGCCCTTTTGGGCCCAAACGTGACAAAGCTAATGACCCAACTCAGATCATGAACTCAACCTACGAGGCCTATTGATGAGATGCCTATCATAAGTTTCCAATTGACAGAATTAAAATGAAGTACATGATACAAGGTGATGATCAATTGACTCGAATCATGCAGAGAAGTTAAATACTGAATGAAGGAGGATTCATCGATCGGCAATAACCTTTGCTAAGCAATCGGGAGCATGCAAATCATTCCTATGATTGAGTGCTAGTCAAGATGTAACAACATGTTGTCGCGATTTGGAGATAGCATGTTTGCGACAAAGAGCAATAGGCGGAGTGGTCATGGTGGATTTGAGTCACTTGTAAAGTTATGATATGACTGGTGGGTTATCTAATTGGTGAGGAGTCTGTCTTTTTTTTTTTTTTTTTTTATCATCCTACATAAAAAATAAAAATAAAAATTCAAAAAGCTGATTTTTCCTCCTTAAATATTTTTCTATTAAAAGATACTGGATACCTGAACTTTTAAAGTCAGACTAATCGACATAAATGTAAATCATCAAATTGACGTACATCAGGATCATAATATCCTTTTTGAAAGCGTTTTCGTAGGAAGAAAAATAGAAAAACTCATGTATGGTTCCTAAAAGTTGAACAAATCCACAGTGTAATCTATTGAGGGTCGAACATGGAGAAAAAAACTTTAGTTTCTCGAAAAACTTTGAAAGTAAATGCAATAACGGTGTACTTGTTAGGTTGGAGAACCGTCTCATCCAGAAAGGAGTTATGAAGCATAAGCACGTAAAAAAATCATAATATCTTTGCAATTGAAACTCGTAGGAGGGGAAAAAAAAAGAAACTCGCAGGAGGGCAGGTTCAATACATAAGGAAACTTTTAAAGCAATTAATGATCAAGCTTCAGCAATTGACAGAAATATGGTCTCGAGAAATACACCAATAACCTCAGTCATGGACCGAGTCAGATGCAACTAAAAACTCTACTGATTGGCCAAATTGGAATTGTTACATCGGTCAAAGATGCACTAATTAAGTGCAATTCACATACAAACCCGTTTCTTTAAATGCACTGAACATTCAGAAACCTACTATCCCTTCTTGTCCAAATTTATTGTTGAGCACATGCAGGGGTGGTGTTGACACCTAAAATTTTGAGATTTGATTTTGCTAAATAAAAAATAAAAATAAAAATCACGTGGCATATAGTTTAGGAAAATTTAATTTTTGTTATATTTTGTTAAGATTTTTCATAGATTTAGGTAATATACATTGAGAGATGCTTTTCTGTGCAAAAAGGGAATTGTTTTGATTGAATATGAAAAAAATATTGCGCGGGGTGAAATGACATATTCAATGAAATTTTACGCGAGCAAAATTAGCAATGAAATATACCACAAGGATACATTTTTGGTGTATAAAAGAGTCACGTATGGTAGGGTTAGGGGGCTCTCTTTCGGTTGGGAAAAAAAACACAAAAAAAAAAAGCAAAAGGTGAAAAAGTGAGGTAAGAAAGAGAAAAAGCAAAAAAAAAAAAGAGAGAAAAAACCCCCACGCGCAACTATTCATCTTCCTCGCGGGGGGGGAGTCTCCATCGGTGCCGGCGCCGGCGCACCGCCGCCATCTCGCCCGCCGCCGCAACCGCGACTCGGCTGCGCTCCTCTCTCCTGCTTCGTTGTTCGTCGCCGCGTTCACCGCACCTCTGCCGGAGCACCCCGCGCTAGATCTAGATCTGGGCCGTTGCTCGACGCTCGCACCTCCGATCTCCTCCGCCACTCGCGCCTCCGATCTCCTCCGCCGCAGCAGATCTGCCCCGAGATCTGGCGTTCTGTCTCGCCGCGACGCCTTGCCTCCGTGCGCCGCCGCCCTGTGCCGCCCGAGCCTGGGCCGCGCCCACCGCGCAACACCGCTTACGGCCCCCGACCGAGCGCGATTTGCGCCACCCGATCAACGATCCACAGGAACCCACGCCCTGATCCGATTCTCTCGCCGTGCCGCCCGACGCCGCCCGACGCCGCCAGCCCGTGCCGACTCGCGACGCCAGCTCACGCCGATCCCCGAAGCCCCTGCTGCCGCACTGCCGTCGCGTTGCTCCTAGTGCCCTCGCCGGAACCCTAGCAGTGAGATCTCCCTCGCCGGACCGACCACCAGCTTTATTTTTCTTTTTCTTTTTAGAAAAAAAAAGAAAAGAAAAAAGAGAAAAAGTAAAAAAAAAGAAAAATTAGGTAATTTTTATTTTTTCTTTTCTTTGTTTATTTATCTTCTGTTTTTTTAATTATTTTTGATATTTCATATTATTTGTTTTTTAGTGTAATTACCCCTTTAATGCGGAATTGAAATTGCATGATATGAAATTGCCTTGAAATTTAGTGATTGTCGTCCGATTTTCGCGCCCGAAATCCGACTCGCAATTACTTAAAGAAATCGCCAATCCAATCTCCCCGCCCGAGATCGATTCGTGATTTATGTGAAATTGGCCAACCCGATCTCATGCGCGAGATATGGTTCGTCAATTTGGGTATCAATGTTGCTTGATTTGTTGTGGTGTTATTAAAATTAGTTTTCTTAAAAAAAAATCAATCAATCAAAGAAGATGTAGGTTAGAATTAGGGTTTGCACGTTTAGAATTGAAGTTTTATTTTAAATAAAAAATAAAAAATCAATTGACTTAGGTTGTTAGTTTTTTTTTTAATTGCATGTTTAATTATTAGGCGATTGTTAATTTCGAAAATTAAAAAAAAAGAAAAAAGAAAATTAGGTTTAGGTTTGCTTTCCTTATTTTGCATGTTTAGGATAGCGATTTTATTTTGAATCATGAAAAAGAAAACATATTCATTTAGAATGTTAGTCTTTTTATTATTTGATTTGCACGTTAAATTTTAATTTCGAAATTAATTAAAAAAAACAAAAAAATCATCATGCATATGTCATGTAGAATTAGGAGGCATATTTTACATGTCATTGCATATTAGTGTTAAATTGCACCTAGTTTAATTTTAGATAATATTTTTTTTAATTTATTATAAGTTTAGGCGTTTTCTTAAATAAATTGCATTTTAGGATAATTTGGGTTAAGATAATATTTTAGTTTAAATTAGGATTTAGTTTAACCTAATTCCTAATATAAATTGAATAGGATCTTAATCTAGCTAGATAATTTTCACATATTTTTTAATTCCGAATTTCATAAAAAATACAAAAGAATTCCTTAGAATAGATTAGTTTCAATCTTTAGGATAGGTTGCATTCTTTCAAGGAAAAAGAAAAGAAAAATGTCATATGCACGTCATTAGGGTTAGATTCATTGAGATGCATGCCATTTAGTATTTTTGCTAGGCCCATTTAA
Organism: Eucalyptus marginata; assembly: GCA_014182565.1. NCBI lineage: Eukaryota > Viridiplantae > Streptophyta > Magnoliopsida > Myrtales > Myrtaceae > Eucalyptus > Eucalyptus marginata. Next base: position 3,310,230 of record CM024591.1, on the reverse strand, counting down.
TTAGAAATTACATGTCATTAAAATTAGGTCATTTAGTTAATATTGCATTGCATTTTGCATGATTTTCATTAATTAAGTGAAAACAAAAAATGAAATTGCGTGTTAATTAGAAACCATATCTAGGGTTGTTGATGTGGATTTTAATTTAACATTACAGATGCTTTCGTTGCTTTGAGGTAAGTTTGCAATTTATTCATTGCTTTCTTGGGTGTTAAATTGATGGATTACGCACCCGCATGATCGCCTCACATGTTAGGGAATTAGATTTAAAATCAATTTAAGCTGCCTGCAAAAAAACATTTTTGAAAATAAAAGAATGGTACCGAAAGGGCATTAGAGAAATCTAGTGTAACCAAGTCCCCGTACCCATAATCTCTGGTTCGTAGAAGTAAAGTAAACCTCCCGTTGCTTTACTTGGGTTTCTAATCGACCCACCAAAAATAGATTAGTGGCGACTCCTAATTGAAAATCATTTGCATGATAAGAACTTGAACCCAAGTCGTGAATTGGTATGGGCTTGGGAGAGCCCGAGCTAAGTCTAGGCTTAGTAATCCATTAGCCAAACCCTAGGTGGTTCACACCCGAAAAAAAATTGGTCGTGACAGGTGGAGACACTAAGAAGATCATGTTACGAAATCACACGTCGATTCCAGAAAAATAATGCTCGCAAACAATTCACTAGGCAGAATATAATAATAAAATAGCAAAATCAAAAAAACACGCCAGAAAATTTGGTAACGAAGTTCACCCAAATTTGGGTTACGTCTATGCGCAGAGGCACTCGTGAATCCACTAGACTTCGAAAAAGTTGGAATACAATGATCTTCTCTCAAGATCAGGACACAAAGAGATTGAGAACCCCCATAAAGAAAAAACTCACTTTTTTTCTTCTCTCTTTTTCTTGCCTCTATTTTCTTTTTCAGCGTCTTGACAACCAGCGTCTTGCCAGCACTAATATAAAGATATCACTTTTAACCTAAAAGGAAATCTAATAGAAAAGACAAAAAAAGCCCCTAAAATAAGTAGGTGAATGCATGTGTATTCTTTTTTTCCACTGAAAATATAAAATCACAATTTAATTTCTTAGTACTAGTAGATCGAGAATTCACATGCATAAAGTCAGATGTAACTAAAAACTCCACCGATTGGCCAAATTGGAATTTGTTTACATCTGTCAAAGATGCACTAATTAAGTGCAATTCACATACAAACCCATTCCTTTAAATGCATTGAACATTTAGAAACCTCCTATCCCTTTTTGTCCAAATTTATGGTTGAGCACATGCAAGGGTGGAGATTCTAAGAAGGTCAATGCACTTGGGCCAAAAATAAGTAGGTGAATGCATGTGTATTCTTTTTGATCCACTGAAAATATAAAATCACAATTTAATTTCTTATTTCTAGTAGATCGAGAATTCACATGCATAAAGTCAGATGCAACTAAAAACTCTACTGATTGGCCAAATTGGAATTGTTTACATCTGTCAAAGATGCACTAATTAAGTGCAATTCACAAACAAACGCGTTTCTTTAAATGCACTGAACATTTAGAAACCTACTATCCCTTCTTGTCCAAATTTATTGTTGAGCACATGCAAGGGTGGAGATTTTAAGGAGGTCAATGCACTTGGGCCAAAAATAAGTAGGTGAATGCATGTGCATTCTTTTTTATCACAATTTAATTTCTTATTATTAGTAGATCGAGAATTCACATGCATAAACCTTCATGTTTTTTGGCCCAAGGCACTGACCTTCTTAGAATCTCCACCCTTGCATGTGTGGTTTGATAATTGCAATAGATCAAGAATGCACATGGCCAAACCTTCTTGTTTTTTGACCTAAGTGCAGTGACCATCTTAGAATCTCCACCCCTACGTGTGTTTTCCACATTGGACAAGAAGAAATGTGTTCGTACGTGAATTGCACTCAATTAATGCATCTCAATGAAACTTCTATAGGCAGGGAAAAAAAAAAAACTAGGACCAAAACCTACTTTGCAAATTCCAATCCCGCTTCACGAAAGGCATTTTGTACTTCCAATAAGCCATTTCTGGTTTCAAGAGTACCACCACTCTGTAGGATAGGAAATAACAATGAATCACTATATATTCTTCTAATCTGCATAAAGGAGAGATCACAAAGCAAAATACATGCAGGCACCTTTGATATCACAATCACTAGGATAGAAACCAGCTCAGGACTAAGCTGCACAATTTGATGGTGAATTCTAGCCTGATATGTGTTGTCGATGAATCTAATTAGCCAAAAGTAAAATTGAGATATCATTCAGACTGTTAAAAGTCAAAAAATCGCTGACACGAGGTATTCACCCAATGTGCTGAGACTTATAACTGAACATTCATCCATAGCTTGTAACTTTACTTAAATCTGATGCGCAAAATCTAAAATTTACTATCGCTTTTCAAATTTCGAATCAAAAGACGAAGACAAAGGACCTACATACAGTTTAATCAACCTAAGTAGATATTTTTTCATTGCGCATAAGTGAATCAAGCAGTATATACACTTGCTCCGGACAGTGGAGGAGAAACATAAGCAAGAAGAATATAGGGAAGGTAGTAGGATCGATCTCATATCTACAGTGATGAACTTGCAATGAAAAGCCCGAAATGGAATGACATCGCAACTAATCCAAGTAGGAAGAATAATATTAAGAGAACTGCTCGCTTGAGGGAAGAGTAGCCAAGACTTGAGAAATAATTTTAACTAATTGAAAAGGCAAGAAAGGATTAAGACAAACAAGGCGCCACAAACTCATCTACAATGTCTAAAGCTACCTTCAATGAAGGATTATCAAGAGCCAATGCCTCCGCAAGAAACTGTGGCCCAAGAGCTGAACCTCCAATTCAAACTAAAAGCACTTGAGTAAAGCGATCCATGGGAGAAGTAGGAGGGGGCTTAATCTGCAAATTAAGCGTCAAACATAATCAAGTCAATCAATTCGTTTGTGTCCAATGCAATCAGCTAAGCACACTAAAAGAAAACCAATGACCAAAAATTAAATTTCATGCTGACATTAATTAGAAAACCTGAAGAAACTTTTGAAACTATTGCGTCTTAGAATAGGAAATTTCCATATATCATTTCAAGTGACTAATTCGTAAATGAGCTCTCCATCTCTTCGACTAGAAACCACTTCAATTTATCCTCGGCTCACACTTTCTCGAGCGACTATGACACTGCTGGCATTTACCAGAAAAATGACACGGGCAACTATGACAGCAAACCAATTCCAAAAAAAAAAAAAAAAAAAAAAAATGCAGGGAACTACAGCCTTTCTTACCACACGAAGAGCAATAACAACCGGAATTCCAGAATTGACCTTACCGCCGACCATGTCGGTAACGAAATTGCAGACGGCGTCGAGCGTGCTCTCAATCTGCACCTTCAGGAACCAAGTGGGCGCGAGCTCTGAATTCCTCAACCAGTAGTGCTCGACCATGCGGCCCTCGTCTAGGTTGGCGATCACGCTTCTCTCCAACTCCTCCATCACCTCGAACGTGGCCTGGAACTAGGGCTCCATCTCCTCCACGAACTCGTTCGTGAACCCAATATGGCTCACGTCCAGGAAAAGCCCTAGCTCCCGGTGCTGGTACAGCCAGTCCATGTACCTCCCCAACAGCGAGCGAGAATCCTTCTCCAGCCCATGCCTCTCCTTCTTTGCCGCGTTGTCCGCCCTGCCCAGGTCTGCTGAGATCTCCCTGCGACCAAGCAGGCCAGCGTCAGGGACAATGCTCACTAGGGAACGAGATCGAGGCCGCCTCCCTCATGTCGGAGGCCGACGGTTTCGCGGTGGAGGCCGGCGGCGTCTTCGGCCCGAGGGATGGGGAGGACGAGCAAATGCCAAAGTCGAAGGATGCCATTGGCGACAGCGGCATGGAGTCGGAGCTGATGACGAGTTCGTTAGAGGGGCGCAATCAAACGGAGGTCCAGAAGTTGCCAAGAGACCAATGCGAGCTCAAAACTTGTGCTCGATCTCCGCGTTGGAAACGGTTGGAGGTGGAGGGGGTTGGGACTAGCTGTGACTGGCGGGGCTCTTAGAGGAGGCGACATGCCAAAGGTAGATGACCGGCGAGGCTTTTGGGGAGGCGGAGCTGGAGTTGAAGCCGGAGATAGAGGCGAAAGCAGAGGGGCTGGGATGCACAGAGAAGGAAACCGAGGAAGTCTCGGTCGTTCTCTGTTTGTTCTCCTATGAAGAGAGAGAGAAAAAACCCAGGAAATTCAAGTAAGGAGAGAGATTTTTTGAGCGGGAGTGTTATGCATTTATTGACCAATTAACCTGTCTATCCTTTCTTCTGCCAGCGAGCCGAGCAAAGCTAGCCGAGAGAACCAACCTCTCCATTTTCCAGCGGGTCCCTCAGAGGATACGTGTCAAAATCTTAGTGGTAAATGCGCGTGCATATACCACTGAATATTTTCTCATTTTATATACATTGTTCTTTCCTACATGTGATTTAATGCTAGATGAGGAGAGTATGTCTTAGCAATGCTAACATGGTTCTTTCCTTTGCGAAGTAATTGTGGCTACCGCAACAGGGTCAAGCGGTTGTTCAGGCAGCTTGGTGTTGCTTACAAAGGCACCGAACTCGAGGAGGAGAATAAAAGGGACTTTTTTGATTTTTTTGGTATTTTTCGAAAATACAAGTCTTTTTGGCTTTTTTTTTTTGGATTTTTGGCATTTTTGGAAAATATGAAAAAAAAAAATTTTGATTTTTTTGGAAAATAAAATATTTTTATTTTTCTTAATATTTTTCGAAAATAAATCATTTTTGATTTTTTGAATTTTTTTTGAAAATAAATTATTTATTTTTATTTATTTACTAAAATATTATTTTAAAAAAATTGACCCGGTCGGGTCCGCGGGTTGGGTCCGACCCGAATTTTTTTTTTTTTGGAAAATAAAATATATTTTTATATTTTATATTATATTATATTATATTTTTATTAAAACATTGTTACTTTTTCTTTTCTTTTCAAAATGCGACCCGGGTTGGATCCAGGTCGAGATCCGACGGGTCAACCACCTAAGACCCCAACGACCCTGAAACCCTAGGGCGTCGGACTTCACGCCCGACCCGACGACCCGGCAACTCGGCGACTCGATTTCCGCCCCTCCCCCTTCTATGCTCGAAACCCTACCTGCATAGTGGCCCGGATCTGACCCGACAACCCGGGGCCGCGACCCGAAAAATCGGGAACCCTAGGGTTCCCGATTCGCGGCGCCGAGGGGGGAACGAAGTATCGCCGAGGCAACAGCGGCGACGACTGCGATGGTGGCGACGGTGACGATGGCGACGGTGGCGACGGTGATGATGCCGATGGTTATTACCTATGGCGAGGTGGCAAACGATGAGCGGCGGAGACGGCGACAACGGCGAGAGGGTGCGCGACGCCCCTTCCCCTTCAATTTGTCTCTCTCTCTCTCTCTACCCTCTCCGGCCGCGAGCTCTCGGATCTCGGCCTGCTCGTCCTCGGCCCCCCTTTCTAAAGTCTCTTAGTGGGAGGTTTTGAAGATTTGCAGCCCTCGATCCTTCGCTGCTTCTCTCTCTCTCTGCTGATCCGTGTTCTTCGTCGTCGACGTCGGGGGCTATTTATAGGCGAGGGGGTGGCCGGTCGATGGAACTTCGACCGCCGGTCCCCCTCGCGCGTCGAGCGGCCCCCAACGGCCGAACCGGTGTCCCATCCGACGCCAGCTGCTCCTCCCACGTGAGTCGCCGTTCGTCCTTCCATCCAACATCGCACCCCTCTGCGCGTGTGTTGCAAAAGCGGGAAAAAGCCAAAAGGAAGAAGAAGAAAGGAAGGGGGCCGGGCCTAGGGGGAAGAGAAGGGCTGGGCTAGGCCCTAAGGGCCCGTGCGAGGGGAAATAGGAAGAAAATGGGGCTATTTTTGCTTCTTCTTTTTTTGTTTTTGTTTGTCTTTTTTTTTTATTATCCGAAAAAGGAAAAATAAATAATAATAATAATAATAATAATAATAATAATAATAATAATAATAATAATAATAATAACCTAATTAATTAAAAACGAAATTTAGGCGTCAACACTACACCAAACAGCCTATGTTAATCCTCACCTCTTGGAGCTGGCTTGCCTTTCTCACCGAATCCATCTACAAACAATATCTGAAATTAACAAAACGCATCCCAGTAGAATGCTTCACAAGAAAAAAAAGAGACGGGAAAGAAGTTCAGCTTACATTGTGGCTTGACTGTCAAAAGAACTTCCTCTCTCCCTTTTTCATTGTCTCGACAGCTTTAGCAAATGCTGGGCAAAAATGTCCTACAAGAAAGAATAAAGGATCAACACTAGGCAAATGAGCAAAGCAACAAAAGAGGTACACTCTTTGCCAAAAATTATTCACCTTCTTTGACAGTGAATTCCACTCCATCAGGCTTTTCAACGGTGCTACCATCTTCCAGCTGAACCTCATACTTCACTACATAAACAAGAAGTCAATACCATCAGCATCTTTTCAATTAACAAATTCCTGATAAAAATTATCAAAGGGGAGGAATGAAATAAACACCTGATAGTTCGTCAAGATCTTTAGGATTTTCCCATATTTCGCCTTCCACCAGAATTTTTTTAAGAATATGCCACCATCCTTGCAAATATCCTCGACACTCGTCCGAGAAAGTAGTTCAACATCAAATTGCAGAGTTGCATCAAGAGGTATGGTTGGAGGTGAGCCAGACTTGCCATAAGCTAGCTCTGGAGGTATGGTGAAAATAGCATTTCCCCCCTTCTTCATTGTCTTGATACCTTGATCGTATCCCTTTATCACTTGCCCCGCAAGCACAACAAATTCACTCCAAAATCAACTCCCTACTTGGCCAACTCCCTTGAACAAAAAAAAAAAAAAAAAAAAAAAAAAAAAACAAGGCTCCGAACGATGAGAAGTGCAAGATGATTAAAATTTATATAATACAGTGGAGAGAATTCTTTTAAGTCTGCAGACATCATACTATTGATATTGTCCAAGAGTCACATAGGAGAAAACTTTGCCAACCCCAATGTCAATCAAGAGTATCATCCTTATTGACTCACCCTTGTCGCGCAATTCATTAGAAAGGGTCAGTTTAGGTTTAGCGTACGTCGCAATGTCTATGGTGTAAAAGCATATCGGATACAAAGTCAACTAAAAAATAACAGAGAACAATGCCAACACTGATCAGTCAATGATGCAGGATATATCTACGTGTGTCCATATCTTTCATTATTTTTCCAGTTATTTAATATCACATTTTTTTTCTCAATCATCCTAACAATTTCAGATCCTGCTACTGGAGGAGCTAAACCCGTTCATTTAGTTGCTATCTCTGCATCCCCACTGCTACTTGTGTCAACTACAAGTAGACCGGCAGCATAATTCATCATTTGGGATTATAGAAGAATGATGGCTGAGGACCTGTGGGAAGCATATGTTAAATTTTTGACATATTCTTCAAAAGATTAAGGCCCCATTTGGTTCAGCCTTACAAACGGGCTTTGGGACTCTAAAGTCTCTCGGACAAATGCAAATGGCGCTTTGTCCATTTTTTGCTCAACTTTGGGGAAATGCAATTACATGTCCAAAGGCCACTAATAACCTTTAGCCCAAGGCAGATCTAGAAGTTCTTTAGAAAGTAGTATTTTTAGAATCCAAAAAGATTTTCTTTTTCTTTCCAACTTTACCCTCACTCAACTTTCACAATTATAGAAATATCCTCAAAAGCCCTAATTTGCTAGTGAGCCACCAACAAGGCACTACCATCCTTGCTTGAGGTCGTGAGACCGATCGTTGGTTGTATGTGCAAATGTGTAGTGCTAAGGTAAGTATAAAAGCAAACACGACAATGGATATGCAAACAACACTTTAATTTCATCTATACAGATATACATTGCTACACCTCCTTACAAAACAAACGGGTTAATAGACACTCCACCCCTTATTAGTCAAAATCTACAAAAACATTTAACACGCTATTAGTGGACTAACATTTTTTTCCATGCGACTTTAACCTGCCCCTATCAAATGAAGACCATGTTAGTGAACCTCTAACCAAATTATTATGGCCTAAGTTCTTTAAGGTATGCAACCAAGTCCCCAGCGAAGTCGCCCAACTGTTATGACCTCTCTTTTTCCGTCGAGGGCAAAGGAAGAGGTTTAAGGGTACTGCCTAAAGAGGTGGGCCAACATCTCTAGATTAGGCGCGGACTCTCCCAAACTCATATCTCGCACAACATTAGATTTTGTTTTTTAGTTTTTAACAATCTAAGTATTTTTATGAGTCGTTATTAGTCTATTGGGGTCGACTAGAAACCAATCGAGATGTGGGAGTATTGTCTCGATTCCTATGCAACTAGAGATTTATAAGAACGGGGACTTGTTTACACCAATATTTCTATTAATGCCCTTGCGGGGTACCACTAACTTGGAAGGTTGTTCATCTAAATGGCAACACGATCTTGATTACCAACTATAATTCTTATGAAAGTCGCTAAGTATCCATGCAAATGTTTTTGTGGACTTGTTTTCCTTAATGTCTAGACTAATATGAACCTAATTTAGAAAAAAAAAATTTACACTCAAATTATTGAAAAGTGATACGGTAATTAAAGATCCAAGAATTTGAAATGATTTTAAAGAAAATACGGAAAAGGAAAACCCAATACAAGTCGGCAAATAATATAACATGGCCTCATTATCACGCCTCGAGACAAGACCCTTATGAGAGTGGAATGGGAATTTAAGTATGCATGAAATTACTCTAGACAATTTTAATTTATACAAAGTGAATTTTTTAACAAAATTGGTTATAAAATATCAAAATAGCATCAAATTAGCACAACGACTTTATACAATTAGGAATATCTCAATAATGTCATTTATGCCCTAATTGATACCATCTAACATTTTTTGATATATTATTTTTTTGAAATTTTCACTTTTTTTCTTTTTTTTTTTCTTATTTTTTTAAATTATTAATAATAATTCCCTAAATTGATCTATGCTAACATGGAACAATTCAGTACATGAATATGACAATAATTGAGCTCAAATCAACCGTTTCAAGATCGAAACTTGGTTTGGGCATTTTGTTGAACAATTAGTGTGCATCAACCCACCTCAAGCGACTTCCTCGAGCCGTGTTCGTGACCTTCAATCTTGACCAATTAGCAATCTTATGTGAAACTAAAGTATCAAGGTTATACTATCACATGCAAAGAGTAAGATTACATAGAAATCATAACTTGAAACACACAAGAACCAAGCTGAAATTAGCCTCAAATATGCAGGTTTGAGCTGATTTTGCAAATTTGGGTTTGAACCCAAGTCAAGCAAACATGTTGCATGCCTAGATTCAAGGCCCGACACTCATCACATACGAGATCTAATGGAAAAATTACTTAATCAAAGTGAAAGTAGATAATATGGACTTTCAAATGCAACAATTATCATAGAAAATGATCAACCGACCACATCAAAATGACCTCTCCAAGAAGCACACACGCAAAGTCCACACTGACCAGCCATGAATTAATGTGGATAGACTTGGTTTTCGGCTCAAGTTTTAGACGATTTCATGGTTTACACGAAGATTTAAAGACCACACCAAGCTGACCTTAGCATCATTTGTACTCTCATATAACATTCATCAAGCTCATGAAGATAAAAAAATGAATACAAAGGGGAGTAACAAGTCAAGCATATAGCTCTATTGAAGAAGTTTCAAACACAGAAAAATTCCAGCCTTATAAATCAGTTTTCTGTGCTGATCTTTCTCTTGATTTTTCATGGTTAAAACATATTCAAACTTGACCAAAAATACATCTAGGATTCTTACATTACTTCGTAGTTTCTTTTGCAATGGCCCTTGGCCCAAGAAACCAAGAAATCATCTTCCAAAGACACATGGAAATTGGCTCATTCAAACTGGAAAATGAGATATGTAGAGAAAAAACTAATAATTAAGGTTTTTGTTAGTCACCAAAATTAGACTTCAAGACCTCTTTGTTGATCAAATTAATACCAAACCAAACTATATATATATATATATATATATATATATATATATATATATATATATATATATATATATATTAGTTTGGGTTACAAGTTATAGTTTTCCTCATTTGTCTCTCACTTTTCTTGAAAATACTCACTTTCCCTCACCCGTGACCAACTGAGCAAAACACTTGGAAAAATTCGCACTTTCTTGCCTCGCCAGGAGGGTACCATTTCAAGGGCTTTAGGAGGCCTTCCCGATCTCCATTTGGGATGTGCGATCTATGGTTGGAAAGATCTTTGAGTGAAGTTTCACTCTCTAGTTGAAGGTTTGGCTAATTTTTGCCACAAGTTTGTGAAGATTTAAAAACTTTTCTCTATAAGGATCGGTCTGGAATTTTTGGATTTTGATTTTCTTGAGTTGCTTGTAGGGCTATATTTGGAGAATGATTGTGAGCTTCCTTTCCTGCTTCTTGTCTCCTACTTTTCATCCTCCAAAAGAGCCTACTTCATAAATCTTATCCATTGAATTAAGTCATCTTTTGGTCAATCTTTGTTTTACCTACCAAGGCTATCAACTCAGCTAGTTCACCCACTTTTCGACTTAGTCAAATTTTTCAACTTTTGTAGCTTTTCAGTGTACGGATTTTGCTATGATTTTCATGTGCATTCAACAGCTTATCCTTGTCCAATTTTCGTCCACTTACACTCCTAATTATGTTGTTCAATCACGTGTAGAGATCGGGTTGATTGGACGACTAAGTAGGATATTGTGGGGCCACCAAGTGGCTTACTCAGCAGCTCCGAATTGAAACCAAATCGTGGGCTATGTTTTTGTAGCTGGTTTGAGTACTTTAATCCATTAATTTGGTTGTGATTTGTGATCGATTAGCAAGCTTATGTATAGTAATTTAAGATCTTGACTAGTCTTCATAATTGTCCCCGTCCAATTTTTCAAGAAATTCCTTCAAAGTTGGCTATTTTCTTGTTCGAGAATACCCAATTCAATGCAATTTGGTTCTTTTGGCTAGATTTGATTGATTCAACCTAGCCCAAGTTCAATTTTAAGTTAATTGTGGGCCAAGATGATGATTTAAGGGCTTGGGCGAAATTTTATAAAATTAGCGAATTGGTCCCTCAACTTTTGGAAATTGTATTTTGGCCCCAACTTGTTGTTTTAATTACAATTTGACCCTCATGGCTTGGGCTAGCCACATTCAGATCATCAAGTCCAAATTTGTTTCTTCGATTTTTCTATTTTCTCTTCTTTCTCTTATTTTTTTATTTTTTTATTTAAGGAAAATAAATGCATTTAAAAACTATACTAAATGCCCATTTCTATATGCAAAAATTTGACAAGAAATATTTTTGTGAAAAAATAAATTTTCATTTTTTTGGAAATGATCTTTGGGTAAAAATTTATGTATCAACAACGGTAATAGTGATAATATTAAATGATTTTATATAAATTAACCCTTTAATATATAAGACTAGTAATCAATTTTTGTTATGTTACCTTTTATTATCGAGACGTTTTCCTTCTACATTTAACTTGTTTATTCTTTTTATTCAAATACCTCATTGAATATATTAAAGTGGCTATATTTATCAAATTTTAGCAAATTATAGTTTAAAATTATTAGCACTATATATTTTTTATTATCAGTAATTTAGTTAATTTCGTTTCATGTCATTTTCTATTATTTTTCATCATTGACAATAATTAAGGAAAAAGAGGGATTTCCTTTAAAAACACGAGATTATATTGTTGACACCTAAATTTTTGTCGAGTTTTTAGGTATCCATTTTATTTTACAAAAATAAAAGATAAAAAAAAAAAGGATGGATAAGATAAAAACAAAAAAGAGAGAGATAGCAAAATTTTAATAAAAATAAAATAAAATAAAATAATTGAAATTAAAAAGAAAAAGAAAAGAAAAGGGGAATATAGAAATAAAATCGAGTGGCCTGGTTTTGTCCAGCCCAGTTTGTCATTTTCCGCTTTCTAGCCCCATCAGCCCCCACCTAGTCTCGTTCTTTCTTTTTGGGGCCATCTTTTGTTTTTCTTTTATTTCATATTTTTTCTCTCTTTAAAGCCCACCTCTTCCATTGTTTTGAAGTCCACATCAAAATTAAAAGGAAAAAGAGCCCAGCCCAGCCCAGCCTCCTTCTAACCTTGCTTCAGAGGAAAATAACAGGGCGTGACGTAAGCGAAATTCTATATGTTCTAGAAGGTGAGCTGGCGCATGAGAGAGAAAGATAATAGGCAAGATTCGCGCGAGCGACATTGGCTCGCACGAGGAGGAGGAGAGGATGGCGTCGGCCATGGAAGACAGAAAAGGAGCTTGAGCTGAAGTAAAAAACCAGCAAGATTCACAGGATTGGTGGAGGGGCTAAAGGAAACCGATAAATTTTCTGTTGATTGTTGTGGTCACCAGAGTTGGTGGCCGTCAATTGGAGTAGGTGACAGTCAGTTGGTGTTGGTTCAGTGGTGATATGTATTGCCGGTGACGACGTGTATAGAGGTTGATTCGTCGCCGATAATTCAGATTTGGTTAAGTCGCGGAAGATGAAAAGATTCGGGAATAGAAGAAGGTGCAAGGGAAAAGGATAAAAAAGAGAGGATATAAGAAATTAAGAAAATCATTAAAAAATGAAAATAAGTCGAAAATATTCGTTTTTAATATGACTAGACTGGATCCGGGTACACGGGTTGGGCCAATAGGTCGGATAGGTAAACCAGTCCAAACCTGTTCTTGAATAATAATAATAAATAAATAAATAAAATAAAAATTTCAAAAAAAGATAGTTAAAAAGCAATGTACGTTAATTGAGCTAATTTTATGAGAAGGGCACAAACTATCATTGACCACCATCGATTATGTGCTGATGAAATGATGTTTATCAAAGCTATTTATTATCCTAATGTCAACAATAGCAATATTTAACAAATTTTCATGTCTTATTCGAAAATTAAGTCCCTGCTATAATCTCAATTTCATTCAACTTAGTTTTCCTCAATAATGTTCTAATCATCTTCTTATCTTCTATGTGATCATCATCATTTCCTGTACATGCGCTTCACGGATGCCAAGCAAATAAAACTACATTGCATAGGATTATAGAGTTATAGAGGAGTTATGATTCTCCATTTCTTGCCTGTACTCATATTATGTAGACGCCTTACGCCACAAATATAATATTTAGTTATGTTATTGATGGTCTTCTTTCCATTTGCCTTATACGGAAAGCAACAAAATCAGCTCAATTTTTGTATTCCGGTCTCCTTCAACTTCTATTAGATAGCGAACTCCTGAATTTTGAGATTTTGACTATTATACTGTCTTGTGTTCGATGTTATACTCTACAATGATGGCTCATTATTAATGTCGCGACACACTGATTTTTTAGAGTTTGTTGCAAAATCACTTGGGTTTAAATATAATTCTATTTTTTTCTAACGTAAACTTGTATACGTCGGGAATCTTATAGAATTGCGTTAGCAAGCAGAATTGTTCCATCGATGTCTTCGAAAATACCTTTGGGTCGACGACTTGCGGATCCATTACCAAGATGCTGGGCGTAGAGCTTGCTTGCTAGCACTTTCATTTTTAGTCTTTTTATTAGGAATAAATGCTATTATTAGTTCAGTCAATGACGTTGACTTCCCTGTTTTCTTCCTTCTTGATAAAGCAGTTTAATTTCTATATTAGGTTGCCATAGGGTCAAATCATGCGACAAAGCAAATACATGCGAAGGGAGGAATAAAACTCTATTATGTTATTTTCTTTTGGTACATTCACAAAGATGGCCAAATTGTGAAGATGTCCTGACAAAATTTCCTCACATGATTTTTCTTTTGTGGAGGAAAAAAAATTGCAAAATTACCAAGAAAATGTTTTGGAATGCTTTAGGGAGATGCAATTGCATGTCAAAAACTCTCTAAAGGCCTCTAGGCTAAGGTAGGTCTAAAGGTAATTTGAAATGCTACATTTTAGACTTGTGTGCCATCGACATGTAGCCGGCGATAATACTATTATGTTCCTTCTTTCTTGATTCCCTCTCTCTCTCTCTCTCTCTCTCTCTCTCTCTCTCTCTCTCTCTCAAGGTTCAATAGTCTCTCTTTAAGCCTACTCTTTCTAATTTGACAGTATTTTGTGTTTTTATGATAAAAAAAAAATTGCAATTGAGCTTTAAAGATTTTAATTGGTTCGATTATATCCTAATTTTTTTGTTGAAAGTACATTTTAAGGATATAGCGTAGCAGCAAATTTTAAGTGGCATTTGAACAATTTGAAGTAAATATTTTAAGTGACATTTAGACAATTTAAGTGACACTCAGACAATTTTTATTCTTTGGCAGTTCTTATATGGCTTTTAGATGAACTGTATGCTCCTATTCCGCACTTTTACTCCTTTTAATTTTCTACTGGAGTTTATCAATGGTTGGAAGATTAAAGTATTTTAATTTTTTAAGAAGAAATTCAAAATGGACGCTGTGGTGCTTTGTGCATTTTCATTTGGCTTTAAAATGAATAGAATGTATTCTATCTTTTAAATATATATTTCACATCCTTCTCTCTCTCTATTTTTTTTTTTTTTTGATAATTTGGGTAATATAGCTACATGATCTAATTGACGACTTAAAGGCACCAGTAAATTTGGGCAATTATCCCCTTTTTTACTTGATTTTTTACTCCAAATTTACGTCCACTTTGCCAAAATATATTTTGAAGTCAAAGAAAATGCAGAGAAAGTTTTCCACATTCCTACCTAATAATCTCTGTTTTTCCTCTTTTTATTAGTTATTGAAATTTTAGGATAAAATTTTTAAGGGTTTACAATAAGTTGAAAATGAAATTCACAGTTATTTTTTACTATTTAAAATTTATTTGTTAATTTGAATTCATAACTATTTAAAAGTGCTTCCTGAATTAAACAGCTGATACTGTATCCATACGGTAGTATTTCGAAAATATTGGAAAAGGGACATATTGATGAATGCAAATTGATTCAACCAATGGTTTTTAGTCTAATAATTACATATATCATTCTTCCAAGCTCCAATATTTTGATTGATTTTAGCAAAATTGGGCGTCGGGAAAAACAAAAAAAAAAGAGCTTCAAGAATTGGTGTATCAGGGAAAAAGTTTAGGATGTCTTGTGGAAATTACTCCTTTATTTTAGTTTTCTCTGTAGATATCTTTTTCTGTTTTCTTGATAAGTGTGGCAACAATGGGGGCAAATCTATCTATGATCTTGATAAGGATAGATATAATTTCTTTTTCTGATGTGAATCCTTGAAAAATAAACCATTTTTTAATTAGTAGCCGTATTTTTGTATGTGCTCGATCATAGCCAAAGGGCCTAAAGAATGATCTCACCTTGTACATGCTCAACCAAAATTGCTTTTTTTTTTTTTCTTTTTCAATCAATTAACGTTCAAAAGGGCATCAATCGGCTACTAAGTTCACGGCAGTTCAAGTTCAAAGAATATAAATACATCACACGCATGTCGACAATAATAAGGCTCTGGTTAGGTTAGGCGCCTATTATGATGTTTACTTATTTGGATCTTACCTTTAGAAATCACATTTGTGACATCCTGATTTTCAGGTTTTGATTTCAATCGGATAAGTCGGGCATTTCATCAACGTGACTATAGTGTTTTTCTCTGAAATGGCCACTCATGAGATAACGGACCTATCGGTGAAGCCGTTAAGGGATTTCTGATAGGCAATAGAATTCGGCCCAGGAATTGACCGCTCGACCGTGCTAGTCACGCAAGGGTCGTGCGGCACAATTAAAAATCGATCAGAGACCAGGAGATAGGTCGATTCGACTAAGATGGCGATCAAAGTGTGGGTGATTCCACCTGATTGCAAAATTCTTGTCGATCGGCACTAAACTGATTTTCTGTCGTTTTGGGTACCCTGTGTCCGTATTTGAAACCTTGAGATTTTCACGACCAGAGTTCCGTGTGTCGAATGGGTTCATTGTGGTTCGAAGAAAATCGACCACGGATCAATTGCACCAAAAATTCCTAAAAGCTACCCGATAGGTAAGGTCGCACTAAAAGAGCGTTGGATTGAAAATAACCGCGAATTTGAATTCGATTTAAGAAATTGGAAGTCTTGTCATGTCATAAGTCATTCTAGGACTGTTGACTTCCCTTTCGAGAAATTTCCGGCAAGTTTGGGATTTTTACGGAAAATCGTTGCGGACGATTCGGAAAGTGAACGGAAATTGGGATTGGCCAATTTGAAGAGACTTTTGACATGACATGGTGTAAGTGAATCGGTGAATGGAAGTTGTTTGAGAACTTTCTCGATTTCAAGTGGGCTCAACCGAATTTATTTGTTCGGAAAATTGGATACCGAGAAAATTGAAATAAAAGTCAGATTTGAAGAAATTCGTAGGGTTAAAGGACCGTCTTATTTTGGGACTTCAAATTGTGCAAAATGGTGGAGAAATTGGCCATGGAATGACCAATTAGCAAAGTTATTTTGAAGTTAAGCTTTTAGTAGGATAAATAGAATTTTGTTTAAAGCTTTCTTTTTTTTTTTATTTTCAAAGCCCTCCCCTTGGTTCCATTTGCGCACACCCCCCTACGACTGGTTTCCTCCTTGCTTCTCTTTTATTGACTTTTGGTCAATACCTATCCATCTCTCTCTTGCTTTTTAATTTCGCACGTTTCCCCTCTTTCGTGGCCGACACATCTTCCTTCTTGATCTTTTCTTTCATTTCGGCCAGCTGCCCAGACGTGGACTTCTTGTTGGGGACCGAAGCGGCGCCGTGCGTCCTCCTCTCTCTGTATTCGACCAAGCCGCCAACTGGTTCCTCCCATTTTGGCTGCTTCCCTTTTTATTTTTTCGTTCATCCCTTTGCACGCCTCTCTGCCCCCAGCACCGATTCCCTCCTTCTGCCCATCCATCTGCTATTTTATTCGCTTTTAATTGTTGGGTTCGGTTCAAGACCTCAGAAGCTGCCCTCGCGTTGACGCCATGGCTTCATGCCTGAAGCAGCTCGTAGCTTCAACTTGTTCCAACAACTACTCCGGCGATCCAGCGAGCCGGCAGCCGCAGCTCAGCCCGGTTGCTGGCCTTTCCATCACCTGTGATTGCCAAATCCAGCAGCCCGACCAGCAAACTCGATCGAGCGGGACCGGGACAGCTAGCCCAGCATCACAGAAGCAAGAACTCAGCTCAATCATGGGCTTTACGGGGCCGTTTTCGGGCCATTCCGGGCCCCCGTCGGCACCGCCGCTTTGGGGTTTATCGGCCGCCGTCGCGTCCCCGTCGTTTTGATCCAAGCGGATCGCAAATCAAGTGAGTTTTGCTCACTAATGCCTTCTTAGTTTGCTAATTACATTTAATGGTTGTTTAGTTTATTTAATTATATTTAGGTGGTTAGATTAGTGTTTATTAGTCGATTGAGCAAATTAGTCAAATTGAATGGGTAATTAGCAGGTAGACGTGGTCTACTATTTATGAGGTATTTCGGGAATTTTCCAACCCTTTATCGAGCTGATTTGACAATTCGGGCCTAAGTGAAATTTTTGGCATTTAAATATTATTTTTCGAGATTAAATTAAATAATTTTTTTTTTCTGAAAATTCAATTATGATGGCCAGTGACCAGAATATTATGCGATGAGTGGTGAAGTCGTTTATTTAATCGGGCTTTATTTTGAGTAAATTGAATTTTTAATATTTATTATTTAATTTTCGAAATTAATTAATTAATTATTTATTTTTCGGAAATTAAGGCGGAGATGGCCGACGACCGAAATCTCGTGCGATTGTCGTGGCGCAGTCCGTTTATTTCTTTGAGCTCTACGTTATATGAAATTGATTTAAATTGTGAATTTTAGGACGTATTCTGGTGGTTGATTTGATTATGTGATGGGAAAATGATTGAGTCGATGGGTGTCGTATCGACGCGGTGGAGTGGTGAATCAATGTGGCATCTAAAAGGGGTATCGACGGTGGAGTGGTGAATCAATGCGCATCTAAAAGGCAAGACGCGTGGGCCGGTGAATTGATGCATCACTTTATGTGAAAGAGTGCGCTTAGAGAATGCACGCGCCTGGCAGGGGCATCGTAAAAGGGGCACGTGGGCCGGTGATGATGCATCACTGGTGAACGAGTGCGCTTAGAGAATGCATGTGGCGTGCATCGTAAAAGGGGCGCGTGGGCTCGGTGAATTGATGCGTCACTTTGGTGAACTTAAGTGCCTTAGAGAATGCGCGTGGCTGGTGCGTCGTAAAAAGGGCACGTGGGCCGGTGGTGATACATCACTTTGGTGAACGAGTGCCTTAGAGAACGCACGTGGGCCAAGGAATTAAGTGAGGCATCTTGGAAGAGACACGTGGGGTACCGGTGATTTGATGCATCACTTTGGTGAACAAGTGCCTTAGAGAATGCACGTGTCTTCGCGACATGTAATCGGACTAGTTTGATTTATTCGAGTAGTTGGGTGCTTATTATGGTTTGCATCGATTTGCGGGTGGAATGCGCGAGGCCAAGGTAAGTCCTCGACTCGTCACATCTTTAGGCAACCGAGTAGTGTATTGGTTTACTAATCGGGTCTTAGGGGTAGAACTGTTGCCGAGACGTAGTCTCACCCCGTTGTGGGACAACATTTTCAGGTTCGGAGATGGCAGATCCCCCTAGCTGGTATGGTCGTCCTTCGAGAACGACTGATCAGGTCTATGCTTTTCCTTACCCAAGGAGTGATTGGACATATGAGTTGGTGATAACTTCAGTCTGGGCAGAAGAGGCCCCAAATCAGGAGGTACCCGATCTTTTTAGAGCTTAGTTTCGAACCACTCCTTACGGTTTAAGAATAGGCCCCCTTTTAAGCTTCGATGTCCCTGCCGAAATGATTGATGTGGCCAAGGATGTGGAACAAGCAGACCTACCTGACGGTGATGTGGAAGACCCGTCGTCTCGCCCGGATCAAGTGGACCCTGAGGATTCAGAAGTCGAGTCTGAATAGTTGGTCCTAGGACAACAAATTTTGAGAACCAATCTTTTTGTTAGGCCTTGTAAATATCGGCTGGCGATGTAAATGATTTAGCCTGATATGTATAAAGGTATGTCCTAGTTTCCTTGAGTTGCAATCCTGCCTTTCTATCCCATTGAATTATTGTCTGGGGATTTTTTTTATCTGCTTCCGCATGCGTATTCAAAAACAAAGGATCGGCGATGCGTCCTGAGACGTCGCTATTAATCAACCAGGTGAGGGATGGGCACGCGTTCGAGGATCGAGGCGTGACAACATTGTACCTTGCCATCAACTATATTTGTGTCTTTTTATTTATGAATTTCTCTAACGTTTATTCTCAAATCTCTAACCGTTCGCTTTCTTTTTTCGTCTGCCCATATTCCTTAAAAGAAGAACCCATCCCAATTGAGAATTTCAAAATTAAACTGCCCCAAAACGGTCGTGTAAAATACTGCCCATAAAGTAGTACTCAAAGAGTACACTAGACCATAGTTTCTAATAAGTGCGTTCCACAAGTGCAGAGTACTATAGTCATGATAATCGAAATTTTATCTGAGATCACGAAAAGCACCTGCAAATATCGGGCATCCTCATTGGCATTGATTTTGAAACTTACGATTCGGGGGGATAGATAGATGAAGCGATGCCTCTTGACTAATGATTTCGGAACACCAATCCAACAAAGAGGACACAAATGTTCAACTTATGGTAACAGTTTCAATTCCAAAAAATTGCTAGCTGCAAAAAACACACTTAGTGATTCTGTCGTTCTCTTTCATTTACTCAGCATAGACAATTATCCCATGTTTCCAAGGCCGGAAATATAAAACTTAAAACTTGAAATAATTCATGAGGAAATGGTGGGGTAGACATAATTATCCGGGCAGAATTCCACCTTTGGACAGTGATTTTTCATGAAAGCCTCGGCTGTGTGTCCATTACTGATAAAGTCCTTAGTCTTCCCAAAAAATTGCCGCTTATCTTCCTCGCAAGCTCTTGTAATCTTATGTATCTTGCATAGGGTCACTCTCAACTCCGACATAGCCTCTGCAATCTGCATCCCTACTTGTGTACTCTCCGGCAAAGTATTTATATGAATTTCTGCATCCCTACTTGTGTACTCTCCGGCAAAGTATTTATATGAATTTCTGCATCCCTACTTGTGTACTCTCCGGCAAAGTATTTATATGAATTTCAGATGTGACAACAGGAAATATTATGTCTGGCTTCCTGAAGAGGCAAAATGATAAACCAAGTCACTCATAGCAGTTAATGGAGATATCCTTCCTTAAACATGAACTAGCAATCGGATCAACCAAGAACTCAGCAGCCGTAATAATCAACAGAGCATGTAGTAATAGTTACATAGCTTAATTGAGCCCAGCTAAAAAGCAAAAGCATTATGTGGCCGAAGGAGTTAATATTAGAGTCCACCAACAGTGCATTCCATACCTCAAAATGGACTGGTCTGATAGTCCTCCTCAAATTCGACAAACCATCACACTGCAAACATTCAAATTAATTAGAAATAAATCAAATTCAGGTATCCTATGTAATCCTTACAAATAAGAAGCAAACTTGCATAACTCTGAAAAATCATTTTACCTACTACTTGCTATCTTAGACATTGCTCTACCTTGATATCCCCGGTAATACAGAAAGTAACAGTTATGAATTCACCAGAAGGGAGAACTCATTAGCATAGTTTTAAATCATAGCCAAGAGTAATACTCTCAAAACTATTGACCAAAGCCACACCCCACATTGGCCCCAATGCTAACTGAACCCGACTTTGTGGTCAGGTAGCAGCATTTATGAACATTGTGCAGTGATGGCATTATAGCATTATTGCATGTGCCATAGCAGTAACTTTTCATAGGAGCAACACAGGAATTATGATACCACATCGATATTCTATTTGGAGAAATCAACAGCAGTGTTTGATTTACTCCAATTTCTGCAGTACTTAAACTTTCCACCTCCACAAGTCCAGGCAATGAAGATAACATAACACAGATCTGTCTGAAAAATCTAGCAAAACTCTTTAAAACGTTAGAAAATTAAGACATCATTTTAAATTTCAAAAAAGTGATATGATTCTTTCCCAAATTTAGCTGATGAACCCCATAAAGCCAAGAGAAAAAGACCGGCATGACTTTCTCCACTTGTAATGAAATAACGTCTCTATAAAAGTCTTGTTGAAGAGTGCCCCGAGGCACTTGCTAAGCATACTTGTATGAAATGTTTCAATTTCTAAAGTATTAACTACACATAACAAAAGTAAAACAGTGCATAAAAAACTGTGAACTTTCCTCAATCTGTGGCTTAACAAGGGCCCTGCAGGCACTCTTTAACAAAACCCTAAACAAAAATAGATATGATTTCAGCAAACCTGAATGTATGGGAAATAGATGTCCTTCAGCTTGCACGAGAGTTGATATAGATTCACGTTTTTCATTCTAGGCTTGAAAATTTCAACCTGTACAGATTTTATACGACAGGAATGCATGAAAACATCACAATGTATTGTCTAGGTATCGAGAATTCACAATATTTACCACCTTATGACAAATCAAGAAATACCTGAAAATTTTACTTGCATAATGTATTTAGAATAATACATATAAGTCATTAACTACATATATATGCCCAAGGCAGTACACAAAAGAAATAAAATATTTGCTTCAAACTACATAGTAGAGGCTTTCCCCATCAACAGACGCCGACATGCATGAAGAGGTGTTCTATCAATCTTTATCAACTTCAAACTGTTCGAATAGTTATGTCTTAACTCATAGTAGCTGCCAGTTTATGTGTTTCATAATCCTTGTGAGGGTGTTTCATTTCTCAACTCACCTCACATCTTATAGACTTTAAATTCTCCCTATCTCTTCCCACTGCCTAACATCTTCTTTAAATATTTCAATCCTATATCTCGAAAAAAATATCTATTTTATTGCCACTATATTAAAGTGACATAATAGACAATCTAAAGCCTAAGATTCCCTTAAGAAGATTGACTTTGCCTTGAGAACAAAGTAATGACATGACCTGAGAATTCTTCGACTGGCATAATCAGATAATCTAGAGCCTAATAGTCACTCAAGATGGCTGACCTATGACTACTTCCGATACCTGTGCCATGGCCAAGCCAAAAAACAAATTTATAGAGCAATGGAGGTAACTTAAAAGGACATGCTTTCAATGGATAATGCCCGGGTCAGAGCATGACAGATAGCATCCTAGACAATGGTTTTTACCAGGTTTGTAGAGATTAGCTGAGTAAAACTTTCCCAGGAAATATTAAAAAAAAGAAAAAAAAAACACACATAGGCAAAAATTTAGTTGCAAATATAAAAAGAAAAGATGTGGCGTATGCACCGCGAAATGTCCAATGAGTCAATGCGATTGACATTGAAATACCACGATAGAAAGAATTTATTAAAAGAAGTCTACCTTCGTGAAGCTTCCTTGAGGTGCTCTGGCACTTTCATTTTCTAAAGGAACGCTGACGCCTCCATTAGTCTGAATAAATGACAAAGAAAATGATGACTGATTGAATAAATCTATGTATGGAACATAAGGGAGTCCAGTCTAGAGAAAAATATGACAACAATGAAGAAATCAGTGATCTTGCATACTTTCCAGGAGTGTTGACAACCAGATCTGCTCAATAGAGTTTCTCTCTTCGAGATGTAACATGTATACTCTTTTAGATTGCATAGTCTTGGAAGAAACCACGGCATGCCTGTAACTTGTTAAAAGGTAAAGAGGTGTAAATTACCTCCACAAAATATAATGGACTACCAGTTTCTACAACTACAATACTGAACGTACCTTCCCAAATGCATAGAGGCAATTGGTCCTCCAAAACCAAACAAGCCAAAGAAAGGCTGCACCACGCTCAACAAATTATCCAGAAAATAGAAGCAATTGAAACTTTTAAAGATTCAAAACAGTTTAATTTTCCCGATTCAAATCCATGTCCAGGACGTGGAATGGTGAATTGTCACGAGTTAGGAACATACTGTCGACTTCTCTCATATAACTCCGATTCATTGAAAACAGAAGTTTGTGTTTGCTTTTTTATTGGGGGAGGATAGGGAAAAAATGTTTTTTGTATTTCAACGAAGCTAATGCTGCATGGCGCAATGTAGCTTTGAAAATTAATTCCACCTATGAGGAGTGGAAGGTATCAGCAACATTTTCGGGAAGAGGAAGTTGATTCTTTAAGAACATTGATTATGCCAGGACATACTTGGGAGTGTATGAATATGGCAGCGGAAAATCAATTCGCTCCTAATATATTGCAGTCAACCAATCATTCACATGTGATATTAGCTTGCATCAATTTACATCTCTCGTAAATACCAATGGATTCATGCTACTAGAAAAAGGACATTTTGCATGCCTTTTTTCATGCAAAGACTACAGGACTCAATTAATGTCACGTGTTTAAAGAGAAATTACCATTAGATATGGAGGGTTTCCACCTACTGCCTTAACTTTATGCTTTCTGTGAAGTGAGGCACCCATCTTTCCCCTAGACAAAAAGAATGAACACAAATCCACGAAAAGTTTCAAAAAGAGAATGAAATCAGAAACCAAGGCTTGCTAGTGGATGGAATTTAATCTTGTAGTTAAGCATATCTGTTTTAAAAGAAAATAAAATTCTGTCCTATAAAGTATATTTCTATTAGAAATAACTGGAAAGGATACAGATCGGTTTTCTCCATAAAGAAGCCATCATTTTGCATTTAAGTAGCACCAGCCTCTTTTTGGAAATAGATAATTGACTCAAGTAATCATCTGAAGAAGTTGTAACTCCACATTATCGAAGCATGTTCGAAAAGTCATTTAGCCAATGTTATTTCTTCGTTTTCTACTAGATAACCAAAATTTACCCAAAGCACAGAATTCTCTCCTAAAATTCTGTCTCCTCAAGCCAAAATACGGTTTATAGTGTAAGTTGCCATGGCCAAGTGAGTGTGTAGGTGCATGTGTGGGTTTGGGTTAAATAGGGAAGAAAAAACATTGCTTTAGAGTACTCAATACCACTTTGCTATAGAGTTCTCATCACTGTCATCCATTCCAGGGCAAGTGTCAAAGATTGAGATCTTTTCATTAGATATATCCAAGCTGCAATTTCAAAACAATAATGAGTCACGCTCCAAAGTTCAAACCCAACAAAATTTCAATAAGAATGCAGCTAGCAGAAGCATCTAGATGAAAGATTAAAATATAGTTAGCCCATGATCATATGGCAACAGACACCTATCGTGTTGAAGTAAATGCGACAATCTCCATGTGAAACTTATGATTCATTATATATGGCTGAAAGATGTCTGCATCGATGAAGTCCTATGTGGTTCAGACTTAAAGAAGAATTTTGTTGGCAATTAGCAAACTGGCAAAGTGATACTTCCAAACAAAGGAAAAGCTTCAATGTTGCCTTCCATTACTCTCATTTATTGTTCACTAATTTAGTTGAAACAACAAGAATGCATGTTTACAATTGTTCATATTTATCCAGTAAACAAGTCATCAATCACCTCTTATAGATTTGCTTAGTATAAAATTTCTATTTGAAAAGAAAAGGTTCCTTTTATAGGAGAAGTTGTAAGATGCACCCGGTTCAACAACTAGATCAACGCGAGAGAAGCATCATCCTTCGCATAGCTTCCACCATAAGCCACGGTATGGATTCTAATGTTCCACAAATTCTGAGCCTTAAGCCACAAAAGGGTGGATGTTCCAATCCTAATGGTAACACGACAAGATCAAGAAATCACTTAATCAATCTTTTAGATTTCGGGGATTAGCCCACACGGCTTGCAAGGAATTATCCTGGTGAAAGGAGAGCAGATCGGTTGGCATCAAACAGGGATTATAACTTCCAAAATCATCAGGACAACTTACTATCAAATCTGCAAGAGCAGTTTCAAAAGTATATTCTTCAGGTAGCTCCTTCAACAATCCCGTATCGGCGTTAAATCCCACATATTCTGTGAGAGATTTCACGCATATATCAATGCAAGCCGCTTGAAGAAGCACGAGAGAACTAGAGAAACTCTATCGAACTAGAGAAAATCTATCATAGCATGTCATGTGTTCAAAGGCCATGAGAATACAGAGCCATCCTAATTGGAAAAAGATATTACATACAAACAAACAGTAAAATAAGTAAGTACAGCCATTAAAGTGAATATGCACACTCTCAGTAAATTAAA
The DNA here is from genome assembly GCA_014182565.1 of Eucalyptus marginata. Taxonomy (NCBI): domain Eukaryota; kingdom Viridiplantae; phylum Streptophyta; class Magnoliopsida; order Myrtales; family Myrtaceae; genus Eucalyptus; species Eucalyptus marginata. The sequence goes on along the minus strand of CM024591.1, from coordinate 3,284,984 downwards.
AGACTCGGCAAGCGAACAACATATATTCAGGAACTGGTTTGGACTAGTTTACCTGTCCGACTTGTTGGCCCAACCGGTATACCCGGATCGGGTTTGGTCATATTAAAAAATGAATATTACTAGAGATCAATAGACCATTCTACACATTCAATCTGCAATTAAGATCTGCTTCCACTTAATGACAAAGTAAAGAACCGCAAGATTAGCATTTCGAAAGTGATAAGTTTGGACTTCTTTCATTGACTAAATTATGGTTGAGAACATAGATAGGTCTGAAGCACCAAGCCTAGCAATTTGAAAGTAGTGGATAATCGGTGTCAAGCAAGATTTGTGTCTTCGATGTTCATATACTTGCTAGAAAGCAAGCACCGGCAGTAACTCATCAAAAGGGGGTAAGAAAGTTTCTAAACTTATTGCAACCACTGCGAAATATTGATACTAACATAAAGTCAACTACACAGTAACAATAATAAGAATGATAGCGAACAAGCCAAGACTTACGCAGAAAGTGACTTCATAACATGTAGAAGTTACGTCACCCGCTCCCCACTACCATCTTCCACATTCAACCCTTCACTTCCAGCCAAATCAACAAGAGAAAGCTTGCTATACGGGTTTTCTCCAAAGTAACCAAGTTGTTGTAGGATATATGGATTGTCACGATCCTGATTATATAACAGGAGAATGCATCAAAAAGTATCAATTAAAACTGAACAATGTCTTGGGCGTGGGAGGGTTAAAGGTCACTGCCATGTACTTAATCAAGTATAACGTTTTGTAATTATCATGTGTATCGCTAGTGTTCAGCTTTGGCTTTAAAAGTAAAAGAAAAAATCCTATCCTAAAATTATCAAGGTGTGGTACTCCCTGAAAGTAAAAGTAAACAACTAGGTTGAGTAGCATCCTCTTCCATGCAATGCCTATAAATAATTTCAGCCAAACAAACTAATGATGATAAAGCAGCCAAGAGGTCGCATGCCGGTCAGTCAGAAAAAGGGAGGGCAGAGAGAGAGAGAGGGAGGTCGCATGCCAGTCGGTCGGAAAGAGGGAGGTCAGAGAGAGAAAGGGAGGTCGCATGCCGGTCGGTTGCTCACGGTCGTCTCGCCGGAATCCTCCTGGTTCGTCGGTTGCTCGCGGTGGTTCGCCGATTGGAAAGAGGGAGGGTGAAGAGAGAGAGAGAGAGGGAGTTCATCGGAGAGAGAGAGAGCAAGGGTAGAGAGAGAGGGAGAGAGGAGTGAAGAAAATAAAAACTTTGCAATACAGGACTGAATTTTTTTCAAAATGGCACCTCTTTTTCTCTCCAGATTATGGGTCCCACAAGGACACGTGTCGCCTTCCTACCACCTACTTGTTTGCCACGATGGAACACAAGCTCTACCCAATTTTGGCAGAATCCTAGAGATGGTCAGTGATATGGAGGCTCTCAAGCACTTGGATTTGGGGATGAATCTACTGACAGGAGAGATTCTAGGCAGCATTTTCACTCTAAGGAACTTGGGCGAGTTGTATATGTACATGAACTATTTGTCCGGGTCAATTCCTCTAGCAAGTGAGCTCGTGAAATTGAGCGTGATCAATTGGTCTATTTCTCTTGCCAAGCGCTCGGTGTTGGAAATGGCCAACGGAGGTCATCGGCCACAGGTTGGGATCCGAATGCCCTCTCTTGCCCTAATTAGACAAAGGTGATGGGGCGAGGGTGGCCCTCACCAGAGTCCGTGAGGGTTGAACTCTTGCTAGGTGATGGGATCCAAAAGGTTCATAAGTCAACCTAAAACCATGCAATTTCAATGGTTCAAGAGTTTTCCTTAAATCATATTTTTCAGTCAAAACCTGTTTTTACATAGTAAAACCTCATTCCCAGTTGAAACCCATTTCTACACAATGAGACATCCTCTTTCCAATCTAGACCCAATACTAAATAGTAAGACTTTTTCCTTTTTAGTCAATACCCATGGTTACATGGTAAGGTCCCTTTCCAAGTCTAGATCCATTATTACACGGTAAGACTTTTTCCTTTTCCAATCAATACCTGTTGTTACACTATGAGATTCCCTTTTTTGGTCTAGACCTATTATTACACGGTAAGATCCCTTAAAAAAATAAAATAAAAAAACAAAAATATATATAATAATTGAAATTAAATAAATAAATTCACACTTTCATTACCCATTAGCAAAATTCAAGGCGTCACTTAATTTTAAAAAAAAATCTCTTCGAGCTCTCTTCAAAAAGGGACACCGGTTGACACTCGAATTTTTGTCAACATTTTAAATATCCATTTATTTTACAAAAAAATATGATTTTTTTTTTTTTGATAAAAGATAAGAAAAAAATTGAAGAAATGAATAAAGTGGACCAAACAAAAATGAAATAAAAACAAAAATAAAAGGGAGAAATTGAGCGGGCCGACTTGTCTAGCCCACTTGGTTATTTTGGGCTCACCCCTTGACCTATTTATCCATTTCCCTTCCTCTCTTTCGCCCCATTTTTATTTAATTCTTCAAGCCCACAACTTGAGCCGAAGAAGACAAAAAGGAGCCCAAGCCCCGTCTCCCATCTCTGGCACAAGCTCACGCCTGTGAGCGTGAGGAGAGAGAGAAGGGACGCGCGAGTGCTCGACCCGGGGCAGAAAGAAGGCTGCGCTGGCTGGCGGATAAGGACGCCTAACAGAAAAGATTCGCGAGGGGGGCGAAGGAGATTTGGCAAAAACAGGAGAAATTTTGGTTGCAGAGAGGAGGAGAAGGAGAGAAGAGAAGGCAGAGGCTGGTGTTCACCTAAGTGAGGAGAGAGGCTAGCGTTCACTGAAGGTAGAAGCAGGGGATCGTCGGAGCTTCAGCTTCAACCTTGGTTGAGGCGCCGCCGGCCACCGCTTTCATCTGCAGCAGGACGCGGTATTCCATCGAGTTCGTTGCTTCGCCGGAAGATAGAAAGGGTCGCCGGTTCTCCTCTGAAGATTCGTCGGCGACCGCACCATAGCATCAAACATCCCTAAACCAGGTGGGTTTTCGTTTGGCTTTGCTGGGTTTCATGAACTTCCGCTTGAACGATGGACTCACAAAGGGTTAGGTGAAGTTAAGGTCGTTTGCAATAGTTGGTGTTGATCTGGACGTTGTCGCGCCATCTTTAAGCCGAGTGTAATGCTGAAACTTTTTCTGGGTCTATAATCCATGGTACACGCCAGATGTTTGATGATTTCCCTGAACGAACTTCATAAAAACTCAATCCACAAAAACGAGTTTCAGAGTCACGTTGATGAGTAATCTCTCTATGGATCATGAGCAACACGCCTAACGCCACATTTTGTTCTGTTCAATGTCTACCACCGAGCCGATACCGTCGCCAAACCCTTATTCCCCTCATCGGTTTTGCTCATGATTCAAATCCGGTTTGGTTAGCTTTCTATATTCCATTCATTGATTATATGTGCATATGCTTCGTGTATGCAAGTATTTGTTACTTTTATGCGATAAAAAATAAGAGTCGCGAAATAGCGAGTTTGTTCCGACCGTCACCGGTGATAGGCCGCTTATGAGTGGTTTTCCAGCCGAGCGGGCCAGATCCGGTGTTGTCGCCGGACGTTCATTGTCGACGCCCAGTGTAGAATATTAGTCGGCGGCCAGAGAAGTATTGGCATCGAAATTTTTAGTTTCTGGAAATAGGAGTTGCAGATATGGAGGGAGACGTTCGCTGGTTCAGCGTGGCGTGAAGACAGAGGAAGGAGGCGAGAGGTGGGGGATGAAGAGGAACAAGACAAAACAGAAAAGGACAAATAAAGAGAAAAGAATTAAAAGAAAATAAAAAAGGGGAGGAAAAATTGAAAAGGCTAGAAAAAATGAAAAGTGGGCTGGGCTCATTTCAAAATGTGGGCCGAAAAAGGAGTTAAAAAAGTTCATGGGCTTTTATAATTAATTCCGAACGGGCATTTAGGGTTAATGTTTTTAGTCCAACCCGATCCAATATGGTTCGGGTCGGTTTAGTTGGGTCGGGTCTCCTGTCCCGGTCCGAATCCTTTTTTATTAACAATAAATAAATATTAATTTAAAAAAAGAATTAAGAAATTCGAAAATAAGAAATTATTAGAAATCCAGAAAATGATAAAAAACTTGAAAAGCTTTAGGAAATAATAAAAATTTCAGAAAATTCGAAAATCAATAAAAAAATTTAGAAATTTTAGAAAATTATTACAAAATAGAAAAATCCAGAAAATTATAAAAATTATAAAAATCATTAAAAAATTCAGAAAATTGTAAAAAAATGAAAAAAAAAATTCTAGAAAAATTGGAAAACCCTTTAAAAATGCTAAAACGTAAAATTGGATAATCCTTTAGGGCTTTACAATAGGTATCTTATTTTACTTTGTTTTGTTTTCTTTTTTAAGGGACAATTTAGGATGCTTATATTATATTGCACTTTTCAATATTTGGATGATATTTCTTTGTTTTAGAATGGTTATGACAAACTTGAGATTTTTCTTGATAAGTTGCTATGGTGTTAATTAGCACTTGATTAGGTTATGTATCGAAAGGTGTTAGCCTTAGGGTTAATGTAATCAAGTTCTCAAATCCAAAATCTCTAATTATGTAAATAGTAAGATACCCTCTCATATCTTACTAGGTTTCTAGCAAATTCTAAAAAAGCTAGTGGCAACTTCTTAGTCAAAATTTACATAGACTTAATTCATTAAAATTTTGAATGCCTAATGTCACGCGAGGTATGGGCTTTGAGAGCCCTAGTCAATGGAAGGCCATTAGCTTGAGATTGACAATTAGGGGTGAGCATGGTCCGGGTTAGGCCGGTTCGCTCCCTGACCCTAGGACCAATCCGCACAGTGTTGGTCCTTAATTTTTTGGACCAAGGACCGACCATATTGAGCTTGAACTGAGGACCGGACCGACCCAATGGGTTCGGCCCAGTTCAAAGGTCAACCCAGGACCAACCGATAATTTTTTATTTCATTTTTTATACTCCTTAAAAAAACGATTGAGGATCAAACTGACCTAATAAGTTCAGTCCGGTTTCAAGGTCAACCCAAGATCAACCAATAATTTTTTATTTCATTTTTTGTACTCCTTCAAAAGGCAACCAAGTATCGTACCAACCTAATGAGTTCGATAATGAGCGAGGTCAGCTAAGAAATGCAAACAGTAAGGGTCAAGTGGGGTGAGCATCAAACAAAATGAGCATCGAATGTTGAGCAGGAAGCAACAAGCCAAGCAAGCATCAAGTGGAACGAGTGACCCAAAGCGAGTGAGGCAAGTGTTGAGTGGCGCACGGCAAGCAGCGAAGTTGTAAATTGTATACTAAGAGGACAAATAAGATAGAACATAATGAATACTAAAGGATGATGCCATAAGGAGCTGTCTATGCATTTTTGGACGCTGTGAGAACTCCTCACAAAAACATTTTCTTCCTTCGTAAATTATGACTATTGACGCCGTAAAAGACATTAAAAATCTAAGTTATTAAAGAACAATGTAAAATTACTTGAACTCCTCACTAAAAAGATGTTTAATGTTGTTGACGCTATTTATTTTAAGGTTTTCTCTATACAAAAAAATTATAAGTAATATATTATATATATAGTATGGGTTGCTTCGAGTTGGACCAACTCGGAACTTTCGGACCGAGGACCAACCCGCATGGTGTCTGGGCCAGAATTTAGGACCAAGGACCGACCGGTCTTCGGAAACCGGACCAGGACCGGCAGGGTCGGGTCGATCCAAGGTCGGTCCATGGTTGACCCTGAATCGATGCTCACCCCTATTGACAATGCCCCTAAACCTGCGATAGGGGTTAGGTCATGATAGCTTACCGACTACGTTGGAGACTTGAGTACTTAGGCCTAATTAATTTGATTGTGTGTTATCTCATGTGTTTTCGTGGCAACGCATTCAAAAAGGTGAGGTAAGTCTATTAAGCTCGTGTTAAATGTTGGTGCAAGTTGAAGTAATACAGGGTGGAATCTTTGTTGACACTTTATTTTTTAGGTTGGTGTAATGAATGACTGATTATGTGGATGGCTTTGAAGTGTTGTTTAGAAATTAACTATTGTGCTTGTTCTTATACATGCTCCAACATTACACCTATGCACACACAACCTGCGGTCAAACCTCGGCTGCACCCGCAGGAACCCTTAGGAAGTGTCGAGGATTGATTGGACCATACACAGTTTGCGCCAATGGGACAATCATTCTTGATCCTACTCATTTCCTCGAAAGAAATAGGTCTGACCCACCCGCAGTTTGCGACATTGGGAAGGGTTGATTATTTTGTTGAGATGGGAGCCTTAAGCCTATAGTACACCCTACTACTCGTTTAGGCGTTGAAACCTCACAAAGTCATGCGCATGTCTATGTGATTGAAATTCCATCTTGCCAACCCACTATAGGTATGTTTCTGTCTTTCCTTGTTAACTTCTCACAATTCTTATTCTTTTACATTACTACAATTTATTTTTTTCATGATCCGTGGCAATTAACCAATGCATTCTCTATTGGTCTAGATATAATGGGAAGGTCTGATATCCAAATCATCCCTGTCCCTAGTGAGGCTCTTCAGACATGGTTCCATAGGATGCACCCACAATTCCAAGAGGACGTGCAAAAAAGGCTGGGTAACCTCATGATGCTCTTGAAGATTGATTATCAAGTCAGCATGGTCCAAGCCCTAGCGCATTTTTGGAATGTCACAACTTCAACATTCATCTTTGGTCGAAATGAATTAGCCCCAACTTATGAGGAGTACGAAGCTGCCATTGGTATCAATCCCTCTAACAGATTAGCTGAGCCACTATTAGGATCGAAACCTGCAAGTGCCTTAGCGGAATTCTTAGAAATCGATAAGGTTGAAATTGAGAAGGTTTTAAAAAGTAACACCAATCTTTGCCCTTTGTCATTTTTGATTGACAAATTTTCAAACCTTCCTCGAGAATTTGGTCCCCAATCTGCTAAGGCATTCATTCTAGCATTCTTTGGTTTTGTTATATTTCCAACTTCAAGAACGGCTTTAAACCCTTTGTTGGTTTACATAGTGAGACAGGTGTACACCAATTGGAATTTTATCAACATGATTTTAGCTGAGACCTTTTTATCACTTAACCGATTTAAGATCAACAAAATAGGAGATCTGCATGCACCTGTCGGTCTCCTATATATGTGGTTTGTGTCTCACCTCAAAGATTTGTGCCCTCCCATGCGCATACTCAAAGTGACCGAGTGTACTCACCCATTAGAGAAATTCATTAAGAGGCAGGACCAAGTACCTAAAAAGACCTTTAAAGAATGGAGGGAATACCTTGAGTCGCTTTCCATAGAACAAATCCAATGGAGGCTAGGATGGGCCGAATCCCCTGAAGTGCGCCTTACCTGTGAAGTGGACGATCCTATCCCGTTGTTGGGATTTTCTGGAGGGACTTCATATTACCCCTTAAGGATAGTCCGACAGTATGGCGCCCTTCAAGAGATGCCGCCACCATATAAATTGGGGCTATTCAGATTTGACATCCCGCATGGAGATCTAGGGGGAGATCAAGTGGCTAAGTTGCAAGAGGAGTTTGCTCGCATCAAATGTGCTTGGAAGCGGTGCTCACAAAAAACCATCACACGACCTACAAATTTGAAAGGGGAGATGAAGATCCACCATGCGACAGAGGAGTATATATATCGCCCAGACGATCCAATTTGTAAGGTTGACATCCTGCATATTCGCAAAGAACCCAAACACCGTGATGGCCAAGGAAAAGAAGGGCAAGATGATCAAGTCGAGGCCACAAGTTCCGTTCCACTGGACAAGCGGCCTCGCCATGAATAGATGTACCCCAATAGATTTAGGCCTAGTGTTCGGGGATGCTTTGAGCCGACAATCTTTTTAGTTGAATTGAGGTTTTTGTAAAGACTTTTATGTTTTATTAATGAAAGTTACTTACTGTTTTCACCAAGATGTCCAATTGTACAACAATTGCCACGGATCTCTCCTTTGAAACAATGCACTCTCTTATAAAGGAGATCTAGGCATGAATCTATTTCCATAAAGGCTAAGCTTATGGAAAATTTTCTAGCCTTTCCATCATTATACTATACAGTGTTGTCCAAACGAATGTAGTAACCTTCTTGAGACGGTTATTCACGTGGGTTCTTTAAATCAGGTACTTTCAATACGGTGTCAAGACACTTTCCTATTCGGACTCGTTCTATAGCTACAAGGATGAATACCGAGGAACAAAATGCTCGTTTCAATGCCCCGGATGACGGAATCACCGAGTTGGCCACCTGGTTTGCCCAATTCGCTAATGAGATCCGAGCCAACCTAGTGATTGCGACCCCTAATAGAGACACACCCATGGTTACTCCTAAAGCTAGCAATAATGCCAATGCTAGGGGGAACGCTGCTGAAGAGATTCCCCATCTGACGCCCATAGTAGCAGAACTTGATCCCATCTTTGTGCAAGGAAGATGGTTCTTAGCCATTGTAGGGCTACTATAATGGAGGCCAAGCAATTAGCTGGGCAAGGCGAACAATTTTTAAGATCAGGCTCATTTGTTTGCTTCTTAGCTTTATTTAGTTAAAACGGGAAAGTCGCTTTTTTTCTTTGTTACGAGCAAATCTAATTGATGCCCAACAACTTCAGAACGTCAGGGTTGACCAAAAATTGAATTCAAAAGGGCACCCACATGCAAACTAGCTTGTTCCCTTACTCTCTTTCGATAAGTTTTGGATGTCCCGGTAGTAACCTACATCCTAATTGCCAAGCCTGGAATTCAAATGGTCAACGCTTGCATTACATTATATCCCATCACACGCCTCTCTCTCTATCTAGCAACACAATCTGCTTGAAACAGGGAACCCCTGAAACATGGTATCGTGCATTCATAGAATCAAAACTTCATAGAACCCGTAAAACCCGAAATCTCTCTCCTCCTCTTCTTCTTTTTCGGACTCAGGTGACATTGTTAGTTGTCCACAGATGCACATGCTTTTCATAAATAAATTGGACTTTGTTACAATAATTTCAATTTCCTAAGTAGGTTCTGCGAATGCGGGCAACATTATTTTGGAAGTTTGTGGAGTTTGTACGGTATAATGATTCCACGTAATTCGTTAGGGGGTGATCGAACAACTTTAACAATCAACGCCCAAAATCATTGTGGAATCTAACTTCTCCAAAAGTTTTCGAGTCAATAATGGACCATTGTATTTACCAATGTGCGAACCAAATATTTTTCCCTAGAACCAAAAATTTTGGATGTCCCAGTACTTTTTGGGTTTTTGTACGTTGTTCTCTTTTATCTTTTACCATCTCTTTAGAGCAGTGCAGTCTTTTCTGGTGCATGTGACGAGAGTAGCCACTAAATTTACTTTTGCTTTATCTAGAGCTGAGATCAGTACCTTTTCTATCCCTCTGTGATCTCTTTCCTTCGGAGAATCAATGATTTACATCCTTAGTCAGATGTGATTTTTGGTTATAAAATGTCTTGATGCAGTCATTAGAAAGCAACTAGCTGAGCTTCGATTTGGGCGGGGTTGGTTGTGATGCCCAAACATTGATGGGTAGTATTTTCTCCATTGATGTCTGACATGTAAGAACTCCTCTGAAAAGAATTAGATTACATAGTTTATTATTATTTTCGGTTGGAATTACATAGTTTATTTGACCAGGCAAAATTTAACGAAGTTACTAAACGCGGAATGAAATTAAAATTATACAGTTTAATTAATTCAGCAAACCTTGAGAAAATAAAAATATATATATATTCAAGAAAATGCATATTTACATTTCATTTACTTTTAATTTTCCTTCTTTTTAAGTTAACTTATTATAAAGATAACACAACTCATTTAAAAACAATATTTTTCAGAAGATAATGAAATAATTTTATCTAAACTCCATTTAATTCGAAATTGGGTTAAGAGAAAGACAATATTGATACAATTTTTTTCGTTTAAAACTTGGGCCATGTAACTAGTTTGAGAGAAAAAAAGAGGGAAACCCATCTCCATAGTTGTAGTAATATAGGGCCTATTTTCAATTGCTTCAGGTTTCTAAGCACAAGTTTGAAATCCTCAATCACTCAGTCTCTAAAAGCCGTGGTCCGATACGTCATAGGTACAACCCCGGCATACAGTGTCTTACGCGAATTAAGCACTGTGATGAGTCGGCGGTGCGGTATTTTAGGCTCAATTCGAACATTCTATTGCAAGTGGAGTAGAGCTCATATAATAATGTCCACAAAAGAGATTCCATTGCGTGCCCAGATATGCTGATTAAGTATAGGATCATCGAAATATCACTAATGATCAGCGAGGCAAGAGGAGCGATCGGGAAGACATGAAACCCTCACGTTGCAGTACCCCCAGGTTCGGTCCTCGTAAAGATCCCACTTTTTGCCCTTTTTCTTTTGTTTTCAACTTCGGTCGGTCTTTTGGGTTTGATCCTGACCAGTCCGATTTTACGCCTGCCTCACTCAACCTGCTAAGATAACATAATCAATTTCTTTTTAAAAGGGTCACATGCACTATGATATCTTTATATATTGATTGTTTTTTAATCAAGTGAATTTATTGAATATAAAAATCATCGGTAGAGGGAGTACTGTCCATTTTTTAAAAATCATATATGAAGAATTATTTCGCATAAACTGTGAAGTTACAAATGAATTGTATGTGTGTGGGTATATACCATACAATGACAGATCAAGTTGATATTCAACATTAATGCCATCTTCGAAGAGCAAAACAATTGGTTTTGACTCCATGCTTGAACTGAAAGAAGAGAATCCATCAATTGTTGTTGAAGAAGGGACCCATAAAAAAGATTGATTTAAAATTGTACATATAAGAATGAATTTACATGAAAAAACAACATTTTCATTGCTTGTTATAGTTTTCCTTTTAATAAATGAAGTAACTTAAATTCAATATTGGAAATGGAGTTGCTTGCATATAACAAGTTTATATCAAGTAATCAAGTAATTAATCTACTAATTGTTATATATACTATAGTAAAAACAAGTAAGATCATCACCGAATTATATGAGACTTAGAAATGATATATCTAGTTTGATATACCTTTATAGCAATTAGCAAACTATATAACAAATAACGTAATTACTAATAGATGCCTTCTTGCAGATTAAGAGCATTTGAATGTTTATTCCATATTCCTTTACCATCGTATAGAACAAGTAATATCGTAAGTTAAAAAGTATGTAACTTTATTGCCATCCAAATCTAAGGAGCGTTTATAGCCGTACAAAAGTAAACGAACGCATGTATTTCCGACAGAAGACGGAAAACATCACAAATACTTATTGGGAGGACTTCTTGAACTTATTTAAGAGAGCATTGAAGTTCCAAGTATAAGCATCGGGGTTTTGGAGGAGAAATGCTTCGGCAACCTTGTACATTTGCCAAGGCTCTCTCTTTGCCCGCCTTAACGTCCTCTTCTTTAAGTTTGATATCACCCTTTGTTTAATATGTGCTCATCATCTTGTTCTTGCTCCTGCCTTCTAGTGTTGGCTCAAATTTGACTTCGTAAACAATAGATTCAAACTTCTCATTCAAATCAATCATTGTATACTTGTACGTGAATGTCTGTTCGTTTAGCTAATCCGCGCAATTCTTCAAGCTACCAAGCTGACCACCTGTGACAATAGAAGGAGATCCTATTGTAGAATACACATTCCATAATATATGTTTAAGCTAGAAATAAAAGCACATTTATATAGCAAAAACGCATAATTATCCTCAACGAAGTTGATTGCTTAATGGTTCTAGTTGTTCCATCGCCTTGGATGATGTCAATACTCTTGATAGCTTGAGGCTTGAGTTTGGGAATTAGGTTATGTGAGTCAAGAACTAGGGCCTTGAATAATCTTGCTAGAGGAATTGTGGAAATGTATTCATTGGTGAAAGTGCGCACACACATTATAATCTCTAGCTTGCTAGCAAGAGATATGGACAATTTGATCAAAGAGTGGAGTTCAGGAGGCTTGTGAGCTTGTGATAGAAGAGATAAGAGTGAGATATATATAAGCTGGAGTGGACGAGTCCTCGTTTTTCCGTAGTGTATCCCATTGGCCGATAAATCCTAGAACTGCAAAGGACCAACCATTCTACTTTTTGTCATGTTTTGCATGGGTAAATTCATGAGTTTTTTTTTTTTTTTTTTTTTTTTTTTTTCTTTTGGTCTTCATGAGTTCACTAGCTAGATTAGGGGTCCATTTGCTAGGCGAGAGAAATTAAGAGATACCGCTAGAAGCCAAAAGAGAGTATTTTCTCATGATCATTGGCGTTGTCGTTCAAGGAATACAGCGGCAAAACAAACAGAACAATCAATCATAACACCTAGAGGAGTTAATGTACTATTATTAACATTCTCAAAACTCACAATGACTTTTATATCAACACTTGATCCAAGCACACGTTTCAAACTTTTTCAGGGTTTGTTATTTAATTACCTTATTGAATTTATCTTATGTAGGAGAGACTTACCCGCCTAGAAATTCATTTCCTGCTGGATTGACAAAGTGGAATAAAGACTTAGTACTAATCGGTAGTCTGTATCACGCAACTAGAAATTTTAGGATAAGCTCAGTGGTCTGTCTTTGGGCCAACCGATAACAAAGAATGTATAGCCATTAAGCTTTGCACTCGTAGTTCAGGGTTGAACAGGAAAAACTAAAGAGCATTTCCAGGCTTCAGAAATACATCGGCGAAAACTGCAATTGGGGATTTGTCCTGTTTTGAATGATATTCTTGCTAAGCCTTTGGTAGTAGCTATATATCTAGTTTGTTAGATAGTTATGTACTGTTAATAATGTAATGAATTACATGATTACTAATAGCTAACGTGTTACAGAGTAAGGGCATTTTAGTTATTTATTCTAGGGTTAATATCCTTAAAAACCTCAAACTGATACACCTGTGACAAATTTACCCTAAACTATTTTTTTTGACCACCAAAAACTCCAAACTGGTACACATGTGACAAATCTACCCACCGTTAGCTTCCGTTCGATTTTGCCGTTACAAGCCATGTGGAAATTCATAAGTTTAATACCATCAAAAACCCCAAATTGGTATATTTATAATAAATTTATCCCAAACTGGTATATTTACGACAAATTTACTCTAAATTAATTTTTTCGATCATAAAAAACCTAAATTGGTACACATGTGGCACATTTCCAAATTTGACGGAGTTGTGATGTCCAATCAATTTTATTTTCCGGACTACTCTAACATTGCCTCCATATCATTAATACTTGATTTTTTTTTCTTTTTATTGGAAGCATTATTAGAAAACTATTCAAAGACTACCAAATGTGCTCTTCATTCTATATCAAATACTATCCAAAAAAAAAAAAAAAACAAAGCTTTACAAATCAAGTATTAATGATATGGAGGCAATGTTAAAGTAATGCGGAAAATAAAATTAATTGGACATCACAATTCAGTCGAATTTGGGAAAATTGAAAGAGGGTAAATGTGCCGCACGTGTACCAATTTAGGTTTTTTATGATTAAAAAAAATCATTTAGAGTAAATTTGTCGTAAATATACCAATTTGGGGTGAATTTGTCATAAGTATACCAGTTTGGGGTAAATTTGTCATAAATAAACCAGTTTAGGATTTTTAATGGTATTAAACTTATGAATTTCCACATGGCTTGCCACGTCAGCAACCACGTCAGCAAAGTTAACGGCAAAACCGAACGGAAGCTAACGGAGGGTAGATTTGTCACATGTGTACCAGTTTGGGGTTTTTGGTGGTAAAAAAAATAGTTTGGGGTAAATTTGTCACAGGTGTACCAATTTGAAGCTAACGGACCCTTTATTCTATATTCTTTCACCATTATAATATCATACAAATAAAGTAATCACTACTATTCTATTAGCTACACCAAACAGCCTATGTTAATCCCTCACCTCCAGGAGCTGGCTTGCCTTTCTCACCGAATCCATCTACAAACAATATCTGAAATTAACAAAACGCATCCCAGCAGAATGCTTCACAAGAAAAAAAGAGACAGGAAAGAAGTTCAGCTTACATTGTGGCTTGACTGTCAAAAGAACTTCCTCTCCCTTTTTCATTATCTCAACAGCTTTAGCAAATGCTGGGCAAAAATGTCCTACAAGAAAGAATAAAGGATTAGCACTAGGCAAATGAGCAAAGCAGCAAAAGAGGTACACTCTTTGCCAAAAATTATTCACCTTCTTTGACAGTGAATTCCACTCCATTAGGCTTTTCAACGGTGCTACCATCTTCCAGCTGAACCTCATACTTCACTACATAAACAAGAAGTCAATACCATTAGCATCTTTTCAATTAACAAATTCCTGATAAAAATTATCAAAGGGGAGGAATGAAATAAACACCTGATAGTTTGTCAAGATCTTTAGGATTTTCCCATATTTCGCCTTCCACCAGAATTTTTTTAAGAATATTGTCACGCCCCGATCCTTGGGCACGCGCCCATCCTTCCCCTTGGTCGATTTTTAAAGTGCGATATCCCAGGACTAAGTATCGCCGACCCTTTCTTTTTATTACGCATGCGGAAGTAGTTATGAATCCCCAGACAATAAAACAATGGGATAGAAAAGCAGGCCATATTTTTCATATTGAAATTCACAACCACACTTTTATTTACAGCATAAAAGTCTCACACCTATCTACACTAAGACAGGGTACACAAAAGGGATGGGATCTCAATCCACATCCGGGTTGTACTCAAGATCCCTCTCTGGATCATCTTCTTCTTCAAAAATCTTTCTCCTCCTTAGGATTCACATCAGTGCTTTCCTTCTCAAGTTCCCCCTCTTCGAGCTCTTACTTAGGGTCTGAAATGTTGTCCCACAACCGGGATGAGGCTACGTCTCGGCGAGTTATCCCCCCAAGACTCGATTAGCAAGCCAATACACTACGGGCTGCCTAAACACGCACTTTGGTCGAAGACTTACCTTGGCCTCGATTCTACCCGCAAATCGGTACAATTCATAATAGGCACCCAACTACTCGAGGAACAAATCGAACTAGTCGATTACATGTCATAGAGCACACGTGCATTCTCTAAGGCACTAGTTCACCAAAATGATGCATCAAATCACCGAGCCCACGCGTCTCTTCCAAGATGCCTCACTTAATTCCCTTGGCCCACGTGCATTCTCTAAGGCACTCGTTCACCAAAGTGATGCATCAATTCACCGAGCCCACGTGCCCTTTTTACGATGCGCAGGGCCACGTGCGTTCTCTAAGGCACTCGTTCACCAAGTGATGCATCAATTCATCGGCCCCCACGCGCCTTTTAGATGCCACTCTCAAGATTGATGGCTTTATGGCCCCACCCGACCTTCTCAAGATCTAGTGACTTTACGGTCCCACTCGACCCTCTCAAGATCCATCACTTACTGGCCCCACCCGACCCTCTCAAGATCTAGTGGGCTTTACGGTCCCACCCGAGGCCTCTCAAGATCTAGATTAAGAATGAATCTTAAATTCACTCATAAATTACTTTAGTACCAATAAAACTCAAATAAATAAACGGATTGCACTACGACGATCGGCATGAAATTCGGTCACCGGCCATCCCGGTTGAATTTTCGGAAAAATAAATAATTAAATAATTAATTTCGAAAATTAAATAAATAAATACTAAAATTCCAATTTAGGCTGTATTGCACGATTGGAAGCCGAGACGAGCCCGAAAAATTACCGAGACTCGTTCAATAAATAACATGGCATGTCTACTTACTAGTGTCTATTTCTAACCACCTAACATGCATCATTAAGTCTCTAATTTAATTTATCTAAATTAATCTAACCACCTAATTGCATTTAATTAAATCTAACCAACCCTAAGTATAATTAGCAAACTAAGAAAGCATTAGTGAGTAAAACTCACTTGGCAAAAGCGGAGACCGAATCACCGCAACGGCGACGTTTGCGGCCAGAAATCGGACTTTCGACGACACCGGCGGGCTTGGGCCGGCGCCTTAGGCTCGGGCCCAACAAATCTCAGCCCAACGAGATTTGTTCTTGCTTTCGGACTGGGCTGGCTCTTGGGCTTTCTTGGGCGCGGGCCGGTCTTCAATTGATTTGCTGGAAATTGGGTCTCAAAATGGGCTGCAAACTAACTTGGCTTGCTGGACTGATATTGTGGAAGATGGGCCTGATTTGCGGCCCAAATGAGCTGAACGAGCGGCCGCCCAACTGAGGAAATCACGGAGCTGGAATTCGCGTGGACTTCAAGCGGTCCAGCCGCTGGGCCGAACAAGGGAATCCACGAGAGACGCTGGGCTGTTCGAGCGAAGACTGAAGACGCGCGACTGGATGGGCTGCTGTTCCCGAGGCTTAATGGATGAAGACGCTGAAGCCAAACGTTGACTGGAGAAGACCGAAGCTGGATTCGTTGGCATCTTCGACCTGGCCGAAATCCACGAGCTGAAGACAAGGATGAAGAAGCAGCTTCGTTCGAGTTGCGAGTGACGCGCGGCAGCTTCGTTCTTCGTGGCTGGGAGTCAACCAAGAGCTTCAATTGCTGACCAAGGGAGATTGGTTTGCGGACATGTGGCAAGGAATTGGCATCCTTCAAGTGTAGAGGAGAGTGGCCGACTATATTCAGTGGAGAAGGGGAGGGCGTCTGCTGGCTTTGCACTCAGTAGTCCACCAAGGAATTTTCGAAGCTCGTTGTTGACCAAGAGGAGTTGGGCTGTGGACGCGTGGATTCAAGATGCTGGAGTTGTGGGCTTCGCTCGGTTCAAATGAATAAAAGGAAGGGTGAGAACGGTTGATTCGATGGATGGTGGACCGCATAGAGTGAAAATGCAAGGGAAATCGGCAGAGAGAAAAAAAAATGAAAACAAAACCAGAAGCAGGCGTGCGGCGAGATGGGGATTCGGTGGTCGAGACGTGCGATGGAGGGAAGCCAGCTAAGAGGGGGACAAAAACTCAACAAACTTATCTCTTCCATTCAATCTTGGCTGCCACTTTACTTTCAACCTTATCCTTTAGCGCTCTAATACTTTCTATCAATTTAAATGCCACAAACTAAATCAAAATGAAGTCAAAAGAATGCTATCCAAGCAAATTCCGAATTTCATTTAATTTAGCTTCAATTCTTCACTCAATTTCCCAAATTGAGGCCCGATTCGTCGAAGGAAAATCCCGTACCAATCTCTGCGGTCCCCAACACTCATAGGCTCAGCTTGAAAGTCGAAATTTCCTTTAATTTGGCCTATCGAATTTAGTTGATTTTCCGCGGCGTCGAACCGATTTTCCGAAAAAATCTCGAAAACTCTGAAAAATCTTTCGAGGGCGAGTCGACACTCCTATAATTAATTGTGACATGACCGAAACTTCAATTTCGAAATCGGACTCGGTGGCGGTTAATTTCTATTCGACGCGTTTTTAGCATAATCTAGCCTACCGGGTAACCTTCGGATATTTTTAAGTGCAATTGACTCGTGGTCGATTTTCTTTGAGCCACTATGAACCCACTCGACTCATTGACGACTCTCGGTTGTCGTGAAAATCTCGAGGATCCAATTACGAACACAGGGTACCAAAACAATAAGAAAATCGGTTTAGTGCCGGTCGACATGAATTTTCTAATTTAGTGGTTTCACCCACGATTAGCCACACTTCATTTGTCGATTCGGTCTATCTCGATTTCAAATCGATTTTTAAGCGTGCCGTGATGGCCTCTAAAGATGGACACGGTTCGGTTCGATTCCCGATCGAATTCTCAAGTCTATTGCCTTAAAATTCCTAATAATTTCCCCCGAGATAGTCTAGTTATCGAAGAATGATCGGTTCGAGAATAGCCCTATAAACACGTCAATGAAACACCCGATTCAATCAAAAGGAAACAGAATCGAAAATTTGGGATGTCACAACTCTTCCCCTCTTATAAAAATTTCGTCCTTGAAATTTAAACCTTACAACTTAAGCAAATAGGTGGGGGTACAATTCTCTCATCGACTCTTCAGTTTCCCAAGTCGTTCCTTCTGTACCGTGGTGTTGCCAGACCACTTTGACCAACGGAATGGTCTTTGTACGCAGCACTTGCTGCTTTCTGTCTATAATCTGGACCGGTCTCTCCACGTATGACACTCTGTCATCCACGTCCAATTCTTCAAAATTGAGCACGTGTGTCGGGTCAGGCTCATACTTCCTCAACATCGACACGTGGAAGACGTCATGCACTTGTGCCAACCTTGGCGGCAATGCAAGACGATATGCTAAGGTCCCGATTCTCTCAAGAATCTCGAATGGACCCACGTACCTCGGACTTAGTTTGCCTTTCTTGCCAAAGCGCGAAGTTCCCCTTATTGGTGACACCTTCAGGAAAACGTGATCACCAACTTGGAATTCCAAAGATCTCCGGCGCTTGTCTGCGTAACTTTTCTATCTGCTCTGCACGGTCTTTAACCTGTTTCTGATCACTGTCACGGCATTCATTGACTACTGAACCAACTTTGGGCCTGTTATCTTCCTTTCTCCGACTTCATCCCAACACACTAGTGTTCTGCACGCTCTGCCATACAACGCTTCCAATGGAGCCATCTGAATGCTCTGGCGATAGCTGTTGTTGTAGGCGAATTCTACCAGTGAAGCGATCTTCCCAACTTCCCTTGAAGTCTATTACACAAGCTCTCAACATGTCCTCGAGGGTCGAATTGTCCTCTCGGGCGGCCATCCGTCCGAGGATAATACGCCGTCTTGTGCGAAGCTTTGTACCAAGAGCACTCGCAAGCTTTTCCAAAAGGCTGCAGTAAACCTCGGATCTCTGTATGAGGTTATCGTAACTGGCACTCCATGCATTCGAGCTACCTGACGCACGTACTGGTCGCGTGCCTATCAAGGCGAGGTCCTTTCGAACCTGCAATGAAGTGAGCCGACTTTGTCACCGTCGACTACCACCCAAATTGAATCGCTTCCTCTCTAACTTCTTGGTAGTCCAGTCACGAAGTCCATCGTGATATGCTCCCGTTTCCATTCTGGGATCGAAAGAGGTTGCAGAAGTCCTCCCGGCTTACAATGCTGAGCTTTTACTTGCGACATGTCGACACTTGGCGACATGCTCCACGTCCGCCTTCATACGACCACCAATAGTGTTGACGTAGATTCGATACATTTTAGTGCTTCGGGGTGAACGTTGTAACTGCTACGATGTGCTTCAGATAAAATATCTTCTCTAAGCTCTACATCGTCAGGTACAACCAAATGTCCTTGGAACCTTAAAATTCCGTCATCAGAAATCTGAAAATCAACCTTTCTTTTCTCTGTGTCCTCTTGAAGAATTTTCTGCACATCTGGATCTGTCAGTTGGAGTTGTTTGATTCTGACCTGGACATTCGGTTCAACTCTGAGGGTGGCCATAAAACTTGAAAGGTGGCCTATCTCAAATTTGAATTCCGAATCCCGAGCTCTCTCGATTAAATTCCATTCTTTAATTAAGATCTGCGCTACTGAAGACTTCTGACTCAAAGCATCGGCGACCTTGTTCGCCTTTCCCGGGTGATATAGGATATCACAATCGTAGTCTTTCAGCAATTCCATCCATCGGCGCTGTCTCATGTTCAACTCCTTATGAGAAAACAGGTACTTGAGACTCTGATGGTCCGTGAAGATCTGAAATTTCTCACCACACAAATAATGTCTCCAAATCTTCAGAGCAAACATAATAGCTGCGAGCTCTAAGTCATGCGTTGGGTAATTCTGCTCATGAGGTCTCAAGCGACGAAGCGTACGCAACAACCTTACCATGTTGCATCAGCACGCAACCCAATCCTCTGAAAGACGCATCACTATAGATCTCGAATCCTCCAGGGCCATATGGAATTGTCAGCACAGGTGCGGTAGTCAGCTTTTCCTACAGTTCTTGAAAACTACGCTTGCACTTGTCTGACCATACAAATTTCTCTTCTTTCTTCGTGAGTTTAGTTAGAGGCGATGCTAACGCGAGAAGCCTTCCACAAACCGTACGTAATAACTTTGCCAATCCCAGAAACTTCGATCTCTGTCCTTTGTAGTCGGTCTTTGCCAATTGATCACGGCTTCTATCTTGCTTGGGTCGACGGAGATTCCTTCTCCGGAAATCACATGACCTAAGAACGCAACACGAGTCAACCAAAACTCGCATTTGCTAAACTTAGCATACAACTGATGTGTCCTTAAAGTTTGGAGCACTAATCTCAGGTGATTCTCATGCTCTTCATCACTCTTCGAATAGACTAAGATATCATCAATGAACACGATCACAAACTAATCTAAATATTCCTTGAATATCCGGTTCATCATATCCATGAAAGCAGTAGGAGCATTCGTCAACCCGAATGGCATTACTGTGAACTCATAGTGACCATACCGAGTACAAAATGCTGACTTTGGAATACCCTCTTTCTTAATTCTCAACTGATGATAACCTGTCCTCAAGTCGATCCTTGAAAACATTAACACTCTCTTTGCAACTAGTCCATCACAACTATAGTTAGTGATTCCCCTTTCTTCCGCTTTATTTCACAAACTGAAAATCCCCAAACTTTAACCAAAACCCTACTGTGCTACCCTGATAACATTTTCCCAAAAACATTCTTCCTCTGATTGGTGCAGGGTCGATTCCATTCCTACCCTTCTCGCCATACCCAAGCACTGAATTCATCCATGTTTCCTCCCACAATTTCAACACATAACCGGTGAGTCTTCTACCTCCTGTCAGGTGCCAGCATGCACTATTTCTTGTAGCGGAAATCTATCCCACAAATTCCACGGTGCGTTCTATTGCGCACTTCTTCTAACCTGTCATATCGACGGTGACAGCAGTAACCCTTGTCGAGATTTCATCTACTTATGCAGACAACCTATAAATCATTGTCCGTGCTGGCGACACTTACCACTAATTCTTGTCCTCAGAATACATGAGACTGATCTATACCATCTTCCATGGAATAGCATGTGCCATTTATCTCAATGCTGACCTGACTATTCCACCTTGCCCACTGGGTGGAATAAAATACTCTTCCCTCAACATCAGTCTTTTCCCTGACCGAATTTCAAATCTGCCTACACTGAATCTTGACTCAGATATCAAAATATATTCCTTGATCATCCTTCCAGGTTGGACCTTGACAAAGGTAGCAACAACAACAACTTGATCCTGATCTTACTGGTTCATCCAGATCCCAAGGAACACTTGCATCAAAATGATCTTATCGGACCTAGGATCATTTGACGATGCTACACTAGTTCCAAACTACAATGGCACTCTTACGCTCAAACTGGCCAGAGTCGACACTCTGCCACAACCACCTCAGGTACTGACCTTTCTCAGCAATTTACCCCGAGTTACAGAGGATACTATCCTCTTACTAGGAGTTCTCTACTCCTACTCGCTCATGGTTCAGTCTTTTACCGACACCTGCCTTCCTAATCCACACTAGATTAGAAGATGAGCAATTCAAACATCAAACAATTTTAGCACTCAGCTAACACAGACATGCACCAGCATGAATTTAAAGGCATTTCCTACCAACTATCCCATAGTAAACGCTCCTTATCACTCCAATCTTGAACTTCGCTCTAATACCACTTAAACGGGGTGTCACGCCCCGATCCTTGGGCACGCGCCCATCCTTCCCGTTGGTCGATTTTTAAAGTGTGATATCCCAGGACTAAGTATCGCCGACCCTTTCTTTTTATTACGCATGCGGAAGCAGTTATGAATCCCCAGACAATAAAATAATGGGATAGAAAAGCAAGCCATATTTTTCATATTGAAATTCACAACCACACTTTTATTTACAGCATAAAAGTCTCACACCTATCTACACTAAGACAGGGTACACAAAAGGGATGGGATCTCAATCCACATCCGGGTTGTACTCAAGATCCCCTCTACGGATCATCTTCTTCTTCAAAAATCTTTCTCCTCCTTAGGATTCACGTCAATGCTTTCCTTCTCAAGTTCCCCCTCTTCAGCTCTTACTTAGGGTCTGAAATGTTGTCCCACAACCGGGATGAGACTACGTCTTAGCAAGTTCTACCCCCTAAGACTCGATCAGTAAGCCAATACACTACGGGCTGCCTAAACATGCACTGGTCAGAAGACTTACCTTGGCCTCAGATTCTACCTGCAAATCAGTACAATTCATAATAGGCACCCAACTACTCAGAACAAATCGAACTAGTCGATTACATGTCATAGAAGCACACGTGCATTCTCTAAGCACTAGTTCACCAAAATGATGCATCAAATCACCGGCCCACGTGTCTCTTCCAAGATGCCTCACTTAATTCCCCAGGCCCACGTGCATTCTCTAAGGCACTCGTTCACCAAAGTGATGCATCAATTCACCGAGCCCACGTGCCCTTTTTACGATGCCGGGGCCACGTGCATTCTCTAAGGCACTCGTTCACTAGAGTGATGCATCAATTCACCGGCCCCACGTCGCTTTTAGATGCCGCTCTCAAGATTGATGGTTTTTATGGTCCCACCCGACCTTCTCGAGATCTAGTGGCTTTACTGCGGCCCCACTCCGACCCTCTCAAGATCCGCAGTGGGCACCCACCCGACCCTCTCAAGATCAGATTAGGAATGAATCTTAAATTCACTCATAAATTACTTTAGTACCAAATAAAACTCAAATAAATAAACGGATTTGCACCACGACGATCGGCACGAAATTCGGTCACCAACCATCCCGGTTGAATTTTCGAAAAAATAAATAATTAAATAATTAATTTCGAAAATTAAATAAATAAATACTAAAATTCCAATTTAGGCTGTATTGCACGATTGGAAGCGAGACGGCAGAAAAATTACCGAGACTCGTTCAATAAATAACATGGCATGTCTACTTACTAGTGTCTATTTCTAACCACCTAACATGCATCATTAAGTCTCTAATTTAATTTATCTAAATTAATCTAACCACTTAATTGCATTTAATTAAATCTAATCAACCCTAAGTATAATTAGCAAACTAAGAAAGCATTAGTGAGTAAAACTCACTTGGTACAAGCGGAGACCGAATCACCGCAACGGCGACGCGACTGCAGCCGAAATCGGACTTTCGACGACACCGGCGGGCTTGGGCCAGGCCTTAGACTCGGGCCCAACAAATCTCAGCCCAACTGAGACTTGTTCTTGCTTCGGACTGGGCTGGCTCTTGGGCTTTCTTCGCGGGCCGGTCTTCAATTGATTTGCTGGAAATTGGGTCTCAAAATGGGCTGCAAACTAACTTGGCTTGCTGGACTGATATTGTGGAAGATGGGCCTGATTTGCGGCCCAAATGAGCTGAACGAGCGGCCGCCCAACTGAGGAAATCACGGAGCTGGAATTCGCGTGGACTTCAAGCGGTCCAGCCGCTGGGCCGAACAAGGGAATCCACGAGAGACGCTGGGCTGTTCGAGCGAAGACTGAAGACGCGCGACTGGATGGGCTGCTGTTCCCGAGGCTTAATGGATGAAGATGCTGAAGCCGAACGTTGACTGGAGAAGACCGAAGCTGGATTCGTTGGCGTCTTCGAGCTGGCCGAAATCCACGAGCTGAAGACACGGATGAAGAAGCAGCTTCGTCCGAGTTACGGGTGACGCGCGGCAGCTTCGTTCTTCGTGGCTGGGAGTCAACCAAGAGCTTCAATTGCTGACCAAGGGAGATTGGTTCACGGACATGTGGCAAGGAAGTGGCGTTCTTCAAGTGTAGAGGAGAGTGGCCGACTAAATTCAGTGGAGAAGGGGAGGGCGTTCGCTGGCTTTGCACTCAGTAGTCCACCAAGGAATTTTCGAAGCTCGTTGTTGACCAAGAGGAGTTGGGCTGTGGACGCGTGGATTCAAGATGCTGGAGTTGTGGGCTTCGCTCGGTTCAAATGAATAAAAGGAAGGGTGAGAACGGTTGATTCGATGGATGGTGGACCGCATAGAGTGAAAATGCAAGGGAAATCGGCAGAGAGAAAAAAAAAATGAAAACGAAACCAGAAGCAGGCGTGCGGCGAGATGGGGATTCGGTGGTCGAGACGTGCGATGGAGGGAAGCCAGCTAAGAGGGGGACAAAACTCAACATACTTATCTCTTCCATTCAATCTTTGGTCTCCACTTTGAAAGCTTTCAACCTTATCCTTTAGCGCTCTAATACTTTCTATCAATTTAAATGCCACAAACTAAATCAAAATGAAGTCAAAAAAATGCTATCCAAGCAAATTCCGAATTTCATTTAATGTAGCTTCAATTCTTCACTCAATTTCCCAAATTGAGGCCCGATTTCGTTGAAGGAAAATCCCGTACCAATCTCTACCAGTCCCCAACACTCATAGGCTCAGCTTGAAAGTCGAAATTTCCTTTAATTTGGCCTATCAGAATTTCCGTTGATTTTCCGCGGCGTCTGAACCGATTTTCCGAAAAAATCTCGAAACCTCTGAAAAATCTTCTGAGACTGAGTCGACACTCCTATAATTAATTGTGACATGACCGAAACTTCAATTTCTGAAATCGGACTCGAATTGGCGGTTAATTTCTATTCGATGTGTTTTTAGCATAATCTAGCCTACCGGGTAACCTTCGGATATTTTTAAGTGCAATTGACTCGTGGTCGATTTTCTTCGAGCCACTATGAACCCACTCGACTCATTGACGACTCTCGGTTGTCGTGAAAATCTCGAGGATCCAATTACGAATACAGGGTACCAAAACAATAGGAAAATTAGTTTAGTGCCGGTCGACATGAATTTTCTAATTTAGTTGTGTCACCCACGATTAGCCACACTTCATTTGTCGATTCAGTATATCTCGATTTTAAATCGATTTTTAACGTGCCGTGATGGCCTCTAAAGATGGACACGGTCGAGAAGCCGATTCCTGATCGAATTCTCAAGTCTATTGCCTTAAAATTCCTAATAATTTCCCCAGATAGTTTAGTTATCTGAAGAATGATCAGTTCTGAGAATAGCCCTATAAACACGTTAATGAAACGCCCGATTCAATCGAAGGAAACGAGAATCGAAAATTTGGAATGTCATGATATGCCACCATCCTTGCAAATATCCTCGACACTCGTCCGAGAAAGTAGTTCAACATCAAATTGCAGAGTTGCATCAAGAGGTATGGTTGGAGGTGAGCCAGACTTGCCATAAGCTAGCTCTGGAGGTATGGTGAAAATAGCATTTCCCCCCTTCTTCATTGTCTTGATACCTTGATCGTATCCCTTTATCACTTGCCCCGCAAGCACAAAAAATTCACTCCAAAATCAACTCCCTACTTGGCCAACTCCCTTGAACAAAAAAAAATAAACAAGGCTCCGAACGATGAGAAGTGCAAGATGATCAAAATTTATATAATACAGTGGAGAGAATTCTTTTAAGTCTGCAGACATCATACTATTGATATTGTCCAAGAGTCACATAGGAGAAAACTTTGCCAACCCCAATGTCAATCAAGAGTATCATCCTTATTGACTCACCCTTGTCGCGCAATTCATTAGAAAGGGTCAGTTTAGGTTTAGCGTACGTCGCAATGTCTTTGGTGTAAAAGCATATTGGATACAAAGTCAACTAAAAAATAACAGAGAACAATGCCAACACTGATCAGTCAATTATGCAGGATATATCTACGTGTGTCCATATCTTTCATTATTTTTCCAGTTATTTAATATCACATTTTTTTTCTCAATCATCCTAACAATTTCAGATCCTGCTAATGGAGGAGCTAAACCCGTTCATTTAGTTGCTATCTCTGCATCCCCACTGCTACTTGTGTCAACTACAAGTAGATCGGCAGCATAATTCATCATTCGGGATTATAGAAGAATGATGGCTGAGGACCTGTGGGAAGCATATGTTAAATTTTTGACATATTCTTCAAAAGATTAAGGCCCCATTTGGTTCAGCCTTACAAATGGGCTTTGGGACTCTAAAGTCTCTCGGACAAATGCAAATGGCGCTTTGTCCATTCTTTGCTCAACTTTGGGGAAATGCAATTACATGTCCAAAGGCCACTAATAGCCTTTAACCCAAGGCAGATCTAGAAGTTCTTTAGAAAGTAGTATTTTTAGAATCCAAAAAGATTTTCTTTTTCTTTCCAACTTTACCCTCACTCAACTTTCACAATTCCAGAAATATCCTCAAAAGCCCTAATTTGCAGTGAGCCACCAACAAGGCATTGCCATCCTTGCTTGAGGTCGTGAGACCAATCGCTGGTTGTATGTGCAAATGTGTAGTGCTAAGGTAAGTATAAAAGCAAACACAACAATGGATATGCAAACAACACTTTAATTTCATCTATATAGATATACATTGCTACACCTCCTTACAAAACAAACGGGTTAATAGACACTCCACCCCTTATTACTCAAAATCTACAAAAACATTTAACACGTTATTAGTGGACTAACATTTTTTTCCATGCGACTTTAACATGCCCTATCAAATGAAGACCATGTTAGTGAACCACTAACCAAATTATTATGGCCTAAGTCCTTTAAGGTATGCAACCAAGTCCCCAACGAAGTCGCCCAGCTATTATGACCTCTCTTTTTCCATCAAGGGCAAAGGAAGAGGTTTAAGGGTACTGCCTAAAGAGGTGGGCCAACATCTCTAGATTAGGCACGGGCTCTCCCAAACTCATATCTTGTGCAACATTAGATTTTGTATTTTAGTTTTTAACAATCTAAGTATTTTTATGAGTCATTATTAGTCTATTGGGGTCGACTAGAAACCAATCGAGATGTGGGAATATTGTCTCGATTCCTATGCAACTAGAGATTTCTAAGAACGGGGACTTGTTTACACCAATATTTCTATTAATGCCCTTGCGGGTACTACTAACTTGGAAGGTTGTTCATCTAAATGGCGACATGATCTTGATTACCAACTATAATTCTTATGAAAGTCGCTAAGTATCCATGCAAATGTTTTTGTGGACTTGTTTTCCTTAATGTCTAGACTAATACGAACCTAATTTAGAAAAAAAAAATTTACACTCAAATTATTGAAAAGTGATGCGATAATTAAAGATCCAATAATTTGAAATGATTTGAAAGAAAATGCGGAAAAGGAAAACCCAATACAAGTCGGCAAATAATATAACATGGCCTCATTATCACGGCTCGAGACAAGACCCCTATGAGCGAAATGGGAATTTAAGTATGTATGAAATTACTCTAGATAATTTTAATTTATACAAAGTGAATTTTTTAACAAAATTGGTTATAAAATATCAAAATAGCATCAAATTAGCACAACGACTTTATACAATTAGGAATATCTCAATAATGTCATATATGCCCTAATTGATACCATCTAACATTTTTTGATATATTATTTTTTGAAATTTTCACTTTTTTTTTTTTTTCTTTTTATTATTTTTAAAAAATTATTAATAATAATTCCCTAAACTGATCTATGCTAACATGGAACAATTCAGTACATGAATATGACAATAATTGAGCTCAAATCAACCGTTTCAAGATCGAACAATTAGTGTGCATCAACCCACCTCAAGCGACTTCCTCGAGCCGTGTTCGTGACCTTCAATCTCTACCGATTAGCAATCTTATGTGAAACTAAAGTATCAAGGTTATACTATCACATGCAAAGAGTAAGATTACATAGAAATCATAACTTGAAACACACATTAACCAAGCTGAAATTAGCCTCAAATATGCAGGTTTGAGCTGATTTTGCAAATTTGGGTTTGAACCCAAGTCAAGCAAACATGTCGCATGCCTAGATTCAAGGCCCGACACTCATCACATACGAGATCTAATGGAAAAATTACTTAATCAAAGTGAAAGTAGATAATATGGACTTTCAAATGCAACAATTATCATAGAAAATGATCAAGCGACCACATCAAAATGACCTCTCCAAGAAGCACACACGCAAAGTCCACACTGACCAGCCATGAATTAATGTGGATAGACTTGGTTTTCAGCTCAAGTTTTAGACGATTTCATGGTTTACACAAAGATTTAAAGACCACACCAAGCTGACCTTAGCATAATTTGTACTCTCATATAACATTCATCAAGCTCATGAAGATAAAAAAACAAATACAAAGGGGAGTAACAAGTCAAGTATATAGCTCTATTGAAGAGGTTTCAAACACAGAAAAATTCCAGCCTTATAAATCAGTTTTCTGTGCTGATCTTTCTCTTGATTTTTCATGGTCAAAACATATTCAAACTTGACCAAAAATACATCTAGGATTCTTACATTACTTCATAGTTTCTTTTGCAATGGCCCTTGGCCCAAGAAACCAAGAAATCATCTTTCAAAGACATGGAAATTGGCTCATTCAAACTGGAAAATGAGATATGTAGAGAAAAAACTAATAACGAAGGTTTTTGTTAGTCACCAAAATTAGACTTCAAGACCTCTTTTGTTGATCAAATTAATACCAAACCAAACTATATATATATATATATATATATATATATATATATATATATTAGTTTGGGTTACAAGTCATAGTTTTCCTCATTTGTCTCTCACTTTTCTTGAAAATACTCACTTTCCCTCACCTGTGACCAACTGAGCAAAACACTAGGAAAAATTCGCACTTTCTTGCCTCGCCAGGAGGGTACTGTTTCGAGGGCTTTAGGAGGCCTTCCCGATCTCCATTTGGGATGTGCGATCTATGGTTGGAAAGATCTTTGAGTGAAGTTTCACTCTCTAGTTGAAGGTTTGGCTAATTTTTGCTGCAAGTTCGTGAAGATTTCACTTTTCTCTATAAGGATCGGTCTGGAATTTCTGGATTTTGTTTTTCTTGAGTTGCTTGTAGGGCTATATTTGGAGAACGATTGTGAGCTTCCTTTCCTGCTTCTTGTCTTCTACTTTTCATCCTCCAAAAGAGCCTACTTCATAAATCTTATCCATTGAATTAAGTCATCTTTTGGTCAATCTTTGTTTTACCTACCAAGGCTGTCAATTGAGCTAGTTCACCTACTTTTTGACTTAGTCAAAATTTTCAACTTTTGTAGCTTTTCGGTGTACGGATTTTGCTACGATTTTCATGTGCCTTTAATAGCTTATCCTTGTCCAATTTTCGTCCACTTACACTCCTAATTATGTTGTTCAATCACGTGTAGAGATCGGGTTGATTGGACGACTAAGTAGGATATTGTGGGGCCACCAAGTGGCTTACTCAGTAGCTCCGAATTGAAACCAAATCGTGGGCTGTGTTTTTGTAGCTGGTTTGAGTACTCTAATCCATTAATTTGGTTGTGATTTGTGATCGATTAGCAAGCTCATGTATAGTAATTTAAGATCTTGGCTAGTCTTCATAATTGTCCCCGTCCAATTTTTCAAGAAATTCCTTCAAAGTTGGCTATTTTCTTGTTCGAGAATACCCAATTCAATGCAATTTGGTTCTTTTGGCTAGATTTGATTGATTCAACCTAGCCCAAGTTCAATTTTAAGTTAATTGTGGGACAAGATGATGATTTAAGGGCTTGGGCGAAATTTTATAAAATTAGCGAATTGGTCCCTCAACTTTTGGAAATTGTATTTTGGCCCCAACTTCTTGTTTTAATTACAATTTGACCCTCATGGCTTGGGCTAGCCACATTCAGATCATCAAGTCCAAATTTTTTTCTTCTATGTTTCTATTTTCTCTTCTTTCTCTTATTTTTTTATTTAAGGAAAATAAATGCATTTAAAAACTATACTAAATGCCCATTTCTATATGCAAAAATTTGACAAGAAATATTTTTGTGAAAAAATAAATTTTCATTTTTTTTGGAAATGATCTTTGGGTAAAAATTTATGTATCAACAACAGTAATAGTGATAATATTAAATGATTTTATATAAATTAACCCTTTAATATATAAGACTAGTAATCAATTTTTGTTACGTTACCTTTTTATTATCGAGACGTTTTCCTTCTACATTTAACTTGTTTATTCTTTTTATTCAAATACCTCATTGAATATATTAAAGTGGCCATATTTATCAAATTTTAGCAAATTATAGTTAAATATTATTAGCACTATATATTTTTTATTATCAGTAATTTAGTTAATTTCGTTTCATGTCATTTTCTATTATTTTTCATCTTTGACAATAATTAAGGAAAAAAAGAGGGATTTCCTTTAAAAACACGAGATTATATTGTTGACACCTAAATTTTTGTCGAGTTTTTAGGTATCCATTTTATTTTACAAAAATAAAAGATAAAAACAGAAAAAAAAAAGGATGGATAAGATAAAAACAAAAAAGAGAGAGATAGCAAAATTTTAACAAAAATAAAATAAAATAAAATAATTGAAATTAAAAAGAAAAAGAAAAGAAAAGGGGAATATAGAAATAAAATTGAGTGGGCTGGTTTTGTCCAGCCCAGGTTTGGCATTTTCCGCTTTCTAAGCCCCATCAGCCCCCACCTAGTCTCATTCTTTCTTTTTGGGGCCATCTTTTGTTTTTCTTTTTAGCCCATATTTTTCTCTCTCTTTGGCCCACCTCTTCCATTGTTTTCGAAGCCCACATCAAAATTAAAAGGAAAAAGAGCCCAGCCAAGCCTAGCCTCCTTCTAACCTTGCTTCAGAGGAAAATAACAGGGCGTGACGTAAGCAAAATTCTAGATGTTCTAGAAGGTGAGCTGGCGCATGAGAGAGAAAGATAATAGGCAAGATTTTTACGAGCAACATTGGCTCACACGAGGAGGAGAGGATGGCGTCGGCCATGGAAGACGTAAAAGGAGCTTGGGCGAAGTAAAAAACCAGCAAGATTCACAGGATTGGAGGAGGGGCTAAAGGAAACCGATAAATTTTCCGTCGATTGTTGTGGTCACCAGAGTTGGTGGCCGTCGATTGGAGTAGGTGACAGTCAGTTGGTGTTGGTTCGGTGGTGATATGTATTGCCCGGCGACAACGCGTACGAGACGTTGATTTGTCGCCGATAATTCAGGTTTGGTTAAGTCGCGGAAGGTGAAAAGATTCGGGAATAGAAGAAGTTGCAAGGGAAAATGATAAAAAGAGAGGATATAAGAAATTAAGAAAATCATTAAAGAAATGAAAATAAATCGAAAATATTCGTTTTTAATATGACCGGACCGGATCCGGGTATACGGGTTGGGCCAACGTGAGTCGGACAGTAAACCAGTCCAAACCCGTTCCTGAATAATAATAAATAAATAAATAAATAAATAAAATAAAAATTTCAAAAAAGATAGTTAAAAAGCAATGTACGTTAATTGAGCTAATTTTATGAGAAGGGCACAAACTATCATTGACCACCATCGATTATGTGCTGATGAAATGATGTTTATCAAAGCTATTTATTATCCTAATGTCAACAATAGCAATATTTAACAAATTTTCATGTCTTAATTGAAAATTAAGTCCCTACTATAATCTCAATTTCATTCAACTTAGTTTTCCTCAATAATGTTCTAATCATCTTCTTATCTTCTATGTGATCATCATCATTTCCTGTACATGCGCTTCACGGATGCCAAGCAAATAAAACTACATTGCATAGGATTATAGAGTTATAGAGGAGTTATGATTCTCCATTTCTTGCCTGTACTCATTTTATGTAGACGCCTTACGCCACAAATATAATATTTAGTTATGTTATGGATGGTCTTCTTTCCATTTGCCTTATACGGGAAAGCAACAAAATCAGCTCAATTCTTGTATTCCGGTCTCCTTCAACTTCTATTAGATAGCGAACTCCTGAATTTTGAGATTTTGACTATTATACTGTCTTGTGTTCGATGTTATACTCTGCAATGATGGCTCATTATTAATGTGGCGACACACTGATTTTGAGAGTTTGTTGCAAAATCACTTGGGTTTAAATATAATTATATTTTTTCTAACGTAAACTTGTATACGTCGGGAATCTTGTAGAATTGCGTTAGCAAGCAGAATTGTTCCATCGATGTCTTCGAAAATACCTTTGGGTCGACGATTGCGGATCCATTACCAAGATGCTGGGCGTAGAGCTTGCTTGCTAGCACTTTCATTTTTAGTCTTTTTATTAGGAATAAATGCTATTATTAGTTCAGTCAATGACGTTGACTTCCCTGTTTTCTTCCTTCTTGATAAAGCAGTTTAATTTCTATATTAGGTTGCCATAGGGTCAAATCATGCGACAAAGCAGATACATGCGAAGGGAGGAATAAAACTCTATTATGTTATTTTCTTTTGGTACATTCGCAAAGATGGCCAAATTGTGAAGATGTCCTGACAAAATTTCCTCACATGATTTTTCTTTTGTGGAGGAAAAAAAATTGCAAAATTATCAAGAAAATGTTTTGGAATGCTTTAGGGAGATGCAATTGCATGTCAAAAACTCTCTAAAGGCCTCTAGGCTAAGGTAGGTCTAAAGGTAATTTGAAATGCTACATTTTAGACTTGCGTGCCATCGACATGTAGCCGGTGATAATACTATTATGTTCCTTCTTTCTTGATTCCCTCTTCTCTCTCTCTCTCTCTCTCTCTCTCTCTCTCTCAAGGTTCAATAGTCTCTCTTTAAGCCTACTCTTTCTAATTTGACAGTATTTTGTGCTTTTATGATAAAAAAAAATTGCAATTGAGCTTTAAAGATTTTAATTGGTTCGATTATATCCTAAATTTTTTGTTGAAAGTACATTTTAAGGATATAGCGTAGCAGCAAATTCTAAGTGGCATTCGAACAATTTGAAGTAAATATTTTAAGTGACATTTAGACAATTTAAGTGATACTCAGATAATTTTTATTCTTTGGCAGTTCTTATACGGCTTTTAGATGAACTATATGCTCCTATTCCGCACTTTTACTCCTTTTAATTTTCTACTGGAGTTTATCGATGGTTGGAAGATTAGAGTATTTTAATTTTTTAAGAAGAAATTCAAAATGGACGCTGCGGTGCTTTGTGCATTTTCATTTGGCTTTAAAATGAATAGAATGTATTCTATCTTTTAAATATATATTTCACATCCTTCTCTCTCTCTATTTTTTTCTTTTTGATAATTTGGGTAATATAGCTACATGATCTAATTGACGACTTAAAGGCACCAGTAAATTTGGGCAATTATCCCCTTTTTTACTTGATTTTTTACTCCAAATTTTCGTCCACTTTGCCAAAATATATTTTGAAGCCAAAGAAAATGCAGAGAAAGTTTTCCACATTCCTACCTAATAATCTCTGTTTTTTCCTCTTTTTATTAGTTATTGAAATTTTAGGATAAAATTTTTATGGGTTTACAATAAGTTGAAAATGAAATTCACAGTTATTTTTTATTATTTAAAATTTATTTGTTAATTTGAATTCATAACTATTTAAAAGTGCTTCCTGAATTAAATAGTTGATACTATATCCATACAGTAGTATTTCGAAAATATTGGAAAATGGACATATTGATGAATGCAAATTGATTCAACCAATGGTTTTTAGTCTAATAATTACATATATCATTCTTCCAAGCTCCAATATTTTGATTGATTTTAGCAAAATTGGCGTCGGGAAAAACAAAAAAAAAAGAGCTTCAAGAATTGGTGTATCAGGGAAAAAGTTTAGGATGTCTTGTGGAAATTACTCCTTTATTTTAGTTTTCTTTGTAGATATCTTTTTCTGTTTTCTTGATAAGTGTGGCGACAATGGGGGCAAATCTATCTATGATCTTGATAAGGATAGATATAATTTCTTTTTCTGATGTGAATCCTTGAAAAATAAACCATTTTTTAATTAGCAGCCTTTTTTTTGTATGTGCTCGATCATAGCCAAAGGGCCTAAAGAATGATCTCACCTTGTACATGCTCAACCAAAATTGCTTTTTTTTTTTTTTTTCTCTTTTTCTTTTTCAATCAATTAACGTTCAAAAGGGCATCAATCGGCTGCTAAGTTCACGGCAGTTCAAGTTCAAAGAATATAAATACATCACACGCATGTCGACAATAATAAGTCTCTGGTTAGGTTAGGCACCTATTATGATGTTTACTTATTTGGATCTTACCTTTAGAAATCACATTGTACCTTGCCATCAACTATATTTGTGTCTTTTTATTTATGAATTTCTCTAACGTTTATTCTCAAATCTCTAACCGTTCGCTTTCTTTTTTCGTCTGCCCATATTCCTTAAAAGAGGAACCCATTCTAATTGAGAATTTCAAAATTAAACCGCCCCAAAACGGTCATGTAAAATACTGCCCATAAAGTAGTACTCACAGAGTACACTAGACCATAGTTTCTAATAAGTGCGTTCCACAAGTGCAGAGTACTATAGTCATGATAATCAAAATTTTATCTGAGATCATGGAAAGCACCTGCAAATATCGGGCATCCTCATTGGCATTGATTTTGAAACTTACGATTCAGGGGATAGATAGATGAAGCGATGCCTCTTGACTAATGATTCCGGAACACCAATCCAACAAAGAGGACACAAATGTTCAACTTATGGTAACAGTTTCAATTCCAAAAAATTGGTAGTTGCAAAAAACACACTCAGTGATTCTCTCATTCTCCTTCATTTACTCAGCATAGACAATTATCCCATGTTTCCAAGGCCGGAAATATAAAACTTAAAACTTGAAATAATTCACGAGGAAATGGTGGGGTAGACATAATTATCCGGGCAGAATTCCACCTTCGGACAGTGATTTTTCATGAAAGCCTCGGTTGTGTGTCCATTACTGATAAAGTCCTTAGTCTTCCCAAAAAATTGCCGCTTATCTTCCTCGCAAGCTCTTGTAATCTTACGTTTCTTGCATAGGGTCACTCTCAACTCCAACATAGCCTCTGCAATCTACACCCCTACTTGTGTACTCTCCGGCAAAGTATTTATATGAATTTCAGATATGACAACAGGAAAGATTACGTCTGGCTTCCTGAAGAGGCAAAATGGTAAACCAAGTCACTCATAGCAGTTAATGGAGATATCCTTCCTTAAACATGAACTAGCAATTGGGTCAACCAAGAACTCAGCAGTCGTAATAATCAACAGAGCATGTAGTAATAGTATGGTGTTGTGAAACTTGCTTAAGATTATGAAACAAATAGAAAAAACAACCCACAGGATATTCTTGCTACTGCAACAGCTTATACAGCAAAGAAACAACTTCCTTGATCAATTTGAAGAATGATTGACTACGCATCTAAAATGTCTCTCTACCTTTTCTCGATCTCGAAGAAAATGCGAAGAAGAATATTTAGCTTGATCACTGACTATGAGGAATAGTACTTCCTTTTCTTTTTTAATTTCAGTCAGGTTAGACCCTAGTCACAGAAATTTTATAGTAACTAACGACATCTGGAAAATTGGAGGGAGAAACGGAGATACCAGAAGCCTAGAGAAATCAAGCCGTCCTCTCGTATTATTCCACCATCCAGTGATACAGCACCGTGTTCTATGTAGACAGAGGCCTGCTTCATGTGTTCTCTGGTGTCATAAACCTGTAACTTGCCGAAAAGCCGATAAAATAGTGTTTCTCGTAGACCAAGGCCTTTAGTTGTTCTTGTTGCCAAATGATCAAAGTCTATGTTAACCATGTTAACTGCATATCCTATGAAGCCTGGAGGGATTTCTCCACAAGGTAAGGTAGGATAAGGCAAAGCCGGTTTCCTTTGAGGATCACGGCCTTCAATCTCTCCTCGTATGGGCTGCCAAAGGTTTATTGCAAATGAATGAAGAAATGCTTTCAAGAACTCAATTAAGTTGGTAAGGAATATGATCTTCCATAACAGTAAATATTATAAAATTATAAAAATACCACTCATGTACCTTATTTCCTCAAGACATATGACACGAAATTCACCACTAATAGACTTGCCAAGTTCAGCTGCTTTTGCATAAACAGCATTTTGGAGATCAATTTCTCCATTTTTGTCATATGTCTCAAGACTAAATGCCGTCTCAGAGTTTGTGCACACAATCCCGAGCATTTGATCTTCACCCGAGATACTTGGCTAAGATCCTCCAAAATGGAAAGTGCAGCTCTAAGTATCGATTTGTCTAAAAGGTGAAAAGGGATTCGCAACATTGAACAAGTGGGTCGAGATAGAAGGTCAGTGATAGTTTACCTGCTAAGCTCAATATTGCAAATTGTTCCAAGAAGTGCAACCACACCAATGATGCCATCTCTAGATCTTCCATGTGGTCCTTCTGAAGCAAAATTTCTGATCAGTTCACAGAGAGCGGAAGCCGCCGAGCCACCTCTGTTTTCTATCATGTCTGTCATTTCCTCTTTGGCGAAAAAGCAGTCCACAATGTTCAAAGGGGAAGGCCCTGCATAAACTGAAAAAGTTGGTCATCCCCATAGACCTAACTTAGTGATGTAGGTCCTACTTGTCGCAACTGGATTTGCTAGGTTAAATGAATAATCGCGCCCCAGGTGATTTTGGTGAAAAGCAACCATTAACTGAGCAATCATTTTTGTCCTAACTTGATTAAGATCTATGTTTATTGTACGTTGGAGTAAATGGCAAATCGTTCTTTAAAAAGCATCACATTTCTCTCATCTAGAGACAAACATGATAATATGATGAGAGAGTCATAATATGACAATCAAAACATGGATTTATATTCTTTAAACTTTCCAAACTAAGTAGCCATAGGTCACTGATATTGACATGACCACAAGGACAAAGAAATGCGCACCATTGCAAAACAGTGTTGCATGCATTTATCAAAACCAATTAATATTCAGTAATAGCATTAACCAAGACAAGTCACCTCCTAACTCCACCAAAGATTGCTCTATTTCAACCTTCCGGTCATGCAGCAACTTCAGTACCCTTTCCCGATGTTCAATGCGCAAACCAGTTTCCTCAAGAACTTGTGAGAGGCGGTAAGCGTAAGTCACAAGGCACTGGCCCGACCACATAAGCATGTGAGAATGATGGGCATTAGCTGCAACTAACTGACCTCATTAGAACATGAGAGAAGCTTAAATTTAGAATCTTAAAGCCAGGTACTTAAAGAATAATTACAACTTCAAGATTACAATAGGAATTTACCCTTTCGATGTTCAATGCACAAAGCGGTTTCCTCAAGAACTGTGAGGAGCAGTAATTGTAAGTCACAAGGCACAACCGACCACATAAGTATGTAAGGATGATGGGCATTAGCTGCAACTGACCTCATTAGAACATGATAAGCTTAAATTTAGAATCTTAAAGCCAGGTACTTAAAGAATAGTTACAACTTCAAGATTACAATAGGAATTTACAAACCACAAATAACCGAGATGTATGAGAGGGATGTAATGTTGAATAAAGATCTAACACAATACCTCATTCTTGATGATGGAAAGTACATTCCCTATATCATTAGGGGTTGATGTGTCTGTAGCATCATTATACTCATATTTGGACATAAGGTTTGAATCTCACGCTACAAATCTGAAGAAGGCTGAATGCCAATCTGCGTATACAAATAAAGTTCAATAAATGTACCACTGCAAATTACCAACACATCACCAGAAATAAAACGTTGTGACCTTGATGCTCAAAGATAACTCTCGGTGACGAGAATGAATAGCAGAAAAGCTAAAGCAACCAGCATCTCGAGGGACAGTAAGAGAAGGAATAGTGCATCGCCCCTTTCGGAAAGCATATAAAGTGGTTGTTTTTGTAACGGATGAGTCCAGTTTTATGGAAAGTGTATGAAAATGGCCATTTTCCTCATCATTGTGGATATTCTCATCGAGATTACCCTCTGTATCCACAATTTCGAAGACGAAATTCTCTAGTTGGGAACCAGCCGCACAAAGCGAGGCACCTGTAAATCATGCCAACATTAAAACAAGTTTTGAAATTGAAATCATTGTGCAACTAGAAGCGAGAAGACTATACGAACGATTCTCCAACTCGAGCTCCCTTTTTTCTGTTTGGAGCTCTTCCTTGAATATTTCTTCACCACCCGCTATAACAGACAGCGATACGTATGCGGGTAATGAATGTAGATATCCTCGGACGGTCGGTAGTTGCTATAAGTTTGAAACTTAAAACACTTGATGGTTCAACTATTGAAGCTTCACTTTCAAAGCCTGTTGCTAAGTGATGACCATATGGAATCTATTGGAGTTTCCTTCAATGTAGTGAAATGTGAATTCATACCCTCCAATGAATTTAAAAAAATAGATAGTTGTTGGTAAAGAAATTGCACCTTTTTTAGGCATAGATGCTGTCACGCCCCGAACCTCGAGCACGCGCACATCCCTCGGTGGTCGATAGAATTTTGCGACTTTCCCAGGACTTGTCGCCGACCCTTTTCATTTTATTGCACATGCGGAAGCGAATTCACTAATCCCCTGACAACAACATATATGGGATAGGAAAGCAAGACAACCAATTTCAAATCAAATACACTTTTATAAACACTTCAAGCTTATACAGAAGGTCTATGTCATAAAGAACTATTGAGCCACCTATGCTCCTGACCCTTCCGCTTCAAGCTTCAGGTTCTTCACACAAGCGACCTGAAAATGGTTATTCAATAACCAGTGAGATATAAATCTCAGCGAGTTACACCCCTAAGCCCCGGTTAGTACACCAACTCAACCTGGGGGTATCTATCCGAGAACCACCCCACTAACAAACAACAACCAACAGCCAGCAACCAACAAACAATAGTCGATTCGCATACAACCTCACTGGTATGCCATGCCCGCACGATATCCCTCAGCATGATACACACAAAGCACATGACCATTAGATGATGCAATTCATCAATCACACACGAATCGCATCATAAGCGATCTCACCTGGCCATTACTTCACTATGCACGTTATCGATTCATGCGTGCATACCATAAACGATGTGATTCACTCATGCATATAATTAATGCATATAACAATTTCACACATCAATTCATCAATTCGAGATCGAGCTATCGATTAATCGACTCAGTCGATTCCATGTCATAGAGCACACGTGCATTCTCTAAGGCACTAGTTCACCAAAGTGATGCATCAAATCACCGAGCCCACGTGTCTCTTCCAAGATGCCTCACTTAATTCCATGGGCCCACGTGCATTCTCTAAGGTACTCGTTCACCAAAGTGATGCATCAAATCACCGAGCCCACGTGCCCTTTTAGATGCCACTCTCAAGATTCAATGGCTTTATGGTCCCACCCGACCTTCTCAAGATTTAGTGGCTTTACGGTCCCACCCGACCCTCTCAAGATCTAGTGGCTTTACGGTCCCACCCGACCCTCTCAAGATTTAGTGGCTTTACGGTCCCACCCGACCTTCTCAAGATCTAGTGGCTTTACGGTCCCACCCGACCCTCTCAAGATTTAGTGGCTTTACGGTCCCACCCGACCCTCTCAAGATCTAGTGGCTTTACGGTCCCACCCGACCCTCTCAAGATTTAGTGGCTTTACGGTCCCACCCGACCCTTCCAAGATTTAGTGGCTTTACGATCCCACCTGACCCTCTCAAGATCTAGTGGCTTTACGGTCCCACCCGACCCTCTCAAGATTTAGTGGCTTTACGGTCCCACCCGACCCTTCCAAGATTTAGTGGCTTTACGGTCCCACCCGACCCTCTCAACTATGGCCAACGATATTGCACCTTGTAATTAAATTCCTCAATTTCATAGTATCTTGGCCTAATTTGTTGATATCAAAGATACTCGATAAAATATCGTGTGTGGGTACACAATCTGCCTTAGCCAAAATACAATATTTTTCTTTCAGAAAATCCCACTATTTAATGGTTCACCAAAATATTTTTGGCGTTGTCAACCGACGCCCGGTTATTTTCCAATTAATTACTGAAATTAATAAATTTTGGGATAAATACCCAAAATTACAAATCACATTCAATTCATGCGGATGCCCATGCATTTACACATCCATTCACTTCATAAAATCAACACACATGAATTTAGACAACTTTTCGCATTACGGATGAACAGTGTTTCGTGAACAGTAACTCGTGAACGGTGTTTCGTGAACAGTAATTCATGAACAAGTGCCTCGTGAACAGTAAACCGTGAATAGTGTGAGTGAACAGTAAATTTCCAGAATTTAATAAATGATAAATTAAACTCAGAAATCATTAAAATCATTAATTAAAACAATCAAACAATTAATTAAGCAAAACAAGCTTAATTAAACACATAAGCACAATTAAGCAAATAACGCAAGATTAAGCTAAACTAATCTAATCCATCCATCTAACCACCCATCTTAGGGCTAATACAACTTAATTAAATCACATAAACTAGAATTAAATCTAACTAAACCAACCCTAAGCAAGTTTAGGCACAAATCGAAGGATTAGGAGCTAAACTCACCCGTTAAGCGGGCCGGAGACACCGACGCGGCGGCGACGACGGTGGCTACGCACCGGAACCTCTACCACGACAATCCAAGGCGGTCCCAAGCTCAACACAGCAACCACAGCTCGGACTCCCACTGAAACTTCTGAAAAACATCCCTGCCGGAGAAGAAAACAAGTTGAACGGCTTGGCCGGAGCTCCGGTGAGGGGGTTGTCCGGCAACCGGCGGCTCCCGGGGGTCTTGGGGATCTTGTGGGTGGATGGAATGGGCAAAGGAACGGCTGGAATGGGAGAAAAATGCCCGAAAACGCGAAACAGTGCAGGCTGCAGGCGGACCGACGGACCGGCGACCGGCGGCTTGTGACGGCCGTACAGGACGGACGGGGGCTCCGTTCGGGACGAAATTAGGTTCGTTGGAACGGTCTGTCTCTCCCGGTCACGGTGATAGGTGGCTCGTTTTGTGATTCAACCGGGAAGACCACTTTTGACTCGATTCTTCACCGAAGGGTCAGCTGGAGCAGAAACTGGAAGAGAGGGAGAACGAGGGAGAAAGAGCTCCGTCGACTTGGAGGCTGAAGGAGGGGGAGAGAGAGTGAAGTGAAGGCTGAAAGCACTCCTCATTAAGGCCATTAAATGGCTACTTCAATTCCCCATGCATGACATCATCTTCTCTCTCTTCTCTTTTGCCCTTATCCACAAGCTCTAGGGGCATTTTGGTCATTTCACCTTGCACAAATTACAAATATGACCTTGGGCTGAAATTGGTGGATGGGCCTAAGAATTGGGCTTGGCCATGAATAGTAATGGGCTTGGGGATTGGTTGGGCTTGAAAAGGCTAAGAATTGGCCCATGGGCTTAGAATATGAATAGTTGGTTTGGCTCAATGGCTCATTTGATTGTTTTAGGCCCATTTGGTGGCTGTCCCAACTTGGGCCTAAGGCCCACGCTGACTTGGCCCGGCCCACGTCTTCACGGGCTTGCTTCCTCGGTCCGAAAATCCCTTTTCCAATTGCTCGGCTTAATTGACTCGTCGATTTGTTTGAAGCAGCTTCATCTAACGTCCGTCCCGGACATTCCCAATAATTCGAAGTCCAGTCCTAAGTTCTCTTGCCATGTCAATTTCGCCCTAATGCCATTTTGGTTATAACTCAGACTGACGGGCGGCTCAGAGGATTCACGCGTAACCGACTCGTGCCAAACCACGTTCAAGACATCTCAACGCATGGACGTCCTTGACCGCATGAAATTACGGAGGATAGATTCTTATTTCAAAGTACACGATTGCGAGGATCAACATAGGGTCGTTCGTGGATTCGATAATAGTAAACGGAATCACCCGTTGTTCCATTATGTTCTGTCCGCGAATCGACTTCTAGTCGTCCTTAGAATCGGCCTGCCTATCTACAGGATCATCCTCACGCAAGTCTCACGGTCAAGTCGTTTTCCCAGGTCGAGTCCTTTAGCCGTACGAGTTCGTCCTCATTAGCCCTTCCCCTCAAGGTCGGTATCTCGGGAGTGATCAATTCCGAGTGAGATCAACCAACAATGCATCGACGAAATTCACGTTCATCCATTCTTCAGAGGACTCGAATTTCAGGATGTCACAGATGCCTGGTACTTCTAATCCTTATTTTAATAGTTCAAAATTATGAGAACATTTTCTTACACATACAGAAATGTAGACTTAGACCTTACTCATCACTATTATTAAGGGAATCACTATTATTATGAGAACATTTGGAATCACTATTATTAAGGGAACATTACATTCTCAGATCCTTACTCATCTCCCTACCCACAAATCTGATTATTGATTCCATATTAAATCTTTAGCAAAATTATTATTATAGATGCCGTGTGAACATGAAATACAAACACCATAATTTTAGTTCCTAGCAATAAATATCATCAACTGATATGTCCCGAAGCAAGATTATAATAAAACACCTTTTGATAAAACTATGTGATTTCGAGTCCCACACTGCAGAAAGTCTGCACTCCAAGAAAAAGGACTGTTATTTACCTCATAAATTGGGAGTGCCCAAATCTTTGTTTATAGTTATCATGTTAAGCTTCAATTGATCAATGCTCTAATGAATAACTAAAGTAGATCGACCTGGAGTGTAAACTATACTAATTGAATAAACTGTATGGTCAATGCATAAGTTGAAGAAATAAAAGGTGACTCGATGTAATTCTCTTAAAATATTAATTCATCGAATCTACTAGTTGTATTAATGCAATCCCTCCTTTGAGTCAATTATAACAATTAGTATGGTAAATTGGAACTCAAACTTTGTTGTCATTACAGTAAACCTCAATATATGAGTCAATGATGCTACCTCTAATGTTTCTTATGTTTTGAATAATGGCTACAGGTATAGATTAGTTTAGAATAAGGATGAAACTTTTAAGTAATAAAAGGTAATAATGATAGGCTGAGTATGTTTTTCTTTTATTATAGAATTTCTAAGTTATTTGCTTCTTGTAACTTCCTTAATTATATTGAGAGAGATAAGTCCACCCTCGGTTCAAAATAAACTGCATTGATTTAATGGCAGATGTAGGAACTAAGAAGAAAGTTGTGATAATCAAAATTTAGCACTTTTCAAGAGATTAACGGGCTTTGCGTAGAAAAGAAAATGCCCTATCAATGATGAATCCCATAATATTTTACGACGTGATTTTAATGGTAGAAGGTTGGGATTATAATTAAGACCATGAAGGGGGCCGCATTTTCGAATGGCCATAGGCCTAGTAGTAGTATTCTTGGTTGGAGGCTCAATCAGCAAATAAATATGTAATCACGAGCTGAGCTACAAAACTGCAAAAAGGAAAAGGAAATATGCCTGAGAGTAAGTCTTAGCATACCACCTGCCCCCTAAATGGTGA
Organism: Eucalyptus marginata; assembly: GCA_014182565.1. Classification (NCBI taxonomy): domain Eukaryota; kingdom Viridiplantae; phylum Streptophyta; class Magnoliopsida; order Myrtales; family Myrtaceae; genus Eucalyptus; species Eucalyptus marginata. The sequence goes on along the minus strand of CM024591.1, from coordinate 3,241,890 downwards.
ATACATGGTCACTCTACCATGTTCATTAAATTTAGATATAGCTTGTGAAAGTTATTGCAAGAATTTGAGCTATACTCTACTCTACTGTACTTGATGTTCTTTTGCAAACACGGTTTCCTTCAATTAAAGATTACCCAGAAAAAGTAAGAAGAGATCAAAGTAAAAGTTCAAGCTACAAACTCAAGGTTCATACCATTTTGATTGAAACCTGCAGTAACTTTCAACATGCCACCGAGATGAACAAATCCATCATGATCCACCTGAACAAGAAATTTATTCCATTCTTTAATTTTTGAGAGGCTAACCCATCAGCAATGCATATGCTGTTCCAAATATGGTATGAATACACAATACACCTCTACAATGCACCAAATCTTTTTGGGCCACCGACATGCTATTTCATCGCTTGAACAGTTTATGCCCTATATCTAAAATGCCAGCAGGGTCATTCCCAATAATAACAACAGAAATGTAGGTAAATGTGGGAGCAAAATCACCACAAAGTTCCTGTTGCTTCAGTTAAATGGTCTCATGCACCTCATACGCAACTATGGAAAGATAAGTGCCCTGACTAACATGTTGAATCAGTGTCAACAAAGGCCATCTTTGAAGCTTTGTTTGGGAGAGTGGAGGGAAGAAAATTTAGGTGTGACTACAAAAAACTTTGAATTTTCCTTCCAAACTCCCACAAAAATTCCGAATTCTTAGCTACCCACTTTCCGCCCAAATTTTCATTTCCCCCATTTTCCTTCATCTCCCAAACATAGAATAAGAGAACAAATAATTAATTACAGAATTTACGCAATAGCACCGCAGGGAATCTGGGAAAGCACATCACCTTGTGCTTTTTACCCATCTGATCTTTAATGGAAAATCCCTCAACCTTCAAAAGAACTCCAGAGCCCTTCAAAGCATGATTTCCATAAGCATCAAACATCTGATGGAAATGAATCAAACGAAAGACATAAGCAAGGGTGGCAAAAAATTTCTTCTGCAAATATACAGCGAAATATTAGCTAAACATAATGATATTCCAGTTTGGACCATGTTAGCTTACACTCCTTTTTCTGTTGTACGGTGAAGTTCTACAAGGGACGCAATTAAAAAGTTCAAAGAAGTTCTCAGATACTTGTTATTTTTCTATTGAAAAGAGAAAGACCAGGCCTCAATTTCCATCCAATAAAATACCCTAGGAAAGACTAAAAACTATATACATGGCAAGTAAAATAATTGCCATTGCGATCAGGAAAATGCACTGAGGACAACGACTATGCAATATGTGCACACTAGTAACAGTCTGCACATGATTGAGTATTGTCTCGTACAAATAGTGCTAGAAACTTCATTCACAATTGGGCTTAAGCACAAGGCTTGAGAGGATGTGCTTTTACCTCCAATTTGAGTTCTTGTACTATGCACCAAGGAAGCATTTGGATACTCTGCATGGATGGATGTGCCAACACTCGCCGCACATGTCCGGGAATAACTGAGAATGTCAAGAAAATGATTTCCAGGCATATCAATAGCTAAACAATTAACAAAACTCGCACTCATGCCTGTAAAGGAATTTAATCCAGAATGCAATACCTTTACATGGAATAGAAATGGACAAAGATTCATCTGGCGGACATAAAAGCATTGTGCCCTCATAGTTTGGCCGGATGATGTCTAAATCCCCACTTTCTATTAGTATCCTACACAATCAGTAAATCTGAGTTACCACAACAATGCTTGAGATACTACTGTTTCGATAAGGTTAAATTTTAGTAAAGTGTGCAAATCTGAGATGGGCCGGACATATTAAATAGATGTGCATGGCACCTTAATTCTTAGAGTAATTTTGTCAGATGAAAGGCCTGCCTTCGTTTTCTTTACACCAATCAACGTGCCTTTGCCCATCTTGAATTGCAAATTGACTTTTGGAGTTGATGGGAATGGAACGTGACATCCCAAATTTTCAACCCTGTCTTCTACTGAATGAATCGGGCATTTCATTGACGTGTCTATAGGGATCGGCTTCTCAACTGTGTCCATCTTTAGAGGTCATTACGGCACAGTTAAAAATCGATTTGAAATCAGAGATAGACTGGATTGACAGTGATGTGTGGCTAATCGTGGGTGACACCACTAAATTAGAAAATTCATATCGACCGGCACTAGACTGATTTTCTTATTGTTTTGGTACCCTGTGTCCGTATTTGGATCCTCGGGATTTTCATGACAATCGAGAGTCGCCAATGAGTCGAGTGGGTTCATAGTGGCTCGAAGAAAATCGACCACGGGTCATTTGCACTAAAAATGTCTGAAAGTTACCTGGTAGTCTAGGTTACACTAAAAACGCGTCGAATAGAAATTAACCGCCAATTCGAGTCCGATTTCAGAAATTAAAGATTATGTCATGTCACAATAAATTCTAAGAGCGTCGACTTAGTCTCAGAAGATTTTTCTGACACCCGACACTTTTTGGGAAAAAGTCGTCGCCGAGTCGTTTATGTGCAGAAAAAGCCAGTGATTATTTTTGATAGCAAAATTGGGAAGCAAGATGGATATATGAGTGAGGAAAAATGTCGAGATGGTCGATGGATGACCGATTGATTTTATGGAGGCCAATTGAGATGGAATTGAAGTGGATCAAGCCACCAATTGAAGACAATTCTTTCAAAATTCGTAACTCTCCCTTCCCCCTAGCCAAATGGACCAAAAGTGAAGTCATGAGAGGTGTTGGTGTGGATCAATGGAGGCCAAGGGACTTTACTTGGCCTAGGATGAATATTGGAGAGCAAGATTGGAAAATATCAAGCCAAGGCCCCACCTCAACTCTATCTCATCTCTCTTATCTCTTCCCTCATCTCTATCCTCTCCATCTCTCTCTCACCTCTCCACCATCCAAGACCCTCTCCTCTTCATTTTGGAAACCCTCAAGCCAACAAGAAGACCAGCAGAAGGAGCTGCAGCCGTCGCACGCCTCCACCCGCGCCACCGCCAGTTTCTGCTCCAGCCGACCTTTCGTCAAAGATTTGAGTCAAAAGTGATCTTCCCGGATGAACCAGAAAATGATCCACATATCTCCATGAAGAGGACATCCATACCGTTCCAACAAGCCCGACTACGCTCCGAACGGAGCTGCCATTCGTCCCGTATGGCCTCTGGAGTCCGCCGCTCGCCGGACCGTCTGGAAGCTGCCCGCCGGTACTGTTTTGCGTTTACTTGCTGTTTCACCCCATTTCAGCCCTTCTTTTGCCCATTCCATCCACCCACAAGATCCCCAAGACCCCCGGGAGCCACCGGTTGCCAACCACCTGCTCACCGGAGCTCCGATCGACCCGTTTTCGCCGTAGAAGCCGCTGGTCTCCTCTCTACAGCCCACAAGCCAAACCCGCAGTTCAGCCCATTGGGATTCGGCCCAACTTCGGCCCAAGTGAACTTCAGCCCACAAGACCAAGTGGCCTAGCAAGCTCAGCCCAAGTTGGTTTAATTTAGTTGAAGCCCAAGCCCACAGGTGCAGCCCATTAAGTGAATCTTTGGCCCAAACAAGTTCAACCCAAGTTCAGCCCGCGAAGAAAGCCCAATCGCAGCCAAGCCCAAGCCCAAGAGCGAGCCCAGTCCAGTGCAAGAACAAATCTCAGTTGGGCTGAGATTTGTTGGGCCCAAGTTTAAGGCCCGGTCCAAGCCCGCCGGTGTTGTCGAAAGCCCAATTTCGGTCGCCATCGCGGTGTTTCGGTTCCCACTTTTAACCAAGTGAGTTTTACTCACTAATGCTTTCTTAGTCTGTTAATTACACTTAGGGTTGGTTAGATTTAATTAAATGCAATTAGGTGGTTAGATTAATTTAGATAAATTAAATTAGAGACTTAATGATGCATGTTAGGTGGTTAGAAATAGACATTAGCAAGTAGGCATGCCATGTTATTTATTGAACGAGTCTCGGTAATTTTCCAGGCTCGTCTCGTCTTCCAATGAGGTATTATGGGCCAAAATTGGATTTTTTTAATATTTATTTATTTATTTTTCGAAATTAATTATTTTCCGGAAATTCAATCGGGATGGCCGGTGACTGGAATTTCGTGTTGATTGTCGTGGTGCAGTCCGTTTATTTAATTGAGCTTCAATTTATATGGAATTGATTTAAATTGTGAATTTTAGGATATGTTCCTAAATGGTTGTTTTTAATTATGTGATGGGCAAATGTTTGGGTACCGATTGTCAGTATCGATGGTGGAGTGGTGAATCAGTGTGTCATCTAAAAGGGCACGTGGGCTCGGTGATTTGATGCATCACTTTGGTGAACGAGTACCTTAGAGAATGCACGTGGCCCCAGGCATCGTAAAAAGGGCACGTGGGCTCGGTGATTTGATGCATCACTTTGGTGAACCAGTGCCTTAGAGAATGAACGTGGGCCCAGGGAATTAAGTGAAGCATCTTGGAAGAGACACGTGGGCTCGGTGATTTGATGCATCACTTTGGTGAACTAGTGCCTTATAGAATGCACGTGTGCTTGGTGTCATGTAATCGACTGGTTCGATTTGTTGTGAGTAGATGGGTGCCTAGTATGAATTGTACTGATTTGCAGGTGGAATCTGAGGCCAAGGTTGTCAAGCCCCGATCCTTGGGCACGCGCCCATCCCTTACCTTGGTCGATTAATAGCGACGTCCCAGGACGCATCGCCGACCCTGTTCATTTAATATGCGCAAGCGGAAGTATAAAGAAAATCCCCAGACAATAAAGCAATGGGATAGAAAAGTAGGGCCATACTTTCATATTGAAACTCATAACCAAACTTTTATACGAAGCACAAACCAGAGTACTTCACAACTATTCACAACCCTTTACTCTAGCTCTATTCACATCAAAAAGAGTTCACAAAAGAAGATGGGATCTCAGTCCATCCGGATCGTACTCAAGATCCCTCTTGATGCTATCTTCTTCTTCCAAAAATCCTTCTCCTTCTCAGATTCCTCCTCCTCGGCTCCTCATCGGGATCCTGAAATGTTATCCCACAACCGGGATGAGACTACGTCTCAGCGAGTTCTACCCCACTAAGACTCAATTAGGGAGCCAATACACTACTCGGTTGCCTAAGCACAGCACAATTCAGAGGACTTACCTTGGCCTCAGATTCCTCCTGCAAATCAGTATAATTCATAATAGGCACCCAACTACTCATAACAAATCGAACTAGTCGATTACATGTCATAGAGCACACGTGCATTCTCTAAGGCACTAGTTCACCAAAGTGATGCATCAAATCACCGAGCCCACGTGTCTCTTCCAAGATGCCTCACTTAATTCCATGGGCCCACGTGCATTCTCTAAGGCACTCGTTCACCAAAGTGATGCATCAAGTCACCGAGCCCACGTGCCCTTTTAGATGCCACTCTCAAGATCTAGTGGCTTTACGGTCCCACCCGACCCTCTCAAGATCTAGTGGCTTTACGGTCCCACCCGACCCTCTCAAGATTTAGTGGCTTTACGGTCCCACCCGACCCTCTTAACATTTAGTGGCTTTACGGTCCCACCCGACCCTCTCAAGATTTAGTGGCTTTACGGTCCCACCCGACCCTCTTAACATTTAGTGGCTTTATGGTCCCACCCGACCCTCTCAAGATTTAGTGGCTTTACGGTCCCACCCGACCCTCTCAACTATTGCCAACAATATTGCACCTCATAATTCATTTTAGCACTAAGTAAAGCTCAAATAAATAAACGGGCTGCACCCCGACAATCAGCACGAGATTTCGGTCGTCGGCCATCTCAGCCTTAATTTCCGAAAAATAAATAAATAATTAATTAATTTCGAAAATTAAATAATAAATATTAGAAATTCAATTTAGCTCAAAATACAGCCCGATTAAATAAACGGACTTCACCACTGTCCTCAGCGTAATATTCCGGTCGCTGGCCATCACAGTTGAATTTTCGGAAAATAAATAATTAAATAATTAATTTCGAGAATTAAATATATAATTACAATAAATTCAATTCAAGACAATATAAAGTTTCAATTAAATAAACGGACTGCACCACGATCATCAACATAATATTCCGGTCGCTGGCCATCACAGTTGAATTTTCGGAAAATAAATAATTAAATAATTAATTTCGAAAAATAATATTTAAATGCCAAAATTCCACTTAGGCCCGAAATATCAAATTGAAGCCCGATAAAGGGTCGGAAAATTCCCGGGCTACCCTCAATAAATAGTAGACCATGTCTACTTGCTAAATATGCATTCAATTTAACTAATTCACATCAAAAACAACTAATAAACCCTAATCAAAATACCTAAGCTTGATTAAATAAACTAACAACCAATTAAGCATAATTAACCCACTAAGCAAGCATTAGTGTGGTTACCCACCGGAATCGCGCGCAACCGGTACCAAATCGACGGGCTCGGCGTGAGGAACAACAAACTCCAAAGCACGGCACGACTCCGAGGCCCGGAAACGGCCCAAAGGCGGGCCTAAAGCTGCTGGAATACCCACTCGTGGAGGCTGCGCTTTCTGAAAAAGAACTCACAAAACAGCCACAAAACACATCCACAAGGGCGGCAAGGCACGGGGGAAGGTCGGTGGAGGTCCGGCGAGCTCAACCGGTGGCCGGAGGTGGCCAAACAAGGGCCGAACGAGGCTGGGCAGTGGCTGGTCCGTGCGGAGGAGGACGCCCGGGGCGCGAGGAGGGTGGTGGCGAGGCGCGCGGCGAGCGGCGGACGCGGGCGCGGGCGGCGGGACGGCGGCGACGGGCGGTGCGGGCGGTGCGCGGCTGCTTCCGGCGAGCTCCTTCCTCCTCTGGTTTGCTGGTTCCGAACCAGTAGAAAGGAGAAGAAAAATGCTGGGGTTCGGTTACGAGGGGTGGGGGAAAGGAAGAGAGAGAAGAAGAAAGAAAAGAAAAGAAAGAAAAGAGAGATAAGGATGGGTTGGAAAGTCAAAGGAAAAAGTGAAAGGAAAGCCAAATTGAACTTGGCTTGTGGGGGTGTCGCACGGAAGGGGGGCAAACCGCACATGGGGAAAGGGAGAGGAGAGAGAGAGAGAGAGAGAGAAGAATAAAAAGAAAAAGAAAAGCAAAAGTAATTAAATAGTAAAACAATTTTACTATTCCAATTACTCCAATTATTTTCCTTTTCTCTTTTTATTTTCTTCCGATCTTCGATTTTCCTTCCGATAATTTCTTTCTCGAAATTTCGGACTCGTCAATAAATTGACGGACGATGAGACAAATTCCCAAAAATAAGAATTATGACACGCTTAAAATTCGATTCCCGAAATCGAGTTCAATTTCGTGGTTAAAATCAATCAGACGCGATTTTAGTCCAATCCAACCAATTAAGTAGCTTTTAGGGATTTTCACTGCAGATACATCCCTTAACGGCTTCACTCAATGGGTTGGTTAACTCGTGAGTGATCAGCTCAGAGAAATAGAACCGTAGACACGTCGACGAAAAGCCCATTTCACTTAGTCGAAACGGGGTCGAATTTTCGGGATGTCACAAAGGTAAGTCCTCTGACCTGTGCGTGTTTAGGCAGCCCATAGTGTATTGGCTCACTAATCGAGCCTTAGGGGGTAGAACTCGCTGAGACGTGGTCTCATTGGTTATTGAATAACCATTTCAGGACCCTGAGGAGGAGCTGAGAAGGAGGAACCTGAGGAGGAGAAAGATTTTTGAAGAAGAAGATGATCTAGAGAGGGATCTTGAGTACAACTCGGATGTGGATTGAGATCCCACCCCGTTTTGTGAACCTTGTGTATTTGTGGATAGGTGTTAGATCAACCTATGTTAATAGTATTGTAAGATACTATGAAGTGCGTGTGTATAAAAGTATGGTTGTGAATTTCAATATGAAAAATATGGCCCTGCTTTTCTATCCCATAGTTTTATTGTCTGGGGATTTATAATTGCTTCCGCATGTGCTTAATAAATGAAGGGGTCGGCGATACATAGTCCTGGGATATTGCATTCTAAAATCGACCAAGTAGAAGGATGTGTGCGTGCCCGAGGATCGGGGCGTGACATGGAATGAGGTTCCCATATCTATCATAACATGCAACATCTAAAGGAGGAAAGCATGATCCAACCCTCTCAAAATCGCCAACAAATTACATTAGAAACCTGGAGCTCCACATATGCAACAAAAGAACAAAAGTTGGTACTATCAAAAACTCCTTACCATCCTTACCTGACTCTAAGATGCTCATTCTTATCATAGCCCAAAAGTTGCCACCTTCCAACCTCAGCAGATGCAAGAACTGTCGCTTCTTTTTCATAGTTTTTACAGCTTGTCTCATCTTGATCAAAAGTACATATCAACAAAATGATGTTTGAGAGGTATTACACAATAAAAAGAGCATTTGGTGATAAATTTTGTCCCTGTTTTTTTTAGCTGGCGTAAAAAAACAGTTAAAGATGCTTGTTTACCATATGAAACCGAAATTTATATACACCGGATTTCTGAAATAGTTCATGAGACTTGTGCTCCAAGGAAAAGATGTATAGACCATGAAATCCCCTATAACAAGATGGTGTCACGCGAGATGAATAAAGATGACTTTCTCGACCATTATCAGAATTGCCACTGAATTTGACTTCCATTGACATTTCCATTTTATTTTTGACGATGTACTTCTGATCCAAGTTCTTCGGAGCAGTGGAGTAACTGAAATTTGCTGGCCGGACAACAGCTACAATTTCCTTTGGAGGGTCTCGTACAGCAGCAATGGGTGCATGACCTGGTAACACCTGAAAACGAAAAGACAAAAAGGAAAATATGAATAGGCTAGTAATATAGACGGAGGACAGATAAATCAATAGTATTCTCAGATCAGTGGTTATTCTAAGGAGAAGGAACAAAATATGTAACATCATGCAGAAAATCTCCTTAGCTCTTAAACCTTTCAGACTGACAGATTTCACCTAAATGCTATAAAATACTCGAACAAGGTTATATAGGATGCTTCAAGAAATACTTTCTGTGGTCACCTATGAATTGAAGATCGATTTACAAAACCCCAATTAGACACGTACCTCATGAATTCCTAACTCTTCACATTGGTTGGCATCTAACAAGTCAATCGAAGATGGAGCTTTCAAGCGTTGCTTCTCCAACTGGCACTCCCACTCGGACTTCCCAACAGCTACTAACTGGGTTTGGAAGCTCAAGATTGAGTAGAGACCACAAAGAATCGTGATTTTGGACATTATACGACATAAAGAAGTGAAATGACATTCAAATAATTAAATAGATACCTCTCGAGTCAATTACTCCAATAGGTATAGATACGAACTCGAACCTCCAAGCAAACGTTTCCATCATGCTTATCGAGGATGCAGCCTTTCTCATCAGGCACCCCTAGTGACCTTTCACACAAAATAATGCAGGGACAGCTTGTTAGCAAAATCTTGAGGTATCCAATCAGTTGATGAAAACTGATAACACTTCAACCATAGAAAATCGATAAGTGACTCACCTGCATATGATTCGTGCTTCCCCTGCAGAGAGAAGAAAGACAGATCAATCGACCAATACACTTCATTGAACGAGAATAGAGAAACATCATCGCACTAAATAAACTGTTTTCTCAATCAAGTTGAGGGATCTTTTGATCTGGAAATCCCCTATGACCAGATAGACGGTTAAAACTTGATCCCAAGATTTTTCTCCAATTTAATACACGATCTAATTCTTTCATTTCAATCCTAGCGAACATAAGTACTGTCTGATGGTTTGAATGCAAAATGCTTCCACTGATCAATGTAGGACACTTCTAAAAAACCTACCTTTCTGTCCAAGTCTCCTTATAAAACATAATAAAAATCAAGTCATTGATGGTGAAATAATGAAATTGTCTGAAAAATCATTTGACTACTATGGAATAGGCACCGGTTTGAAACTTAGAGTTATTATAGAAGCTACAACGTTTGTAAATATTAGACGTAGTGTATCTCTTTATGTTTCGAATTGCATGCTCAAAAAAAAAATTCCATTCTGTTTAAGTATAAACGTTATCTGTTAGACATACTGAGATAATCTAACATGCTCACAATAAAAGTATCTTTTCGCAGAAAGCTTGAAGTAAAAGCAACTAAATGCACGAATGTATATCATTTCTTACCACCGCCATCTCCTTCAAGTCCTTCAAGGAAAAACTATTCCAGAGTAGCATAGACATTCTTCTTGTGCACTCCGGCACATGCTCCTTTGAGAATTTTGATTTTCTGGCCACATCTCCAAGATACTCCCTTCCTTTTCATGTGACGGTGCACTCTCACAACTAAGATATAAATTTTTATATTAACCAATTGCACCATGAGCAGCAAAGCAAACAAATAATAGATAAAACTAGAAGCAGTGCCATCAAAGAAGTTCAAAAGATATCAAACATTTTGTGCAAGACAGGAAAAGACTGAATAGCAAGCCACTATCATGTGACATAGCAGAACTTCACCGGTAATCCACCAGATTATGATATATATCACTTCTACATACCGTCGGATGATACACCAAGTTCCTTCTTGTTTCCAGGGTTGATTATGAAAATAGCTTGGTCCTCGCCGCTGTCAACCTCTTCATCATGACAACATGCATTTGGATAATCCAATTAGAATACTCCTTTTCCAGTTGCAAAGGAGTCAACAACTTCTCTTCTCTGTAGATTTTAACATTTATTCCTAGATAATGGACAAAAATTCATTAAGGACTTTGGAGTGAAAACCACGTAAGTTCAAGTAGAAGATAGTGGAAATATGTACAAGCATGACCTTTTACTCCATCAAGAGGCCTGCCAATTTTTTTAGAAACCTTGGTAAATGGGCCTGTCTTGGGCAGATCTGTCTGTCAAGAGAAAGGAGCATTGAGCATCTCTATATGAAAAGTTCCACAAGAAGATGAGCAATTTTCATTTCTCAAGCAATTTAGATGATGACTATATGCCATTCAACCTATTTTTGGTCCTTTGATTTGAAATAATATTGAAATATTATCTACTAGCTTAAGCTTTCAGAACAGTTGATAGTGATCTTACAAAATTGCACATGGTATCAGAGCAGGAAATCCTAATAACAAATGCCCTATTTGCCTCCAATGAAATTTTTTCATGCTTAATACTCGGCAAAAAAGACCAAGCTAAGGGTGAGGGTGAGTGATAGGATATTAAAATATTAAAACACGCATTTATCTATTAGCTTAAGCTTTTAGAACAGTTGGTGGCAATCTTACAAAATCTCACACAAAAACTCTTTTGCTAAAGCAAACTATTTCAAGTAATGAACCACTTACATAAGATAGACAAGTTTCACTTTCGATGTTTTCCGAAAGTACATTATTTACTTATCAAGCAAAGAGTCAGCTCAACGAGATACTAGACAAATGAAGAACCAAAAAAAAAAGGAAGTGAAGAAGACCTGTATTTGAAATGTTGATCATCAAACTTTTGTCATTTCCCATTAATTGAATTTAAAAGATTTATTAAATTATTATAAGATGTCATAGAAAAGGTACTCATCCTAAAATCTACAAACAGCAACTCAAAAACCTTTAAATTTTAGTAAGAACAATATTTTACTGCAAAGGCTTACAACTATTGTGTATGCATACTTCTAACCTCCTCTCCAGCTAGGTAACAACGATGAGAAAGATTGGAAACATCACTGTCAACTAACAAATAACAGACGAATGACAACATGTTTTGCCTTGAGATATAACACTTAAAGGAACTAATAAAACACTGAATTCATATGTGCTATTATGACAACATGAAGAGGTCTCAACTCTGATCAAACTTATGACAGCCACATTCAAAATGATTTTATCCATGAAGAAGGCACATTCCTACCAACACACATCAAGAAATTTCAGAAGAATCCCTTTGGCAACATTCAAAATGCTACCATTTTATCCATAAAGAAGGCGCATTCCTACCGACATACATCAAGAAATTTCAGAAGAATCCCTATGGAAACACATGAATTAGCTGGAGACATTTTTTATTTTTTGTGTTCCTACTCTGGTTTGCACCACCGAAACAGCACACTTTGTTTGGCCCTGCTACGAGAAATCTCTAGTTCCTATTCCATATGTTTTCAGTAGATCGAAGCATTTGAAAAGCTTAAGTTACATAAAAATGTCAGAACTGGGAACACTAAGTATTCTAAGAAAGCCTGATGGCCCATGAATAGGCAGTAGAGTTCCCCTCACCTTGGATGGTGTTGGAGAAAATCCAGCATCAGTCTCTGCATCATCAAAATATAAGACATATCATGATGTATAGAATTAAAGAAAATGCAATCCCATTAGATAAGAAATGTCCTAATAATCAGTGATAACCACACCAATATAACATTTAACTCTAAAGAAAGATCTCCTGAATAAGCGAGCTTTATCTCCTTTCTTATGTCTCCATGAATGGAAGCAAACCCGTAGTAGAAAGCAACCGTGAGGACATTAGTTACCCAGTTAAAGAGAGACAGTGGAAGCATCAAACACTTGACAATGACGCTTGATTTAAACCAAAATTTTCAATTAGATCAAGTTTATCAAATAGGACCTTCTCAATGTGCACATGAAATTTTTATAAGATAAGCCACAATATGTTTAGTATTTGTGTTTTCTTGTGAATCTTTTCAGAAATTCCTTCATTTTGGAATAAATCTTAAGTTGGATGATATTTCACAAGATACGAAATGAAGATTACAATAAACCTTGACTGTTAATAGAGCAAAAATCGAGAAAATACATGTATAAGCATGTTTCCCGCAAAATGGGTCTTATTAGCTGACTCACAAGCTTGAAGAAGATGATGTCAACATTTGCATATATGCACTAAAAGGGAGGATAAGAAATGATCAAATTGCAATTGACGTGGGCAAAGATCTGAAACAAGAAAAGTTCATTTGGTGGTTGTCATAGACAAAATGGGTCGCCACGGGCATTTGCTAGATGTACAAGCACATCGACATAGACTTATAAGTTTTGGCAAGATTGCCTACCAAGGAAAGAGGTAGAGCATGATTTGGTGGGGTTACCATTTGAAAATTTACTAGAGTTGATAACATGAGTTGCACTGAAGCCATTTCACCATGGTTCTAACATGCAATGCGCACAACCGGTTACATGATGTCTTCTATTCCCAGCCCAGCAGCCACAACATAGAAGTAAGAAAATGGTCTCATCAAACCTATAAACCAACCTGGCCAAAAATAAAAAACTTATAAACCAGCCTAGAAGTTATACTTAATACCAGCTTTAAACATGACCGGTTTGCTTAAAATTCATGCAAGGAATGAGCAACGACTGTTTGACCTTTCATATTAGGGCAACTAGAGGCGAGAAATATGGATCACACAAACTCCATCTGTTGAATATTTTAATCAGACTTTTCCAGGTTTGCAGAATGCTTGCTTTCTTGATGTATCCATTAGATTAGCAATCGCAGTCATAGTCGTCCAACTTCCAAAAGGATAACCATGGGGTCAGGTGTCTAAACCTCAATTCTTGGATGGTTTGGGGAAAATGGATTATGCAAGACTACTGGGCCACTAGATTAGATCGCGACAAAGAGAGGTTTAAATATCCATCTGTTAAGTGGGGCTGTATCCAAAAGGATGAAGGCTTGAAGATGTGTGATCAATAATAATGTAAGCTGTACTATTTTGGAGCAGCATAAGTTTTAAGGACCGTTAAATGTGCTATCGCTTCTAGGCATTTAAGCCCCCATCTCACTATCCTTATCTTATGTAATGCAAGGGAGATGCCAGGGCTTTTTGTTTCATCAGCTTTTCTTGGTTTGATTATAATATCCAAAAAGATCCACAACTCACCCAGCGAGCATCTGGAAGCAGTCGGCCAAGACGTCGGATTGACACTCGACTGAAAGATTCATAGGTTTCACCCAGTCTGCATCCATCAGCTTCTAACTTCTCTAAGATTCTCTCAATGTTTTCCTTCCCCTGGAGTACTTATATTAAGAACTTCTTCTGCAGTAAACTGAAAAGAAAAGAAACTATAAGAATATACTGCCATACCTGAACAACAGGAAAGTAGACACACTTCAGGCAAGCATTAGCCTCGTGAATTGCTGTGGAACCTGAAAAGTATTGCAGCTTTTTAAGAGAAAAGCACAATCTAAGTGACATTCTTAGGTAAAACTAGTACTAAAAGCATTGATGCCAACAAATGAAAGAAGGGCCTAAGAACGATAGAAGGTGGACAACCTAGAATAAAAGATGATATAACTCTGTCTCCTCTTCTATGAAGAATGGGACAGAGAACTACAGATACTTACCGAGTGTTCTATTTGCATCAGTGTCCTCTGTGATCGAAAAATGGACTTGAATTTTAAAATCAGGACCATTGCATGTGTTGACACCTAAATTTTGGCGACCCGATTAGTCATTTATTGCATTAAAAAATTAGGGGTTAATTTTATCCCTGAAAAAAATATTAATTGCATTAGCATATAATTTAAATGCATTTATTTATTATTATTACATTTGCAATTGACCGGCGACAAATGGATTTGAATCGATGGTTCTTAGCTTTAATTTAACAAATTGGAAGTCCATGGTGGGAGAATTTGGCCAAGATTATTCTTTAAATGGGTCAATCTTAATGCCAAGGTGGAAAATCGCTAATTAAGCTTGATCTTAGGAAATATTGAGGCAAACTAGGATAGTGATTACAAGAAATCTTTAGTTCACCTGGCAAGCAATCGGTATGATTCTCAAGGTACTTGCGTGGGAGCTTAAAAGGTGCAAATGATCCGTGGCTGATTCTGTTAATCGTGAAGAAAAAGAAAGGAGGGGCAGGAAGAATTCTTTTGCTGACCTAGTGAATATAAACATGCAGACAAAGATACCGAAGGAAGAGCATGGAAAGATCAGCATTATTCATAAATGGAAAGGGATTTTTAAAAGAAATTTTTGTCGCGTGTAAGAGGGGCCTTACATTGTTTGAACGAGCTGTCTTCGAAAAAAAAAAAAAAAAAAAAAAGGACTCGATTCTTCCATGAGGATGCGTGGATTCGCAATACATACAAAGGAAAAAGTGAAAAATAGATCCTCACAAAAGAGGGAAGTGGGTACGTGACACTCTTTCATATATTCATGTTTCCCCTTTTGAAGTTCATAATCGGTCAGCATAAAAGTAGGACGTTCAAGAAAGAAAGGGGGGATCCTTCATGTAGTCTTCCTCCAGACGGCCACAATTCTGAAAAGGAGAGGCCACACAATTGAAGACATGGCCATACACTGAATTGAGGGAAACAAAACACGTGAGAAGGAGAGGGGAGGTCCTTCGGCCAAGCCTTGGTCGAAACACCGCTCGTGCTATCCCTCCGCCACGGGCCCAGCGACATTGAGCACCTGCCGCCGCGAGCTCCAACCTCAATGACGAAGCTGCTGTTCGGACGTGCCACCAGCACCAACGCTCAACCAGAGAGCATCTCTGAAATTTTCGTCCAAAACCAGCTGTGATCCAAGCTTGCTCGGAGTCTGCTCCGCAACATTTTAAGCTGTCCCGACAAGTTCCAGCAAGCGTCTGGGCCACACTTCACTTTTGCCGCTAGAAGAAGTTTTCTCTCAATCAACCTTGAAAGAAAGTCCATTCGGTGGAGAGTCTACAATGGTGAAAAGGGAAAATAAAAAATATAAATTGTGAAAGTGGTGGGAGTCAGGCGAAGAAAATGTGATCTGGATCCAAGAAGAAGAAAGTGAAGTGGAGATGTTGAAGGAGAGAGAAAGCATCACAAGAGGGATAGTCCACAAATTCATTGCGCTTTTTTTTTTTTTTTTTGCTCTAGCCAAGTTGAGGCGTTTATCGGGCCTACTCGTCCACTCAGTCAAGAACCACCATCGAAGTTTGTGTTTTGCAGGTCCATCTCGCCGTCGACGCGGTCGCTGTTTGCTGTCGTCAACATTGCCGCACGCTGCCCACCGCCATCCGAGCCTCAAAATTCACATAATTACAGCAACAAACCGAAGGATTCTCGGCGAAAGCCTGGCTTTAAATTTGAAGATTTCTTTTCCATTGCTTGCGGTGTGGAGTTTACGTGCGTGCAGGTTATTTGGGTCAGAGGAACACATGAACCCGGTCAAAAGGACCATATCAGTTTGAAGTCCAAGAGAGCCTTCGTGAGCCAAGCCCATCTCTTGGAACTTCAGGCATCCATAAAAAATTTATCGACCCATCATCATTGCTCGACACCACCAGATCAGTCCAGTGATATTGACGATCCTTGATGCTCCGGCGAGTCCTCCACCGAGCTCAGAGCCATCACCACCGCAATTCGCATGATTTGTTGCCCCTCCAAATTTGGAAATGGTATCCGAGTGATATTACAATTTAGGTAATAATTTTCATCAAATTGATCTTCATATATTTTTATTGCCTAATTTGTGAAATTGCTAACTCGTATGAATCTTTAAATGATGCTATCGTATCCATAAAGATTAAGTATCTTTTTTTTAAAGTGGGAAATCTTCCTAATTTCACAACGTGCATACGATTGATAGTCCGATTTCACGCTCGAAATACGACTCGCAATTGCACGGAAAAATCGCCAATCCGATCTCACGCGCGAGATTCGATTCGCGGTTTTATTTAAAATTGACCAATCCGATCCCATGCGCGGGATATGATTCGTCAATTTGTGGATATCGATCTTATCTTGCCTGATTTGCTATTGTGTCATTTGAATCAATTTCATTTTCATAAAAAAGAAAATCAAAAAAATTGAATTAGGATTAGGTTTATCATCTTAGGGTTGTCTTGCATATTTAGAATAGGGATTTTATTTCGAATTTTTAAATAAAAAGTCCAAAAAAATGCGTTCATTTAGGATGTTAGTTTTTTTTTAAATCTAAATTGCATGTTTAATTTTATGTCAATTTTAATTTCGAATTTCATAAAAGAAAAAGAAAAAAAATTAGAATTAGGGCATTCTTTGCACATCATTGCATTTCAGGGTAAAATTGCACTTAGTTTAATTTTAGATAATATTTTTTTCTTAATTTATTACGTGTTTAGGTATTTTCTTAAATAGATTGCATTTTAGAATTATTTGGGTTAAGGGATTTAGTTCCTTAATCTAGCTAGATAATTTTCACATTTTGTTTTAATTCCGAATTTCATAAAAAATACCAAAATGCCTTAGGTTAAATTAGTTTCATTATTTAGGATAGAATGCATTCTTTAAAAAAAAAAAAATGTCATATATGCGTCATTAGGCTTAGATTCATTGAGATGCATGCCATTTAGTATTTTTGCTAGGCCCATTTAATTAGAAATTACATGTCATTTGAATTATGTCATTTAGTTAATATTTGTATATTACATGATTTTCATTAATTAAGTGAAAACAAAACAAAAGTTGCGTGTTAATTAGAAACCATATCTAAGGTTGTTGATGTGGATTTTAATTTAACATCACAGATGCTTTCGTTGCTTTGAGGTAAGTTTGCAATTTATTCATTGCTTTCTTGGGTGTTAAATTGATGGATTGCGCACCCGCATGATTACCTCATATGTTAGGGAAATAGATTTAAAATCAATCCAAGCTGCTTGCCAAACATTTTTTAAATAAAGAATGGTACCGAAAGGGCATTAGAGAAATCTAGTGTAACCAAGTCCCCATATCCATAGTCAGTTCGTAGGAGTAAAGTAAACCTCCCGTTGCTTTACTTGGGTTTCCAATCGACCCACCAAAAATAGATTAGTGGCGACTCCTAGTTAAAAAATCAATTGCACGTTAAAAATTTGAACCTAAGTCGCGAATTGGTATGGGCTTGGGAGAGCTCGAGTTAAATCTAGGCTTAACAATCCATTAGCCAAACCCTAGGTGTTCTACCCGAAAAATTTGGTCGCGACAGCATGAATGCAAGTTGGTAATTGCAACCTCCCCTCCTTCAATTTCAGCTAAATCAATACCATTAACCTGACAAAGCACAAACTTATTTCATGGTGCAAAAAGCTTACTTTGAGATCCCATTAAGCAATAATGGGTACTATTTTTCAACAAACCATACACTATGACACGCTCATATCATAAGCGTCTAAATAGCAAACCTTCTCAATTTAGTTCATATATTTGCAGGTAGGCATAGCAAGAACATGAAATCCGAAATTGTTCGTAAATCTGAACGACATAGTTACATAGCTGGATTGTGCCTTTTCTATCCCAAGATGCAGAATGTACAAAACTGCCTGTTCATAGTGGACAAAAAAGACATGCAATAACGGGTACTTTTTTTTCTGCAAACCATACACTGTAAATAGCAAACCTTCTCAAATTACTTAATATATTTGTAGGCATAGCAAGAACAAGGAAATCTGAAATTGTTTGTAAATCTGAACAACATAGTTACGTAGCTTAATTGAGGCCAGCTAAAAAGCAAAAGCATTATGACATGCAATAACGGGTACTATTTTTTCTGCAAACCATACACTATAAATAGCAAACCTTCTCAAATTACTTAATATATTTGTAGGCATAGAAAGAACAAGGAAATCTGAAATTGTTTGTAAATCTGAACAACATAGTTACATAGCTTAATTGAGCCCAGCTAAAAAGCAAAAGCATTATCCAACAGTGCATTCCATACCTCAAAATGGACTGGTCTGATAGTCCTCCTCAAATTCGACAAACCATCACACTGCAAACATTCAAATTAATTAGAAATAAATCAAATGCAGGTATCCTATGTAATCCTTACAAAGAAGAAGCAAACTTGCATAACTCTGAAAAATCATTTTACCTACTACTTGCTATCTTAGACATTGCTCTACCATGATATCCCCAGTAATACAGAAAGTAACAGTTATGAATTCACCAGAAGGGAGAACTCATTAGCATAGTTTTAAATCATAGCCAAGAGTAATACTCTCAAAAATATTGACCAAAGCCATACCCCACATTGGCCCCAATGCTAACTGAACCCGACTTTGTGGTCAGGTAGCAGCATTTATGAACATTGTGCAGTGATGGCATTATAGCATTATTGCATGTGCCATAGCAGTAACATTTCATAGGAGCAACACAGGAATAATGATAACACATCGATATTCTATTTGGAGAAATCAACAGCAGTGTTTGATTTACTCCAATTTCTGCAGTACTTAAACTTTCCACCTCCACAAGTCCAGGCAATGAAGATAACATAACACAGATCTGTCTGAAAAATCTAGCAAAACTCTTTAAAACGTTAGAAAATTAAGACATCATTTTAAATTTCAAAAAAGTGATATGATTCTTTCCCAAATTTAGCTGATGAACCCCATAAAGCCAAGAGAAAAAGACCGGCATGACTTTCTCCACTTGTAATGAAATAACGTCTCTATAAAAGTCTTGTTGAAGAGTGCCCCGAGGAACTTGCTAAGCATACTTGTATGAAATGTTTCAATTTCTAAAGTATTAACTACACATAACAAAAGTAAAACAGTGCATAAAAAACTGTGAACTTTCCTCAATCTGTGGCTTAACAAGGGCCCTACAGGCACTCTTTAACAAAACCCTAAACAAAAATAGATATGATCTCAGCAAACCTGAATGTATGGGAAATAGATGTCCTTCAGCTTGCACGAGAGTTGATATAGATTCACGTTTTTCATTCTAGGCTTGAAAATCTCAACCTGTACAGATTTTATACGATAGGAATGCATGAAAACATCACAATGTATTGTCTAGGTATCGAGAATTCACAATATTTACCACCTTATGACAAATCAAGAAATACCTGAAAATTTTACTTGCAGAATGTATTTAGAATAATACATATAAGTCATTAACTACATATATATGCCCAAGGCAGTACACAAAAGAAATAAAATATTTGCTTCAAACTACATAGTAGAGGCTTTCCCCCATCAACAGACGCCGACATGCATGAAGAGGTGTTCTATCAATCTTTATCAACTTCAAACTGTTCGAATAGTTATGTCTTAACTCACAGTAGCTGCCAGTTTATGTGTTTCATAATCCTTGTGAGGGTGTTTCATTTCTCAACTCACCTCACATCTTATAGACTTTAAATTCTCCCTATCTCTTCCCACTGCCTAACATCTTCTTTAAATATTTCAATCCTATATCTCAAAAAAAAAATATCTATTTTATTGCCACTATATTAAAGTGACATAATAGACAATCTAAAGCCTAGGATTCCCTCAAGAAGATTGACTTTGCCTTGAGAACAAAGTAATGACATGACCTGAGAATTCTTCAACTGGCATAATTAGAGAATCTAGAGCCTAATAGTCACTCAAGACGGCTGACCTATGACTACTTCCGAGTCCTGTGCCATGGCCAAGCCAAAAAACAAATTTATAGAGCAATGGAGGTAACTTAAAAGGACATGCTTTCAATGGATGATGCCCGGGTCGAGCATGACAGATAACATCCTAGACAATGGTTTTTACCAGGTTTGTAGAGATTAGCTGAGTAAAACCTTCCCAGGAAATATTAAAAAAAAAAAGAAAAAAAACACACATAGGCAAAAATTTAGTTGCAAATATAAAAAGAAAAGATGTGGCGTATGCACCGTGAAATGTCCAATGAGTCAATGC
Source organism: Eucalyptus marginata (assembly GCA_014182565.1). Classification (NCBI taxonomy): domain Eukaryota; kingdom Viridiplantae; phylum Streptophyta; class Magnoliopsida; order Myrtales; family Myrtaceae; genus Eucalyptus; species Eucalyptus marginata. The sequence continues at coordinate 3,221,342 of CM024591.1, read as the reverse complement.
GATTGACACTGAAATACCACGATAGAAAGAATTTATTAAAAGAAGTCTACCTTCGTGAAGCTTCCTTGAGGTGCTCTGGCACTTTCATTTTCTAAAGGAACCCGACGCCTCCATCAGTCTGAATAAATGACAAAGAAAATGATGACTGATTGAATAAATCTAGGTATGGAACATAAGGGAGTCCAGTCTAGAGAAAAATATGACAACAATGAAGAAATCAGTGATCTTGCATACTTTCCAGGAGTGTTGACAACCAGATATGCTCAATAGAGTTTCTCTCTTCAGATGTAACATGTATACTCTTTTAGATTGCATAGTCTTGGAAGAAACCACGGCATGCCCGTAACTCGTTAAAAGGTAAAGAGGTGTAAATTACCTCCACAAAATATAATGGACTACCAGTTTCTACAACTACAATACTGGAACGTACCTTCCCAAATGCATAGAGGCAATTGGTCCTCCAAAACCAAACAAGCCAAAGAAAGGCTGCACCACGCTCAACAAATTATCCAGAAAATAGAAGCAATTGAAACTTTTAAAGATTCAAAACAGTTTAATTTTCCCGATTCAAATCCATGTCCAGGACGTGGAATGGTGAATTGTCAGCGAGTTAGGAACATACTGTCGACTTCTCTCATATAACTCCGATTCATTGAAAACAGAAGTTTGTGTTTGCTTTTTATTGGGGGAGGATAGGGAAAAAATGTTTTTTGTATTTCAACGAAGCTAATGCTGCATGGCGCAATGTAGCTTTGAAAATTAATTCCACCTATGAGGAGTGGAAGGTATCAGCAACATTTTCGGGAAGAGGAAGTTGATTCTTTAAGAACATTGATTATGCCAGGACATACTTGACAGTGTATGAATATGGCAGCGGAAAAATCAATTCGCTCCTAATATATTGCAGTCAACCAATCATTCACGTGTGATATTAGCTTGCATCAATTTACATCTCTCGTAAATACCAATGGATTCATGCTACTAGCAAAAGGACATTTTGCATGCCTTTTTCATGCAAAGACTACAAGACTCAATTAATGTCACGTGTTTAAAGAGAAATTACCATTAGATATGGAGGGTTTCCACCTACTGCCTTAACTTTATACTTTCTGTGAAGTGAGGCACCCATCTTTCCCCTAGACAAAAAGAATGAACACAAATCCACGAAAAGTTTCAAAAAGAGAATGAAATCAGAAACCAAGGCTTGCTAGTGGATGGAATTTAATCTTGTAGTTAAGCATATCTGTTTTAAAAGAAAATAAAATTCTGTCCTATAAAGTATATTTCTATTAGAAATAACTGGAAAGGATACAGTCCGTTTTCTCCATAAAGAAGCCATCATTTTGCATTTAAGTAGCACCAGCCTCTTTCTAGAAATAGATAATTGACTCAAGTAATCATCTGAAGAAGTTGTAACTCCACATTATCAAAGCATGTTCGAAAAGTCATTTAGCCAATGTTATTTCTTCGTTTTCTACTAGATAACAAAAATTTACCCAAAGCACAGAATTCTCTCCTAAAATTCTGTCTCCTCAAGCCAAAATACGGTTTATAGTGTAAGTTGCCATGGCCAAGTGAGTGTGTAGGTGCATGTGTGGGTTTGGGTTAAATAGGGAAGAAAAACATTGCTTTAGAGTACTCAATACCACTTTGCTATAGAGTTCTCATCACTGTCATCCATTCCAGGGCCAGTGTCAAAGATTGAGATCTTTTCATTAGATATATCCAAGCTGCAATTTCAAAACAATAATGAGTCACGCTCCAAAGTTCAAACCCAACAAAATTTCAATAAGAATGCAGCTAGCAGAAGCATCGAGATGAAAGATTAAAATATAGTTAGCCCATGATCATATGGCAACAAACACCTATCGTGTTGAAGTAAATGCGACAATCTCCATGTGAAACTTATGATTCATTATATATGGCTGAAAGATGTCTGCATCGATGAAGTCCTATGTGGTTCAGACTTAAAGAAGAATTTTGTTGGCAATTAGCAAACTGGCAGTGATACTTCCAAACAAAGGAAAAGCTTCAATGTTGCTTTCCATTACTCTCATTTATTGTTCACTAATTTAGTTGAAACAACAAGAATGCATGTTTACAATTGTTCATATTTATCCAGTAAACAAGTCATCAATCACCTCTTATAGATTTGCTTAGTATAAAATTTCTATTTGAAAAGAAAAGGTTCCTTTTATAGGAGAAGTTGTAAGATGCACCCGGTTCAACAACTAGATCAACGCAGAGAAGCATCATCCTTCGCATAGCTTCCACCATAAGCCACAGTATGGATTCTAATGTTCCACAAATTCTGAGCCTTAAGCCACAAAAGGATGGATGTTCCAATCCTAATGGTAACACGACAAGATCAAGAAATCACCTAATCAATCTTTTAGATTTCAGGGGATTAGCCCACACGGCTTGCAAGGAATTATCCTGGTGAAAGGAGCAGCAGTCAGTTTGGCATCAAACAGGGATTATAACTTCCAAAATCATCAGGACAACTTACTATCAAATCTGCAAGAGCAGTTTCAAAAGTATATTCTTCAGGTAGCTCCTTCAACAATCCCGTATCAGGCGTTAAATCCCACATATTCTGTGAGAGATTTCACGCATATATCAATGCAAGCCGCTTGAAGAAGCACAGAGAACTAGAGAAACTCTATCAGAACTAGAGAAAATCTATCATAGCATGTCATGTGTTCAAAGGCCATGAGAATACAGAGCCATCCTAATTGGAAAAAGATATTACATACAAACAAACAGTAAAATAAGTAAGTACAGCCATTAAAGTGAATATGCACACTCTCAGTAAATTAAAAGACTCGGCAAGCGAACAACATATGACTTTTGCCCAATACTCACGCGAAGACGCAAGATGTGGCGCTTGTGAGGCTTAAAGTTGTCGAAAATAATTTGACTTTTGATCCGGTTGCCATTTGCATCTTCGAGATGCAACTCATTACTCTCCCATGCGATGGGACGCTTTGACCTTAGTGATGGATCTTGCGCTTTGGCTCGATTGTACCTTTCTTTGGCCATCAGCATGAAATCTCGGAAGGCCGTGGTCGGGTTGGGTTCCCTTAACGCGATTCCCACGCTAGTCCCATTAGGCAACAATATGGTGAATCTATATATCCTGTCGATATCACCATTATTCATCGCCCGATCCGCAGGCCTCTTCCTGATGCTCCTGCAAGTCAGGCTCAGCTCCATCCTTAGCCAGCCCGAAACCTGTCGTGCAAAGAAGAGCGGTAACAAAGATCACACGGGTTGAAAAAGCATGAGTAAAAAAGAAAGCAGAGGAAACCATCACCCCTCAACACATTTGATTTGACTGTAGAGGTTCAAAACTGCATGCACGATTTCGAAAAAGATCATATTTTTCGGGATTTTCCCCTGCTAACATTCTTTCCCCGTCTTTTCGTTATCCACAAACCAAACGAACACACGTCACCAGATATTGAAGGGAGAGATTCGCGGCGCTGCGAGAGACGAAGAAGACGAAGAAGACGAAGCGCGACGTTCTCTTCTCTGCACTCCCCTGCGACCGAAAGGTCGTACCTGACTGGTGTTGCTGCCGCGCCGATAGAGGACTGGCCCTTTGAGATCGTGCCACGTGGACGTGGCAACAACTACCGCTTGATGGCATGAAGCTTTCCGGCTGCAAATTTGCCGCTAACGTAACCAGATCAATTGCCTTTCAGTTGCGATATCCGATTTTTTATCATTTTCATCGAGAAAAATTCGCAATAAAAATCCGAAGTACTCTCATTTTCTCAAAAAAAGAATTTAAAGTAGATTTCATTTTAAATTAAAACCATACCAGTTCCAAAAGATGACCTCATGTGGTTATGGATGTTTTAAATAAAAATCTAGCATCAGCATCGCCGGCCAGCAAAATATTCCAACCGATCAAGGGTATTAAAAAGAAAAAGAGAAAAATGCAACCGTCCCATCGCCAATGGAGCGGCGGCAAAGACCGGTGAGGTCGTCGGCATCTACATGAGGGCCTCGCCTCTAGTTGGTGGGAGTCGCCAGCCTTTGTTGCCACCCCGTCGACCCTATGTTTTTCCTTTTCTTAAAGTTTTTTTTTTTTTATGAATATAAAAAAAAAAAAAAAAAAAGGAAAATTTTAAGAGACGAAATTGCCCTTCATAGCCAATGAGTTTAAGCCCTTCTTTGATATTGATATGCGCATTTCGGGTCTTTATTTGAGAAAATGATAGCACTTTGAGTCATTACTTGAAATAATGTCCACTTCATGACCTTGTTTTAAATTAATATGGGCACTGTGGACCCCTTATTTGAAAACATAATAGCACTTCAAGCCTTTGTTTTAGAAAATGTCTACTTCAAGTCATTATTTGAAAAAAAGATTGCATTTTGGGTTATTATTTGGATTTTTTTCCTTTTCTTTTATGACATAAATTCTACATATATAAATATATTTGTTTTTCTTGGTTTAGTCTGATGGAAGATAAAAACGAATAGATATTACCTTCGAACATGTTAATATATTAGTTCGCTTTTATGATCGCGTTTTGCAACGCGTTAATAATGCGATCATTCGCCTTCTCATTCGTCTTCTTAAGCAACAACTCCGAGTCGGAACACATTCTGCATACTGCATTCTAAGTGGAGAGTCAACGTCGTCACTAGTTTCGTACAAAAATAAAGTTAAATGTTTTTAGGAGGTTTTTCTGCTGAAATTTTTTACGCCGAAAAACAAAAAGTCGCCTCACGGTCATTGCATTAAATGCGCTTACGGTGCAGGTGTAAAATCCATCCCGTGGCACCTTTATTCCGAAAATATTTTGTTACACTCAAAATGTCAAATTCATAGCATAGTTTATCTTAAACTTTTTGGTGACACAAAAATTCTTAAATTTATATTCATACGATGCATTTATTCCAAATTTTCTTTTAACTATGCCAAAAATCCCAACATTAAAACTCATGCCACACATTTACTCTTCATTAATTTTTTTTCTTTCTCGTTTGTCTTCCCGCAACCCTCATCGCAACTACCCTCAGCGTCTCCATTGCCACTATCCTCACCAAATCAAGGAAGAAAACAAAGGAGGAAGTTTAAAAAAACAAAACAAAACAAAAAATAAGATATACATTGAGGTGACATATTATTATTAGGTGAGCATCCTGTCAATACCTTTTGCTTTCCATCGTATCATAATCGGTAGTGAGATTTCATGTCTTTCTAGTATTTTCATCGAGATATGATCAAAAGCTCTATGCATGCGCAAAAACGCAAAACGTAGGTAACCACATCATCCATTAATTGAATTAATTTATGATATATGTTTGATACCAATATAAGTTTTGGGTTTATGATTGCCATGGAAAAAAATTTAGAGCAAAGGTGTCGCAGCCAACATAATTTAAAGTATTTTGTGGCTTTTTTTAGCAATTCAATATGATGCATTAATCAAGATCCGTGCAAATATTGTCTCCAGGGGGAGGGGTTACTACCTGACGGATGCATGATTTGAAGACTATTCATTTGAAAAATGGTCATCCAACTTTTACGAAATATTGAAGTACGGACTACATTAATAATTAATTTTTCGTGGCCAAATCAAATTTATTAATCACGTACGGATGTCAAGTCACTAAAATCGGCGGTTCTTTTTGTATATGAAGACCGACCACTTCGCGTGGACGAGTAGCCAGCATGAAAAAGATAGCGATCGAATGAAGCATTAGTCAAATATAGTAAATCTATCGACCGCTTATATAACTTACTAAGTAAATCTACATTTCGCAATTATTTTTTTTTCTATATTGGGACTTACCAATCACATGGATATGTCACTAGATAGGAGTAGACTTCTATTTTCCTATTGAGAAAGTTACTGACTATATAAGTAAATTACCAACGAGATTATCATTAAAGTTGCTTTTTTTTATTCTTTTCATGTGAAAGCTTGCTAATGGCGTGAGAAGTAGATGTGATGACTAGGGGTGCGCATGACAAAATTTCTGGAATAAAAATCAATTTCTTGTCAGAAATTGATTTCTCAATTTCTATTCCATGGACAAGTTTCTCAGCAAAGAAACACGACTCAGAATTTCTATTTCTAGAGTTAAAATTCGTTTGATAAGAAAATAAAATTTATATTTCTAGGAGCGGCATTAGCCGACATTCGGTGGCCGGAGCCTAATGTCCAGCGATCGACGTCCGGCATTCAACAATCGACGGCAGGTGGTCAAAGTTTGACGTTTGGCGGCCGACGTTCGACGTCCGATGTCCGAAAGCCGGCGACCGACGGCTAGCGGCGAGTGGCCAATGGCCGAAGTCCGATGGCCGGCGGCAGGTGGCCAAGCCGGAATCCGGTTGCGGTGACCGGCGGTGGGCGGCGGGTGGCCAACGGTCGAAGTCCGACGGTCAACATCCGACGACTGGTGGTGACAGACAGACGTTCGATGGTCGACGGTGGGCCTCCGGTGTCCGATGGTTGGCGATGAGCGGCCAACGACCAACGAGCATCCAACATCCAGCGGCCAGCAGTCGGTAACGAGCGACTGGAGTCCGGTGGCGAATCCCCTTTTCACCTTTTAGACAAATCGATACTTAGAGCTGCATTTTCCATTTTGGAGGATCGTAGCCAAGTATCGGGTGAAGATCAAATGCTCGGTATTGTGTGCACAAACTCTAAGACGGCATTTAGTCTCGAGACATATGACAAAAATGGAGAAATTGATCTCCAAAATGCTGTTTATGCAAAAGCAGCTGAACTTGGCAAGTCTATTAGTGGTGAATTTCGTGTCATATGTCTTGAGGAAATAAGGTACATGAGTGGTATTTTTATAATTTTATAACATTTACTATTATGGAAGATCATACTCCTTACCAACTTAATTGAGTTCTTGAAAGCATTTCTTCATTCATTTGCAATAAACCTTTGGCAGCCCATACAGAGGAGAGATTGAAGGCTGTGATCCTCAAAGGAAACTGGCTTTGCCTTATCCTACCTTACCTTGTGGAGAAATCCCTCCAGGCTTCGTAGGATATGCAGTTAACATGGTTAACATAGACTTTGATCAGTTGGCAACAAGAACAACCGAAGGCCTTGGTCTACGAGAAACACTATTTTATCGGCTTTTTGGCAAGTTACAGGTTTATGACACCAGAGAACACATGAAGCAGGCCTCATGCTCGCATAGAACACGGTCTTGTATCATTGGATGGTGGAATAATACGAGAGGACGGCTTGATTTCTCTAGGCTTCTGGTATCTCCGTTTCTCCATCCAATTTTCCAGATGTCGTTAGTTACTATAAAATTTCTGTGACTAGGGTCTAACCTGACTGAAATTAAAAAAGAAAAGGAAGTACTATTCCTGATAGTCAGTGATCAAGCTAAATATTCTTCTTCACATTTTCTTCGAGATCGAGAAAAGGTAGAGAGACATCTTAGATGCGTAGTCAATCATTCTTCAAGTTGATCAAGGAAGTTGTTTCTTTGCTATAAAAGCTGTTGCAGTAGCAAGAATATCCTGTGGGTTGTTTTTTCTATTTGTTTCATAATCTTAAGCAAGTTTCACAACATCATACTATTACTACATGCTCGTTGATTATTACGGCTGCGAGTTCTTGGTTGACCCGATTGCTAGTTCATGTTTAAGGAAGGATATCTCCATTAACTGCTATGAGTGACCTGGTTTACCATTTTGCCTCTTGGGAAGCCGACATAATCTTTCCGTTGTCATATCTGAAATTCATATAAATACTTTGCCGGAGAGTACACAAGTAGGGATGCAGATTGCAGAGGCTATTTCGGAGTTGAGAGTGACCCTATGCAAGATACGTAAGATTACAAGAGCTTGCGAGGAAGATAAGCGGCAATTTTTTGGGAAGACTAAGGACTTTATCAGTAATGGACACACAGCTGAGGCTTTCATGAAAAATCACTGTACGAAGGTGGAATTCTGCCCGGATAATTATGTCTACCCCACCATTTCCTCGTGAATTATTTCAAGTTTTATATTTCCGGCCTTGGAAACATGGGATAATTGTCTATCCCGAGTAAATGAAAGACAACGGGAGAATCACTGAGTGTGTTTTTTGCAACTACCAACTTTTTTGGAATTGAAACTGTCACCGTTAGTTGAACATTTTTGTCCTCTTTGTTGGATTGGTGTTCCGGAATCATTAGTCAAGAGGCATCGCTTCATCTATCTTTCCCCCTGAATTGTAAGTTTCAAAATCAATGCCAATGAGGATCCCCAATATTTGTAAGTGCTTTTTGTGATCTCAGATAAAATTTCGATTATTTATCATGACTATAGTACTATGCACTTATGGAACACACTTATTAGAAACTATGGTCTAGTGTACTCTCTGAGGACTACTTTATGGGCAGTATTTTACACGACGGTTTTGGGGCGGTTTAATTTTGAAATTCTCAATTAGGATGGGTCTTCTTTTAAGGAATATGGGCAGACAAAAAAAGAAAGCGAACGGTTAGAGATTTGAGAATAAACGTTAGAGAAATTCATAAATAAAAAGACACAAATATAGTTGATGGCAAGGTACAATGTGATTTCTAAAGGTAAGATCCAAATAAGTTATTTGGTTTTTTCAAACATAAAAACATCATAATAGGCGCCTAACCTAACCAGAGCCCTATTATTGTCGACATGCATGTGATGTATTTATATTCTTTGAACTTGAATTGCTGTGAAATTAGCAGCCGATTGATGCCCTTTTGAACGTTAATTGATTGAAAATGAGAAAAAAAAAAAGAAAAGAAAAAAAGAAATTAGTTTTGGTTGAGCATGTACAAGGTGAGATCATTCTTTAGGCCCTTTGGCTATGATCGAGCTCATACAAAAATAAGGCTACTAATTATAAAATGGTTTATTTTTCAGAGATTCACATCAGAAAAAGAAATTATATAAAAAAACTCTTCAGGAGCAAAGATTGGGTGCCTTTGTCATCTATCCTTATCAAGATCATAGATAGATTTGCCCCCATTGTCGCCACACTTATCAAGAAAACAGAAAAATATATCTACAAAGAAAACTATAATAAAGGAGTAATTTCCACAAGACATCCTAAACTTTTTCCCCGATACACCAATTCTTGAAGCTCTTTTTATTTTGTTTTTCCCGACGCCAATTTTGCTAAAATCAATCAAAATATTGGAGCTTGGAAGAATGATATATGTAATTATTAGACTTAAAACCATTGATTGAATCAATTGCATTCATCAATATGTCCCTTTTCCAATATTGTCGAAATACTACTAGATGGATACGGTATCAATTTGTTTAATTTAGGAAGCACTTTTAAATAGTCATAAATTCAAATTAACAATTAAATTTTAAATAATAAAAAATAACATTTGAATTTCATTTTCAACTTATTGTAAACCCATAAAAAATTTATCCTAAAATTTCAATTACTAATAAAAAGAGGAAAAAACAGAGATTATTAGGTAGGAATGTGGAAACTTTCTCTGGATTTTCTTTGGCTTCGAAATATATTTTGGCAAAGTGGACGTAAATTTGGAGTAAAAAAGTCAAGTAAAAAAGGGGATAATTGCCCAAATTTACTGGTGCCTGTAAGTCGTCAATTAGATCATGTAGCTATATTACCCAAATTATCAAAAAAAAAAAAAAAAAAAAAGAGAGAGAGAAGGATGTGAATTAAATAGAATACATTTGATTCATTTTAAAGCCAAATGAAAATGCACAAAGCACCACAGCGTCCATTTTGAATTTCTTCTTAAAAAATTAAAATACTCTAATCTTCCAACCATTGATAAACTCCAATAGAAAATTAAAAGGAGTAAAAGTGCAGAATAGGAGCATATAGTTCATCTAAAAGCCATATAAGAACAGCCAAAGAATAAAAATTGTTTGAGTGTCACTTAAATTGTCTAAATGTCATTTAAATATTTACTTCAAATTGTTCGAATGCCACTTAAAATTTGCTGCTACGCTATATCCTAAAAATGTACTTTTCAACAAAAAATTTAGGATATAATCTGTCACGCCCCGATCCTCGAACGCGTGCCCATCCCTCACATGGTCGATTAATAGTGACGTCCCAGGATGCATCGCCGACCCTTTTGATTTTAAATACGCATGCAGAAGCAGATATAAAAATCCCCAGACAATAATTCAATGGGATAGAAAGGCATAACCGCAACTCAAAGAAACTAGGACATACCTTTATACATATCAGGCTAATTCATTTACAACGCTAGCCGATATTTATAAGGCCTAACAAAAAGATTGGTTCTCAAAATTTGTTGTCCTAGGACCAACTATTCAGACTCAACTTCTGAATCCTCAAGGTCCACTTGATCCGGGCAAGACGACGGGTCTTCCACATTACCGTCAGGTAGATCCGCTTGTTCCACATCCTTGGCCGCATCAATCACTTCGGCAGGGACATCGAAGCTTAAAAGAGGGCCTATCCTTAGACCGTATGGAGTGGTTCGAAACCAAGCTCTAAAGAGATCGGGTACCTCCTGATTTGGGGCCTCTTACGCCGCCAGGCCGACGTTATCACCAACTCATATATCCGGTCGCTCCTTGGGTCGGGAAAGGCATAGACCTCGATCGATCGTTCTCGAAGGACGATCATACCACTGGGGATCGGCATCTCCGAACCTGAAAATGTTGTCCCACAACGGGGTGAGACTACATCTCAGCAAGTTCTACCCCCTAAGACCCGATTAGTAAACCAATACACTACTCGGTTGCCTAAGCACAGCACGAGTCAGAGGACTTACCTTGGCCTCAGATTCCACCTGCAAATCAGTACAATTCATAATAGGCACCCAACTACTCAGAATAAATCGAACTAGTCGATTACATGTCATGGGGAAGACACGTGCATTCTCTAAGCGCACTAGTTCACCAAAGTGATGCATCAAATCACCGAGCCCACGTGTCTCTTCCAAGATGCCTCACTTAATTCCTCAGGCCCACGTGCACTCTCTAAGCGCACTCGTTCTCACCAAAGTGATGCATCAATTCACCGAGCCCACGTGTCCTTTTAGATGCCACTCTCAAGATTCACCCGCTTTACGGTCCCACCCAACCTTCTCAAGATTTAGTGGCTTTACGGTCCCACCCGACCCTCTCAAGATTTAGTGGCTTTACGGTCCCACCCGACCCTCTCAAGATTTAGTGGCTTTACGGTCCCACCCGACCTTCTCAAGATTTAGTGGCTTTACGGTCCCACCCGACCCTCTCTACTATGGCCAACAAAATTTCACCTCATAATTTATTTTAGCACTAAATAAAGCTCAAATAAATAAACGGGCTGCGCCACGACAATCGCACGAGATTTCGGTCGTCGGCCATCTCAGCCTTAATTTCCGAAAAATAATTAATTAAATAATTAATTTCGAAAATTAAATAATAAATATTGAAAATTCAATTTAGCTCAAAAGAAAGCCCGATTAAATAAACTTCACCACAGTCATCAGCATAATATTCGGTCGCTGGCCATCACGGTTGAATTTTCGGAAAATAAATAATTATTTAATTTAATTTTGAAAAATAATATTTAAATGCCAAAAATTCCACTTAGGCCCGAAATATCAAATTGAAGCCCGATAAAGGGTCGGAAAATTCCTGGGCTACCCTCAATAAATAGTAGACCATGTCTACTTGCTAATTACACATTCAATTTGACTAATTTGTATCTCAATTGACTAATAAATACTAATCTAACCACCTAAACATAATTAAATAAACTAAACAACCATTAAATGTAATTAGCAAACTAAGAAGGCATTAGTGAGCAAAACTCACTGGATTAAAGATCCGCTCGGACTAAATCGACGAGCGCGCGGCCAAGCTTGATTCCCTCCAAGGCGGTTCCGATAACCGGGGTCAAGACGAGCCTAAAAATAGAACACAAAACCTGCAAACCCTTGCTGGTAGGCCACTGAATAAGACTGAACAAGCTGTAACGGTGGTTGCTCGGGCACGGCTCGGGCTTGGTTCGGTCACCACAAGCGGTAGTATGGCCCGAGATTGATATGGCCTTGAGTCGGGCCACTTTGAAGCTGAAAGTCAACTGGAACGGGCTGTCTTCGCCCCCTCAATCGGCTTCTTGAAACTGAACCAGTGAAGCCGTGGACTGGGCCGAACGGTTGCAACTATGAGGGCCGTTGTCGAAGCTGTAGGGGACCACGGCGTCAACGTGGAAGAGAAGCTCGCAGGAGACGCTGACCAACAGAGATGGACAAAAGTGGTGTTCGGTGGGGCAGAAGCTTGCAAGGAAAATGAAAAAGATGCAGAGGCGGTGGAGGTGGACTGACGCGCGCGCAAGGAAGAGAAAAAGGGAGGGGCAGTTGGCGTCACGAGCCATCGAAGACCGAAGAAAGAAAGATCAAGGGCAGCTGGCAGTGAATTGACCGAGTGAGTCCAAGAGATAAGAGCGTCGTTGAAGCCAGCGGAAAGGAAGGTCCACGAAAGAAAAAAAAGAAAGAAACAAATTAGGGATAAGGATGCAGACTTGGTCGGCTGAGAGGGAAAATCATAAAAGAGATTAAGAGGGGAGGGGGAAATGTGCACGTGCATGAATAGGCAGAACAAAGGGCTCGACTTTGACCAAAAGTCAAAGAATTCATGGCACAAAGAAGACCATAAAAGGAAGAATCGTTGGCCAACAAGGGGTGGGGCGTATGTGCGTGCGAAGGGGAATCACGGGTCCGAAACAAACTAAGGAAAAAAAGGAAATAATATAAACTAAAGTCAATTTTATTCAATTCAAGACAACTTGTTATTTGGTCATTTCAGGACCAATTTCTTCACCAAATTGCACATTTGACATCCAATTGAAGACGGTCCTTTAAATCCCACGAATTTTCTTCGAATCTGACTTTTAATTCGTTTTTCTCGGCATCCGATTTTCTGAACAAATAAATTCGGTTGAGGTCCAATTTGAAATCATAAAAAGCCCAAACAACTTCCATTCACCGATTCACTTTACACCAGATGTCAAAAGTCTCTTCAAATAGCCAATCGAATTTCCGTTCATTTTCTGAATTGTCCGCAATTTCCGTAAAAATCCCAAGCTCGCCGGAAATTTCTCAAAAGGGGACTCAACAGTCCTAGAGTGACTCATGACACGACAAGACTTCCAATTTCTGAAATCGAATTCAAATTCGCGGTTGTTTTCAATCAAACGCGCTTTTAGTGTGACCTTACCTACCAGTTAGCTTTTAGGAATTTTTGGTGCAGTTGACCCGTGGTCGATTTTCTTCGAACCACAATGAACCTATCCGACACATTGGCAACTCGGTGGTCGTGAAAATCTCAAGGTTTCAAATACGGACACGGGGTACCCAAAACGACGAAAACCGGTTTAGTGTCGATCTACGAGAATTTTGTAATCTGGTGGAATCACCCACACTTTGATCATTATCTCAGTCGAATCAACCTATCTCCGGTCTCTGATCGATTTTTAATTGTGCCGCAATGATCCTTGCAGACTAGCACGGTCGAGTAGTCGATTCCTGGTCGAATTCTCAAGTCTATTGCATTAGAATCCCTTAACGGCTTCACCTGATAGGTCAGTTATCTCATGAGTGGCCATCTCAGAGAAAAACACTATAGTCACGTTGATGAAAGGCCCGACTTATCCGATTGAAATCGAACCCGAAAATCGGGATGTCACATAATCGAACCAATTAAAATCTTTAAAGCTCAATTGCAATTTTTTTTTTTTTTTTTATCATAAAAGCACAAAATCCTGTCAAATTAGAAAGAGTAGGCTTAAAGAGAGACTATTGAACCTTGTGAGAGAGAGAGAGAGAGAGAGAGGCAATCAAGAAAGAAGGAACATAATTGTATTATCGTCGGCTACATGTCGATGGCACGCAAGTATAAAATCTAGCATTTCAAATTACCTTTAGACCTACCTTAGCCTAGAGGCCTTTACAGAGTTTTGACATGCAATTGCTTCTCCCTAAAGCATTTCAAAACATTTTCTTGATAATTTTGCATTTTTTTTCCTCCACAAAAGAAAAATCATGTGAGGAAATTTTGTCAGGACATCTTCACAATTTGGCCATCTTTGCGAATGTACCAAAAGAAAAATAACGTAATAGAGTTTTATTCCTCCCTTCGCATGTATTTGCTCTGTGGCATGATTTGACCCTATGGCAACCTAATATAGAAACTAAACTGCTTTATCAAGAAGGAAGAAAACAGGGAGGTCAACGTCATTGACTGAACTAATGACTGAACTAATGATAGCATTTATTCCTAATAAAAAGACTAAAAATGAAAGTGCTAGCAAGCAAGCTCTACGGCCAGCATCTTGGTAATGGATCCGCAAGTCGTCCACCCGAAGGTATTTTCGAAGACATCGATGGAACAATTCTGCTTGCTAACGCAAGCCTACAAGATTCTTGACATATACAAGTTTACGTTAGAAAAAATATAATTATATTTAAACCCAAGTGATTTTGCAACAAACTCTAAAAAATCAGTGTGTCCACATAAATAATGAGCCATCATTGCAGAGTAGAACATCGAACACAAGACAGTATAGTAGTCAAAATCTCATAATTCAGGAGTTAGCTATCAAATAGAAGTTGAAGGAGACCGGAATACAAGAATTGGGCTGATTCGGTTGCTTTTCCTCTAGAAGGCAAATGGAAAGAAGACCATCAATGACATAACTAAATATTATATTTGTGGCGTAAGGCGTCTACATAAAATAAGTACAGGCAAGAAATGGAGAATCATAACTCTTCTCTATAACTCTATAATCCTATGCAATGTAGTTTTATTTGCTTGGCATCCATGAAGCGCATGTACAGTTGATGATGATGATCACATAGAAGATAAGAAGATGATTAGAACATTATTGAGGAAAACTAAGTTGAATGAAATTGAGATTATAGCAGGGACTTAATTTTCGAATGAGACATGAAAATTTGTTAAATATTGCTCTTGTTGACATTAGGATAATAAATAGCTTTGATAAACATCATTTCATCAACACATAATCGATGGTGGTCAATGATAGTTTATGTGTCCTCACAAAATTAGCCCAATTAACGTACATTGCTTTTTAATTATCTTTTTCTGAAATATTTATTTATTTATTTTTTTTATTATTATTATTCAGGAACGGGTTTGGACTAGTTTACCTGTCCAACTTGTTGGCCCAATCGGTATACCCAGATCGGGTCCGGTCATTGTCGCGAACTCTTTTCGGCGCCCGATCGGGTCGGGCGCCTTATGGAGGCTAATGGTTTGGCTAAATTTATTAGGCTCGGACTCCCCCAATTCCACCAATTCACGACTTTAATAGTCTAAGTACTTAACCTGTAAGTTAATTTTTAAAACGGAGTCGCCACTAATCAATTTGGGATGGGTTGATTAGAAACCCATGCAAAATATTGGGAGAAATACTCGCTCCTACGCAACTAGAGAAATTAGGATCGATGACTTGATTACACTAGTTAATCACTAATACCCTTTCGGTACCTAAACTTGTTTAAACCCTAAGGTTTTTTTTGGATGTTGTAGGGATTTTCCATGCATTTTTGGGGAGGAAAGACATTTTTGGGTCTTTTATGAATTTTTGGCATTTTTTTGGAAAATATGAAATATTTTTTATTTTTCGGAAAATAAAATTTTTTTAATATTTTTTAATATTTTTTGGAAATTAAAGTATTTTTTATTTTTCTTATTTTTTGGAAAATAAAATATTTTTACTATTTTTTAATCTTTTCGAAAATAAATCATTTTTTGATTTTTTTGAATTTCTTTTGAAAATAAATTATTTATTTATTAAAATATTATTTAAAATAATAATAAAAAATCCGACCCGGGTCGGGTTCGTTTTTTTTTCTTCTTTTTATTTTATTAAAATGGGACGATGGCCCGTCGTTTTGTGAATGATCCGGCTCGACCGACGACTCGGTCCCGCGAAACCCTACCAGATCCGACCCGAGTCCGAACGATGACCCAGTTCCCGCGAGGAACCCTACCCGACCCGGGATCCGACCCCACGACCCGGAAAATCCGGAACCCCGGGGTTCCCGATTCGCGACGCCGAGGAGGGGAGGGCGAGGCGTCGCGGCAAGAACAATGGTGGCGATAGCGGAACGAGGATTGGACGACCAGGGGGGTTGCGATGGCGACGCGCGGGTATGTTACCCGCCCCGCAAACGGCAGCTTGAACGGCGGACGGTAGCGCGGCGACGCACGCGGAGGGTGCTCAAACTCTCCTCTCTCCCTTCAATCTGGGCTTGCGAGCGTTGAGCCTCCCCTGAAGTCTCTCGGGGGAAGCTTGAATGCTCGCAGCTTCGATCTCTCTCCTCTCTCTGCTCTCGAGTCCCCCGAAGTCTCTCAGGGGATCCCAAGCTTTGCTGGCTTCCTCTCTCTCTCTTTTGTGTCCGTCTTCTTCGTTGTCGACGTCGGGGGCTATTTATAGGCGAGGGGGTGGTCAGTCGACGGAACTTCGACCGCCGGTCCCCCTCGTGTGCCGAGCGGCCCCCGACGGCCGAACCGGTGTCCCATCCGACACTAGCTACTCCTCCCACGTGAGTCGCCGTTCGCCCTTCCGTTCAGCATCGCACCCCTCTGTGCGTGTGTTGCAGAAGCGGGAAGAAGCCAAAAGGAAGAAGAAGAAAGAAAGGGGGCCGGGCCTAGGGGGAAGAGAAGGGCTGGGCTGGGCCCTAAGGGCCCGTGCGAGGGGAAATAGGAAGAAAATGGGGCTGTTTTTGCTTCTTCTTTTTTGTTTTTTTTGTTTTTTTGTTTTGTTTTTTTATTATCTGAAAAAGGCAAAATAATAATAATAAAAACCTAATTAATTAAAAAGCGAAATTTAGGCGTCAACCTGCCCCTCTTTGAAGGTGAGTTCGCAAAGGTTGCATTCAAAGACAAACTGATGCCTAAATTTTATCTATGCATGCATAGCAGATTTTATTTGGGACCTATTATTCTATGCAGAAAAAGAGCAATATAACTTTACATATACTAAGACAGATAAGAAGATACCTGGAGTTACTTACCGGGAGTGAGTGAGATAGGGTGTGAACCCCGAGTTTTGGCAAGTATCAAGGCGTCATCTTACCTGGTGATATGAGAAGGTTGCTTCTTTAGGACCCGAACTATTCTTCGGCCCTTTGTTAGAGCAATCGTAGTTTGTCTTGGACCCGAACCTTTCTTCGGTTGCCGTGATGGGAGCCTGCGCCGACCTTTCTCGGGGCATCTATTTGTGGGTGCCCGATTTGTATCGAGGACACCGTTGGTACCCGACCTTTCTCGGGAGATGCGCCGACCTTCTCGGGGCATCTATTTTGTGGGGGTGTCTGACCCCTATCAAGAACACCAGTTGGTACCCGACCTTTCTCGAGAGATGTGTCGATCTTTCTCGGGGCATCTATTTTGTGGGGTGCCTGATCTTTGTCAAGGACACCTGTTGGTACCCGACCTTTCTCGGGAGATGCGCCGACCTTTCTCAGGGCATCAATTTGTGGGGTGCTTGACTTCTGTCAAGGACACCAGTTGGTACTCGACCTTTCTCGGGAGATGTGCCGACCTTTCTCAGGGCATCAGTTTTGTGGGATGCCTGATCTTTGTCAAGGACACTTGTTGAAACCTGACCTTTCTCGGGAGGATGCACCAACCTTTCTCAGGGCATTGATTTGTGGGGTGCCTGATCTCAGTCAAGGACACCGGATGGTACCCGACCATTCTCGAGAGATGCGCCGACCTTTCTCAGGGCATCAACTTGTTGAAGATACTTGAACATTCACAGGCATTGAAAGAGTACCTGGATATTCACAAGTACTAACCTGGAGGATATTTGGGCCTTTGCAGGCGTCGAAGGGGTACTTGGATGATCACAAGTACAAATTCTTGGAGGATACCGGATGTTTGCGAGATATTGAAGGGGTACCGTATGATCACAAGTACTAGATGCTGGAAAATACCTGATTGCTTGCAAGTGTCGAAAGAGTACTTGGATGATAACAAGTATGGACTTTGAAGGTTGCCTGAATGTTCGCAAGCATTGAAGAGGTACTTGGATGATCACAAGTACGAATTTCTAAAGAATACCTGGTAGATGGAATATCGAGGATGGATCTCGCATATTCGTGAAGGTCTCTCACCCCCGATAATTGGGGAATATCGAGGACGTGCCCCGCATATTCGTGAAGGTTTCTCACCTCCGGTAATGGGAATATCAAGGACGTACCTGAGATATTTGTGAAGGTCTCTCACCTCTTGGTAGTTGGGAATATCGAGGACGTACCTCGCATATTCATGAAGGTCTCTCACCTCCTGGTAATTGGGAATATCAAGCTCGTGTCTCGCATATTCATGAAGGTCTCTCACCTCTTGGAAATTGGGGAATATCGAGGATGTACCTCGCATATTCGTGAAGGTCTCTCACCTCCTGGTAAAGGGAATATCGAGGACGTACCTTGGATATTCGTGAAGGTCTCTCACCTCCTGGTATGGGGAATATCGAGGACGTACCTTGGATATTCGTGAAGGTTTCTCACCTCCTGGTAATGGGGAATATTGAGGACATGCCTCGCATATTCATGAAGGTCTCTCACCTCCTGGAAATTGGAATATCGAGGACGTACCTCGCATATTCGTGAAGGTCTCCCACCTCCTGGCAATTGGGGAATATCGAGGATGTACCTGGGATATTCGTGAAGGTCTCTCACCTCCTGGTAATTGGGGAATATCGAGGACGTACCTCGCATATTCGTGAAGGTCTCTCACCTCCTAGTAAAGGGAATATCGAGGACGTACCTGGGATATTCGTGAAGGTTTCTCACCTCCTGGTAATTGGGAATATCGAAGACGTACCTCGCATATTCGTGAAGGTCTCTCACCTCCTGGTAATTGGGAATATCGAGGACGTGCCCCGCATATTCATAAAGGTGTCTCACCTCCTGGTAATTGAGAATTTGAATGTAGCACGAGGCTTACCTAGATGGGCACAGGCACACAGGTGTACAAAGTAGAGGAATATTTGGATGAACACAAATATTTAATGATATGATCAGGGACCACTCAACTGGTCCAAGCGTAAGAAAGCATACATGAGTGATCGTAGGTGCATAATGTGGTGGAATACTTGAGTAGCTGCTAGTATTCAATGGCGCAATTTTGAGGACAACTCGGACAGGTCGAGTGTCACGGAAATGGAGTATTCGAACAGTGGTCGGTACTCAAAGACAAGAGGATATTTGGACAGTCATGAGTATCCAAATTTTAAAGACAACTTGAATAGGTCGAGTGTCAATAGAGAGAGCACTTGAGTAGCGGCAAACACTCGAAAACAGGGAGATGCTTGGACAATCGCAAATATCAATACTTGGGGACAACTTGAACAAGCTGAGTGTCAACAAGAGGGAGCACTTAGACGGTGGGCACTCAAAGATAAAGTTCTGGGGAATAGGGATGGGGATATGCTTTTCTGGCGATACCTTTGATCTCTAAGAGTATGTTCGCTATTTACACAATATGCACACGTGTACACAATGATTGTATATGTTGTAAATTCCTGAGTTCAAATGGGATTTATGCATGACAATTTTGTCAGTTTTGTACCATTTGAATTCCATTGGGGAAGATTTTGAAAGACAGCCCTCATTTAGAATGTAGATGTCTTGAGTATGCCAGATGAGGGACTTTCAAACTGAAAGGACTTTTCACTCACTCTCACGGAAATGCTGTTTTATCCTGACCATTGATGCAAGATTTATAAGGATCACACTTCTCACTGTTATCATGTCAGCAGGGGTCCGAGTATTCTCACAAGTGGTACGACTTTACCAATGTGAGAGGTCTTTGTTGAAATTGTGATGAAGACTTGGTCAGCAGCTCATCAAAGGGGACCATCAAGGTCGAAGCTGATGGATGAAAATGTTGCACGATCATCTCCAGGTTTACAAGTCAAAAACCCTGTGAAAAGAGATAGAGTAATCTTGCTCGTACTTCTTCGAGCGATACTTATGCACATATGAAATCCTACGTTAATTGAAGTGCCCCTAGTCTGAAGAGACTTTTACAATGGGACACAATGTATGCTTGACTCATGTGTAAAAGGGTGAGAGCTGGTGATTGCCTTGGCATTTGTCACTAGTCTTTCTTCTCACTGTCAGAAGGGGACTCTATCAATTGAACCACAACAGCAACTTCTCTTGGGAATACAATTGACTAAATTTTTTGCTGGGGGCATTGGCCTTGCTTTTACCAGGCACACTGCTTTTTCATGCCCCTATTTTTTATCCCAACTTTTCATTTATGGGCATTTGACCTTGCTTTTACCAGGTACACTGCTTTTTATGCCCCTAGATTTTCTCATTTTTGTTGCTTGAGGAACTGATTTAGGCAAGTTCAATTGAAGCACCATTATTTAGACTTTGAGTCTTCATCTTCAGCCAGCGCTCTAAGCTATGGCAATAACTTCTGTTTTGTCTCAATGTGAGGGTAAAATTACAGACTCACTTGGGTTGTACAATGTATATAAATGCATAGAAAAGGAATTGCTCTTTGTCATTCTAAGGCACTTAAATTAACACGAGCGTTCATATGCAATAAAGACACCGAAGATTGATGCAAGTGCGAGCAAGAAAATTTCTATCCCTTTTCTCACATTGTGATGCTGATTTGCCTTGTCTTTGACATGCTCCAGTGTGGGGTAATTCTTGATGAGAGAAGCTTCACCGGTGTATGGGGCTCAAAAGGGGGTGAGCAATGAAATGCCTCTCACTATTTTGGTTATCGTACCATTCGCGAGAGAACTCTTTACCCTGCAGTCATGGAATCTTCTGCACTCATCTCACAAGTGTATAGATGATGGACTGTGTGTAGGATATGGCTTGCCTATCATCATTCTGACGCGCCTCATCTAGCATGCTCAACTAATCTTGTATTCTTCACTTAGCTGTCTATTCTAATAATTCTCAATGGAATCAGTGATTTAGACAGACAAAATCATCATGCAAAAATCCATTTGGAGAAGACATGCAGCATTTTTTAAGTATGAGAGAGTTTGTACTCTCAAAACAAATGAATGATTTTTACTCAAGAAACCCTATTAACAGCTTTAGGGGTTAACATGATGGTGTTTCCAAATATGTTAAATTTTGAACATCAAAAGGGTTATTCACAAATGGGTGTCAATGAATTGTCCCTATTGAGTAGGGAAACGACATAAGAAGGATCAGCTAGGGTTGGGAATTTGATCGGGCATCTCTGCTTTTGCCCCTGCAGAAAGATGTACGAGTAGATCAATTAGTCTGGCCAAAATTAAATGTGAGTTGAGGCCTAAAGATTTTCTGTCATTTGCTTTGGTGATTACTCAAGATGCCATTTTGATTAGGAGAGCTCATAAGAGTTTGACATATCTTTCCTTGATTTGTTATCCGCATTTTTTATGGTCAAGTGATCCTGCAACAGATAAAAGGGCTCATGTTAATCATAAGTTATTTCAAGAGTTGAATAACTTGGAAGCGATACAACATTACTCTTCACTGGTTTGCAGATGTTTGAATAGACCTGAAGTACGAGGAGGATATGAAGTCCAATAATTTTCACTCTGTTAGGTCACCTGCTCTCTCGTAATTTGTAGGCGCAAGAGAAATTTTTTTCTTTTTTCTTTTTTTCTACCAAGCAGCTAACTGCCGCATTAGGGATTTGAACCCTCGACTTCGGACCATTTTGCTCCTTCCCAGGTACCACTCGACTAGAGGCGCTGACGGTGTCCGTAGGGCGCTTCTTTTTTCATTTAACAAAACCGGCTCTTGGACGACACGTCCTTTCATACCAAGTTAAGTAAATCAATATGGGTCACTTGATTCGCCCAAATTAACCGTTAAGCTTGTTTCTTGAATCCTATGCTTCCTGTCAATAGGAGAAAATATATCAAAAGTGACTTCAGATATTGGGAGTATTGGAAACGATACCAAATTACTCTTCCCTAGAGTTTAAATTTGCTGACTCTTAGGTATATTTGAGTGTCAATGACGGCCTTTTGTCTTTGACACAGTTCAATGTCTCTCTTGATTGGCCCTCCTCATTTATGGCCCTGTATGCATGATTGATGGTTGTCGATTTATCTTCAACGCTTTCCTTTTGTGGAATTTTTCTTCTGTCTTTAACCATATGACCATTAGCAGCATTGGGTAAAGTCATGTACTTCAAGCTTCTATGGAATATGAGATGGACAATCAAAACCTCTAGCTTTTTTATGACAATTACTTCTTGCGAGAGCATGCATCTGGAACAAGAAGTGAGGTTTCCCAGTTCTAAGGTCATCATAAAAGACAGGGGGCTGGAGACCCGCTTTGAATGTCTGGATTTTTACTATTGACAGTAGCCAATTCAAAGGGATTGAAGAAATTTATTCCTTGTTCTTCTTGGCTCGTCGAAGAAAGTGTGAAGGCTGAAGGCAACATGGAGGAGGCTATCTTGCCTTGGTCTACCATGGTGTGCATGCGTCGAATTTAACCACATGCCTATGCCTATTATGTCCAATCTTTTGTCTCCCGTAAGTAGAAGAAAGGGGACGTCAGTCTCAATACTACGTTAAGGGAATAAGGCTTACCTTCTTTTGAAATGGGATGCTCCTTCTTGTTTGCCCCTGCTTTCTTGAAAATGTGTCTTCGAATTTGGTCTATTCACACGATGTGCCGTTTCAAATGCCTTCGTTACACTAAGTCAAAGGGGATGATATTCGAGACATAAAGTGAGAGAGTCGAAAGACAAACATGGTTAAATTTATCATCTTGTTTTGACGAAAGCTTTTGGTGATGAAATATTTTTTATTTTCAAAATATGTTTTTGGGGGAGAAAAAGCACGAGGAAGCCTAGCCCCCAGTATTCTCCTTGGATGATATTTTCATTTCATGGTTGGATAGCATCACTGGGTTGGTTTGGAATACCGCCTCATGCTCTCAAAACAAAATATTATAACTGTACATTAAAGTATTGGACTGGAAAATACAACAGTAGCACACTAGGTAAGAAACATAAAAACAAGCAAAACCGATGAAAACTCCTATGAAAAGGAGTGCTTTGATAGTGCTGGTCCTGAAGTCAAGCGTCTTTGAATTCCTCGCCTCCAGTAGACTCGAAGTATTCGCATGCGATGACTACGTCGTTGAAGCTACGGAAGTATAACCCATGCAGCCAACAGCGATTTTGTGGGGCAAAGCTTCTATGAACTGCTTTATCGATTCTTCTTCGGCCAGTTGAGGGTGTGTTTGCATCATAAAAGCCTTCCACCTCCCTGCATATGCTCGGAAATCCTCAATTGGTCTTCTTCTGAAGTGGGCCAAACTCTCGCAAGGCAGTTCAGTTCCAATCTGATTTTGGTACTGATGCAAGAATGTGGAAGACAACTCATTCCAATCCTTTATGAAGTAAATACTTGCTGTGACGAACCATTGCAATGCAGACCCCGTAAGAGTTTCTTGGAACGCCTGAGTTGTGAATGACATCGGGCCATAGTACCAACTCATTTTAGCATGGAGATATTGCAAATGAGCCACAGGGCAAGTCGTGCCGTTATACTTGTGGAGATTAGGTATCCACATTTTTCCGGGGGTCATGCTCCTATGAGGGCAAGACGGGCCTGATATATCTTGGTTAGGCCACTGGTTTTCCCATTGCATATTCATCGTAGTGGTGAATTTTTGTGTTTCAGGGAAGCTGGACTCTACCGAGATTATCCCATTGCTTTCTTCCGGGTCAAAATTACCGAACGAGGATGAGGCATTTGAGTTATCCTCATGGTTAGGTGACGAGCTTAGAAGTTCATTGGGATCATAGCGGATAAAGACGAATGTTCCTTCTTCTGACAGGCTTTCGACCCTGTGTGAGGGTAGGAAACAGTTATACGATGAATGGCCGATTTCATCTGTATAACACTGGTAGTCCTTGGGATTGTATCCTAAGGACTGGAAGTCTTCAGGGTTGTACTCTAGGGGGTGGTGACCTTCAGGGTTGTATTCCAGGGAATGCTCGAAGTTTTGGTGCAGTGGCTCATCAGCTATCACATGTCGCCTATACTTAGTGGTAGATGTTGAATTGATTTGTTTAGGCTTTCTTTTCTTGGCTCCTGGTCCAGACCTTTTGAGTAAGGCCCTTCGTTTTGCCAGTTCGATTCTGTCAAGGGGAGTGAGGGATATTAGAGCTTCACTCTCTGCTTCACTTTCTAGGTTGATAGGGGTCGGTATTCTTTGAACCCTAGCTCTTGCAGTAAGCTTGGGGAGCTGTCCTGTCGTGCCTCGGTCTTGAATAGGCTCCGCGTCTTTGATCTCATACACAGGTTCCTTGCCTTTCCCAGTGGGAAACTTTTCAGTAATATGATGTTGCTCAGTCGCCCATTTATCATGCAAGGCTTCATTGACATCTTCTCCTCCTATCTCAGCGACTAATGGCTCCTCGTGCTCCGCAATCATCAGTTCTTCGTAGGGCAAGGTGATGTCAGGGCTGATGTCAATATTATATTCTTGGTGGAAAACATGGATTAGTTTCCTCCAGGTTTTAAGGGGACTAATCTTCCTGACAATGTACCATCGCAAGGCAGGGCTGGTCAGGTTTGATTGGTACGATTGAATCATCCTTTGGACCAGGTAGGCCTGTAAGTAGGTTTCTGGGTGGGAGGTATCAGCATACCTTTCGCATTCAGGCGTTTTGAGCTCTTCAGGGATTTCAAAATCGGCATAATTAGACAAGTCGATGGGAATCCGTCCCTGTAGTTGGCTTAACTTTTTCATGATCTTTTCAAGCTGTTCACTTTGTTGGTCATCCTCTGGCAAATTTGCAGGTGCCAGGAGTGTGCTTAAAGCAGTTATGGAGTCGGGTTTAGCTTGAGTGGATTCCATTTGTCTTGAGAGTTGTCGAAGGACAATGGACATCTGTCCTACGCCGTCTTCAATGTTGGTGAGGTGATTTTGTACATCATTTAGATCGGGTCCTATCACGTGAGGCCATTCGCGGGTGGCTGATAGTTGATGGTTCATAATTACCTGGTGTTGCAAAAACCATGAATGAGCACGAAAGTAAACAAAGATTGACCCATGGCAATGGTCTAACTGTTTTTTATTTATCAAAAGAGGATTTTATAGACTGAGACTTCGACATCTAAAACTTGAAATTAAGATGGCGAGAGCGAAATACTAGGTATTAAACAAAAAGTCCCTAAACAATGGGACAAAACTTTCATATATCAACACAAGGGGACACAAGATTGCTATTTTATACGCGACGAGGAGCCTTGTTCTTGTGCAGATGCTTGCTTTCTTGGACTGGTTTTGAGACATGTATCCAGCCCATTCCCAAATCCCCTTGCATAAATTCTGCTTGCTCGTGTTGGCCGATCTCGCTGATTGGGTGAGAGATCGATGGCTTCCATTTTGTCGGGATACGATGGTTGTGGGTGTAGGACTCAGAGGCGGGATGGGCCTTTTCCTGTCCCTCAAGTCCTTCAAGTATCACGATCCTTTTGCGATGACACTTGCTCCATGTTTCCTCATGGATAGAAATTTCGATTGTGTAGTCACGGCTTGTGTTGAAAATGAGTGGAGGGGCCTTCCTCTTGAAAGGCGGTGGGATCTCCTGGAGGGCTCCATACTGTCGTGCCACCCGATATGGAAAATAGGAAATGGCGCCGGTGAGACCAAGCAATGAATTGGACGGCGGCGCTTGTAAGCAAAACGAGCTCTCTTTTCATGGAACCAACTAGCACACCATTGGAATACTTCTGGAGTCGGGTCTCTTCGGAAGTTCACCCAATTTAAACAGCTTTGATTGGGAATGTATGGTCCTAAGACCATAAATTTCTGTAATGGATTTTCGAAATTATTTGTTTCGGACGATCGCATGAAGCATCGAAATTCACTTAGGTGAGAAAAGAACCAGACTTGTAAAATTTCCGGGGAGACCCGCATGATTTTTTCTGTGTTTTCTTTAAAATGATTGAGGGACAAGAATGTTTCGGTTAAAATCATGTAGACATAATTTTGCCCCTTTGAGATCTAATCAACTATCCATGCCATCTTTGGACTTATGACATTTCTTTGATGGGGGAAAATGATGAACCCGAAAAAGGCCAAGAGGAAAATCTCACTTTTTTGGGTCATGGGTTGATTTTCAAAACAGGCAATCAAAAATGCTAGGGGGCAGGTATTATGGTTGTTTTCAAGAATTTGCCTCATAACATGGACTTCAGTTCTTAAGAGTCGTGCTAACCCACGCAACGGGATAATGCCTATTGATGGCCTAACAAGCTTATTCTCGAGAGGTATTTCAGTGATGATGTTGTATTCTTCCAGAGTTGGGGTTAGTTCGAACCCACCAAACATAAAAGTAGTCGTCTTTGGGCACCAGAAATGTGTCATGGCCTGTATGACTTAAGGATGAACACGGACTTGGATCAACGATAAAAGATGATCGACTTTGGCTTTCACGCACTCTTGGGCATACTGGTCCAATTGACCCCACCACTTGAAGAGCTCTGCTTTGGGAGTGGGAATAAACTAGATGTCATCTTCTCCCATCGCATATAAACTGGAACTCGAAAAACCTACCCTAAATTGCTATGGGCCAATAAAAAAGACTGAGTAAAAGTAAATAAATTACTTTGCTTTTAAAGAAAATGGCAAGCACAGAGACATGCACATGAGATGTGTGGCTCGATTTCTAACTAAAAAGGCTTGTTGAAATTAAAAGGGTATCTACCCGTCGCAGTCTCGCGTTAGCAGCATACCCTCCTAACCTCGGCTAGAGAAATTCGAGGAAAAGAAAGGCAACCTCTACATCGCAGTCTCGCGTTCAAGGTCGTATCTTTCTTGACACCATCCTAAATATCCTATGGCGGCCCGGAGTCCGGCCGGGTTGTGTGTGCCATGTGTAGTGTTAAAACTATAAAACATGCACAACAAGTTTATAATCACAGGATAATCTATTTTAAGCAAAATTAAAATAAATTTCTAAGCTACCGACTCCGCAAAAAAAAAAAAAAAAAACCTAAGTTAGCAAAGAAATTAAACAAGACAAAAAGGCTTAAGTCCTCAAAATCCCCAATGGAGTCGCCAAGCTGTCGCGACCTCTTTTCGGCGCCCGGTGGGTTGGGCGCCTTACGGGAGGCTAATGGTTTGGCTAAATTTATTAGGCCCGGACTCTCCTAAGTACGCAATTCACGACTTTAATAGTCTAAGTATTTAACCTGTAAGTTAATTTTTAAAATGGAGTCGCCACTAATCAATTTGGGATGGGTTGATTAGAAACCAATGCGAAATATTGTGAGAAATACTCGCTCCCGTGCAACCAGAGAAATTAGGATCGGGGACTTGATTACACTAGTTAATCACTAATACCCTTTCGGTACCTAAACTTATTTAAACCCTAAGGTTTTTTGTGGATATTTTAGGGATTTTCCATGCATTTTTAGGGAGGAAAAACATTTTTTGGGTCTTTTATGAATTTTTGGCATTTTTTTGGAAAATATGAAATATTTTTGATTTTTCGATTTTTCAGAAAATAAAATATTTTTTAATATTTTTTAATATTTTTTGGAAAATAAAGTATTTTTGATTTTTCTTGATTTTTTTGGAAAATAAAATATTTTTACTATTTTGTAATATTTTTCGAAAATAAATCATTTTTGATTTTTTGAATTTTTTTTTGAAAATAAATTATTTATTTATTAAAATATTATTTAAAATAATAAAAAAAAGCCGACCCGGGTCGAGTTCGTTGACCCAAAACGCAGACGGGCTCGCTACACGGGCCTGACTCGTTTTTTTTCTTCTTTTTATTTTATTAAAACAGCACGATGGCCCGTCGTTTTGGGACCGATCCGGCCCGACCCGACGACCCGGTCTCGGCGAAACCCTACCCAAATCCGACCCGAGTCCGATCGATGACCCAGTTCCCACGAGGAACCCTACCCGACTCGGATCCGACCCCACGACCCGGAAAATCCGGAACCCTAGGGTTCCCGATTCGCGGCGCTGAGGAGGGGAGGGCTGAGGCGTCGCGGCAAAGCAATGGTGGCGATAGCGGCAATGAGGACTAGACAACCGGGGGGTTGCGATGGCGACGACGGCAGTACGTTACCTGTCCGCGAACGGTAGCTTAAACGGCGGACGACAGCGCGGCGACGACGGCGGAGGGTGCTCGAACTCTCCTCTCTCCCTTCGATCTGGGCTTGCGAGCGTCGAGCCTCCCCTGAAGTCTCTCGGGGGAAGCTTGAATGCTCGCAACTTCGATCTCTCTCCTCTCTTTGCTCTCGAGTCCCCCGAAGTCTCTCAGGGGATCCCGAGCTTTGCTGGCTTCCTCTCTCTCTTTTGTGTCCGTCTTCTTCGTCATCGACGTCGGGGGCTATTTATAGGCGTGGGGGTGGTCGGTCGACGGAACTTTGACCGCCGGTCCCCCTCGCGTGCCGAGCGGCCCCGACGGCCGAACCGGTGTCCCATCCGACGCTAGCTGCTCCTCCCTCGTGAGTCGTCGTTCGCCCTTCCATCCGGCACTGCACCCCTTTGCGCGTGTGTTGCAGAAGCGGGAAGAAGCCAAAAGGAAGAAGAAGAAAGGAAGGGGGCCAAGCCTAGGGGGAAGAGAAGGGCTGGGCTGGGCCCTAAGGGCCCGTGCGAGGGGAAATAGGAAGAAAATGGGGCTGCTTTTGCTTCTTCTTTTTTTGTTTTTCTGTTTGTTTTGTTTTGTTTTGTTTTTGTTATCCTAAAAAGGCAAAATAATAATAATAATAACCTAATTAATTAAAAAGTGAAATTTAGGCGTCAACGGTCATATTAAAAAACGAATATTACTAGAAATTTAGGCGTCTACACATTCAATCTGCAATTAAGATCTGCTTCCACTTAATGACAAAGTAAAGAACCGCAAGATTAACATTTCGAAAGTGATAAGTTTGGACTTCTTTCATTGACTAAATTATGGTTGAGAACATAGATAGGTCTGAAGCACCAAGCCTAGCAATTTGAAAGTAGTGGATAATCGTGTCAAGCAAGATTTGTGTCTTCGATGTTCATATACCGCTAGAAAGCAAGCACCGGCAAGTAACTCATCAAAAGGGGGTAAGAAAGCCGAAACAGTATTGCAACCACTACTGAAATATTGATACTAACATAAAGTCAACTACACAAGAACAATAATAAGAATGATAGCGAACAAGCCAAGACTTACGCAGAAAGTGACTTCATAACATGTAGAAGTTCTGTCACCCGCTCCCCACTACCATCTTCCACATTCAACCCTTCACTTCCAGCCAAATCAACAAGAGAAAGCTTGCTATACAGGTTTTCTCCAGTTACCAAGTTGTTGTAGGATATATGGATTGTCACGATCCGATTATATAACGGGAGAATGCGTCAAAAGTATCAATTAAAACTGAACAATGTCTTGGGCGTGGGAGGGTTAAAGGTCACTGCCATGTACTTAATCAAGTATAACGTTTTGTAATTATCATGTGTATCGCTAGTGTTCAGCTTTGGCTTTAAAAGTAAAAGAAAAAATCCTCCCCTAAAATTATCAATGTGTGGTACTCCCTGAAAGTAAAAGTAAACAACTAGGTTGAGTAGCATCCTCTTCCATGCAATGCCTATAAATAATTTCAGCCAAACAAACTAATGATGATAAAGCAACCAAGAGGTCGCATGCCGGTCGGTTAGAAAAAGGGAGGGCAGAGAGAGAGAGAGAGGGAGGTCGCACACCGGTCGGTTGGAAAGAGGGAGGGCAGAGAGAGAGAGGGAGGTCGCATGCCGGTCAGTTGCTCGCGGTCGTCTCGTCGGTATCCTCCTGGTTCGTCGGTTGCTCACGGTGGTTCGCTGGTTGGAAAGAGGGAGGGTGAAGAGAGAGAGAGAGAGAGAGAGAGAGGGAGTTCATCGGAGAGAGAGAGCAAGGGTAGAGAGAGAGGGAGAGAGGAGTGAAGAAAATAAAAACTTTGCAATACAGGACTGAATGTTTTTCAAAATGGCACCTCTTTTTCTCTCCAAATTATGGGTCCCACGAGGACACGTGTCGCCTTCCTACCACCTTCTTGTTTGCCACGATGGAACACAAGCTCTACCCAATATTCAATGGGTGAAAAATAGACTCTATCTAGGATGACGTCAGCTAGGGGCCTAGGGTTGCGCACGTATTTTGTCGGTATCGAAGGGGGAAAGCATCCAAGTACTTTCCCGCGAATTTCACCTGCCAATTACCCAATCCGATGAACCATTCAAATAATTTAAACATAGAAAAATAATATAAATAATTTCTAAATTTTAGATTAATGTGTAATGAAGTTATGGATTTTTAATTTGTTCAATATAATTTCTAAATAGTAGCCAATGCGCAATATTACCTTTATAATTTTAAGTGGAGCCAAACCTCTTTTTCAATGGAGGATTTCTAATAAAGGTTATTCCATAATTAAGTCATCAACAAAGATAGGGCCCATAATTTATTTTTTTTTATAATTATACAATGCCATGTTCAGGGGTGCAATTTATTTAACACTTTGATTATTGAGTAGTAAATAATGGTTGGGCATCCACTTACATTTTAGGGAGTAAATTAAAATCATTGCAAGTTGCTTACAAACATTTTATTAAAAGAAAAGGAAAAAGATACCGAAAGGGCATTAGAAAAATATAGCGTAATCAAATCCCTAAACTTACAATCTCTTCTTTGGTTCGTAGGAGTAAAGTAATTCTCTCATCACTTTACTTGGATTTCCAATCAACTTACAAAAAATAAATTATTGGCAACTACTAATTGAAAATCATTTACATGTTAATGACTCATACTTTAAGTTGAGAATTGATATGGGTTTGAGAAAGTGTAATTTAAGTTTAGGCTATATAATCCATAAACCAAACCTCTATGTGGTTCCACTCGCTTCAGAGAGGTCATGACACTCTTGTGGCCTTCCATTATTCTTTGCTCGACTTGTATCAGGATTTTCATTTCTGTACTCATCTTTTGAAGCACTTTCAATTTCTTGAATGTTTAATTTCCACACCGCATTTCCATACATTGATTATTAATTTCCTTTTCTAGATTAGGAAGAGGATCATATTAGAATTTTAATGAACCCCATAAAAACATTTGTATGCTCACTTGATACTTTTAGGATAATCAAATGGTAATCAAAAGTGAATGACCACTTAAATAATACACCTTAAAGTT
Source organism: Eucalyptus marginata (assembly GCA_014182565.1). Taxonomy (NCBI): domain Eukaryota; kingdom Viridiplantae; phylum Streptophyta; class Magnoliopsida; order Myrtales; family Myrtaceae; genus Eucalyptus; species Eucalyptus marginata. Next base: position 3,190,165 of record CM024591.1, on the reverse strand, counting down.
AGGTATTGAAAAGGCGCTAATAAAAATGTTAGCATAAACAAGTCCTTGTTCTTAACCTCTAGGAATTGAGGCAGTTCTTCGCATCTCAATTGGCTTCGACCGACCCTCAACAATGGCTAGTGGCAACTTCTAGAAGATATTTAGGTTGTTAAAGAATTTAAAAGAAATCCTGTGTTAGAAGAGGTGCGGTCTTGGGAGAGACTACACTTGTAATTGTTGGGATACCAATTTGGCCCATCTTATGAGCAAATACCTCTAAATTTATCATTGAAGTTCCAAGACCCCCGAGGGTAGGTCTCCAAAATAATGCAATGACAAATGAAACTTCTCACCATTATTTGTGATTTATATTTGAATGTACTTTTCATTTCAATAGAGCAATTTGGAATTTATAACTTCTTATGCATATGGATGATTACTCTCACTTGAAATTAAGATTTTTATTTCCAAGATCATAATTCTTATTAATATGCTTATAGGATTTATAAATTTCCATGGCACATATTTATTAGTTATATTAACGAATCATACCATATGAATCAATCATCACTAGTGATTAATAAATTTAACATATTGATTAATGATACATATCTCGATTTAAAAACTATGACTACTTTGCTTAGACTAGCTTAGTACCAAAAAATGATATAGCAAGAATGTCACGCCCCGATCCTCAGATTCGTGCCCATCCCTCTCTGGTCGATAAAATTATGCGACTTCCTAGGACGAGTTGCCGACCCTTTCGTTTTATTACACATGCGGAAGCAAAAATAAATCCCCTAACAGTAATCATCTCGGGATAGAAAAGCAGGACATCACATTCACAACAAACCACATTTTTATAAACATACCGAGTCATTTACACAAGTCTATAACCAAAAGACTAGTTCTCAAAAAGAGGCTGTTCTATCTCGACCTACTCTTTAGGTCACCTTAGCTCGCTCTCCCCGGTCCTCCCTCTACGGCCCGAAAATTTTAAGCCCACAACGGGGTGAGATATAAATCTCGGCGAGTTCATGGTCTAAGCCCCGATTAGGAGGGAAATACACCTAGAAGTGTCCTAACCACACAACCACTCAATTAGCACAAAGGACTTACCTCGCCTCAGTTCCTTCCTACACGTCAGCACAGTTCATATCACATTGTGTATAATCAATGTACATAACAACTGGAACACCTCATTAACTCAATTCATCACAAGGGTCCCGATTATAAGGCCAAACCGTTATAACACGTCCCATACCATGCCACACAGTTTTGTCTCATAATCAGGCGCATCAAACTCAAACAATCATGCGTTCCAATTATTAATTAAGCCACTCGAGGCACAACCAACTCCCATGTTCGGCTGTCTACTGGCGTAGCCAGGCATCGTCTCTTCCCCATTGAGAACGGCTACGTCTCATCGATGGCTTTCCCGAAGGAGCATAGGACCAGAATCTACTACAACCCGCTACCCTAATGCATGGGTAACCTGAAAAGGGGTTTAGTAACGTCCGGCATAATTGCTCGAGACGGGTTCTCTTAACAAACACACGACCAATCAATCTCAGCCCAGGTCACCGTGCATTGCCCTCAAATGCCTCAATTAAAATAGTGATCCTGGCATATTTTCTTCGTATTAAAAATACATGGTAAAATAGTCGTGGTGTGTGGGTACACGGTCGATCGTGGACCCAAAAATTAAAAACCTCCAATTTAAAATCCCACGCTTTATATAGTATACAAAACTATTTTTGGTGTTAAAATCCAACACCCGGAATTTTTTGAATAAATATCAAAATTCACAAATTTTGAAATTAAATATTCAATTTCCAATCAGCAATCAATCTGCACAATTTAACATCCAATTGCAGAAATTGAACACACCATTGCAATCAGCACGAAATTCCGGTCACTGGCTATCCCGGTCTAATTTCCGGAAAATAATTAATAATTAAATAAATTATCGAAAATTAAATAAATTACAAAATAAATAAATTTAAAGCATTTAATTAAATTAAACTAAATTAACTAGGCTAATTACTCTAACTAACAATTAAATCTAACCATTCTATTTAATTTAATCTAATTACACTAACTAAAATAAACTAACTAATTCCTAACTAATCCACCTAACTAAACTAATTAAACTAACAAAATACTAACTATATACTTAATCTAACTAAACCATCCTAAGCCTAATTAACCTAATTAACCCACCAATTAGCTAACTAACACACCTCTAAGTGTCATTAGCCCACTAATTAGGGATTAGAACACAAACTCACTGGTTTGCACAAAAATCGGCTCACGGCGACGGCGGTGCAACGGCGACCGAGATTCGGACTCGCGGCGAGGCCAACGAGGGCTCGGGCTGGCTGAAATCGACCAACAAAGCCTACGGTTTCAAAACCGAAGGAGCTGGGCTTCCTCGGTTGAACTTGCGGCTGAATTGTTGAATCGATGGGAAGGAGCTGGTGTAGGGGAGAACTTCGACCTTTGCTGGATGTGGGGGCTTCACGGATGTGTGGCGCAGAGGAGTCAACTTTGCTGGGGAAGCTTGACTGCTTGTTGACTTGGTGGCCAACAATTTGAGGTGTTGGGGGGGTTTGGGTGTCAACCAAATGTTGCTGGTTGACTGATGATTGAAGATGGGCGAGCGTGAGTGGAGCAGGGTTCAATGAGAGAGAGAGAGAGAGAGAGAGAGAGAGAGAGAGAGAGAGAGAGAGAGAGTGGATGCAGAATGAAGCGAAATAAAAAAATGAAAGAAGGAAGGGCTGTTCGTTGGGGTTTTGCGGGTTCGAAGAAAGAAAAAGATGAAAAGCAGAAGCAAGAGTGATCGAAGAAGATGGGAAGAGGGTAGTGTACGTGAGAAGCTTGGGAGTAAAAAGACAAGCAAAATATCCTAAAATTCATCATGAATTGGTCCCCCCTTTGGCCTTCAAGCTTATCACATTGTCCCCTAGATCTTTATGCATAAATATCCCAATGTTTCCCCCTAATACATTCTTGCTTTTGAAAATCCATATTTGCTCAATTTGATGCCAAAATTCAGCCTTCCAACCATAGCTCGAATTTCACATTTTGGCACTCAACTTTGGCTTCAATTTTATCCTTAAATTCTCAAATTCGAAGTCCAATTTCGTCGAAGAAAGATCCCACACATTTCTATAAGTTCCCATCACCCGGTAGTTCGGTTTCCGAATTGTCCGAATCGATTTTCCGTAAAATTCTCTGAATCTCCGAAATTTTTTCGGAAAGTGAGTCGACGTTCCTAAAATGAATTGTGACATGACAGAATTTTCCATTTCTGAAATCGAGTTCAATTTCGCGGTTAATTTCAATCCGACGTAATTTTTAGCGCGTCCTAATCTATCAGGTAGCTTTTAGGAATTTTTAGTGCAATTGACCCGTGATCGATTTATGTCGAGTCACATAGTGCATCTTCGACACATTAGCGACTCTCAGTTGTCGTGAAAATCTCGAGGTTTCAAATAGAGATACCGGGTACGAAAATGATAGAAAAATCGGTCTAGTACCGTTCGACAGAATCTTTGCAATTAGGTGGAATCACCCACACACTAATCACATATCTTTATCGAATCGACCTATCTCTAGTCTCTGATCAATTTTGACGGTGCCGTAACGACCCTTGCAGATTAGCACGGTCGAATAGTCGATTCCTGGTCGAATTCTCAAGGTTATTGCATTTAGATTCCTTAGCGGCTTCACCTGATAGGCTAGTTAACTCGTGAGTGGCCAACTCAGAGAAAAAGGATATAGACACGTCGATGAAAAGCCCAACTCGTCTCATCGAAATCAGACTCGAAAATCAAGATGTCACAACTCAACCCCCTCTTATAAAAATTTCATCCTCGAAATTTAAACCATTACAAACTTTAAACAAAAAGGTGGGGGTACAGTCGCCTCATCGATTCTTCAGTTTCCCAAGTTGCTCCTTCAGTGTCGTGGTGTTGCCAGACCACTTTGACCAATGGAATGGTCTTGGTGCGCAGAACCTGCTCCTTGCAATGTACAATCTGAACCGGGCTTTCAACGTACGATACTCTGTCGTCCACATCTAATTCCTCAAAATTAAGCACGTGGGTCGAGTCAGGCTCATACTTCCTTAACATCGACATGTGAAAGATGTCATGCACCTACGTCAGTCTCGGCGGTAATGCAAGATGATATGCTAGGATCCCAATTCTCTCAAGAATCTCAAATGGACCTACATACCTCGGACTCGGTTTTCCTTTCTCGCCAAAGCGCGAAGTACCTCTCATTGGTGACACTTTCAGAAAAACGTGATCACCAACTTGAAATTCCAATGGCCTTCGACGACTCTGAGCGGTCTTTAATTTGTCCCTGATAACGGCAACTACATCCATTGACTGCTGAACCAACTCTGGGCCTGTGATTTTCCGTTCTCCGACTTCATCCCAACAAATCGACGTTCGCACGCTCGCCATACAACGCTTCAAAAGGAGCCATCTTGATGCTCTGCTGATAACTATTGTTGTAGGAAAATTCGATAAGGTGAAGTTGTTCCTCCCAGCTTCTCTTGAAATCTAACACGCAATCTCGCAGCATGTCTTCGAGGGTTTGAATCGTCCTCTCAGACTGGCCATCCGTCTGAGAATGATAAGTCGTACTGTACTAAAGCTTTACACCTAAAGCACTTTGCAAGCTCTTCCAAAAAGCGGCAGTAAACCTGGGGTCTCTATTTGACGTTATCGTAATCGGCACTCCATGCATACGAACCACCTGACGCACGTACAGGTCTGCGTGCCTATCCAGACTGAGGTCCTTTCTTACAACAATGAAATGAGCCGACTTTGTCGTCTATCGACTACTACCTAAATTGAATCATTTCCTCTCGACTCCTCGGTAAGCCCGTCACAAAATCCATTGTGATATGTTCCCATTTCCACTCTGGGATCGCGAGAGGTTGCAAAAATCCTCCCGGCTTACAATGCTAAGCTTTCACTGCGACACGTCGGACACTTGGTGATATGCCTAGCGATATCCGCCTTCCCAATAGTGTTGACACAGATTTCGATACATCTTAGTACTCCCGGATGAATGCGTAATCGCTACGATGTGCTTCGATAAGATATCCTCTCGAAGCTCTACATTGTCAGGTACAACCAATCGTCCTCGGAACCTCAATGTCCCATCCTCAGAAATTTGAAAGTCAGCATTTCTTTTATCGGTATCCTCTTGCGGGATCTTTTGAACACCGGGATCCGTCGGCGAAGTGTGTTAATTCTTATCTGCACTTCCGACTCAATTCTGAGGGTGGCCATAAGATTTGAAAGGTGGCCTACCTCAAACTTGAAAATCGAATCTCGAGCTCTCTCGATTAAGTTCCACTCCTTAATTAGTATATGAGCAACTGAAGACTTCCTACTCAGTGCATCTGCGACCTTGTTCGCTTTTCCAGGGTGATACAAGATATCACAATCATAGTCCTTTAGGAGTTCCATCCAACGACGTTGCCTCATATTCAACTCCTTCTGAGAGAATAGGTACTTAAGGCTTTGATGGTCAGTGAAGATTTGGAACCTTTCTCCACACAAATAATGTCTCCAAATCTTCAGAGCGAAAATGATTGCTGTGAGTTCTAAGTCATGCGTCGGGTAGTTCAGTTCATGAGGTCTTAAGCGACGGGAAGCGTATGCAACAACCCTATCATGTTGCATCAGCACGCAACCCAGTCCTCTAAACGACGCATCACTATAGATCTCGTATCCTCCAGGACCAGATGGTATGGTCAGCACAGGTGCGGTAGTCAGCTTTTCCTTAAACTCTCGGAAACTACGCTTGCACTTGTCTGTCCATATGAACTTCTCTTCCTTCTTTAAGAGTCGAGTCATAGGCGATGCTAACGCTGAAACCCCTTCTACGAACCGTCTATAATATCATGCTAAACCCAGAAAGCTTTTGATCTCTGTCACAGTTGTTGGTCTTGGCCAACTTATCACTACTTCAATCTTTGATGGGTCCACGGAGATTCCTTCGCCTGAAATCACGTGATCTAGGAAAGCAACACGAGTTAACCAAAACTCGCACTTGCTAAATTTGGCATACAACTCATTAGTCTTTAGCGTCTGTAGTACCAATCTCAAATGACTCTCATGCTCCTCAGCACTTCTCGAGTACACCAGGATATCATCGATGAACATGATCACGAACTGATCCAAATATTGCTTGAAAACTTGGTTCATCAAATCCATGAAAGCAGCTGGGGCATTTGTCAATCCGAATGGCATTACAGTGAATTCATAATGGCCGTATCGAGTACAAACGCCGACTTAGGTATGTCCTCCTTTCTGATCCTCAGTTGATGATATCCCGTCCTCAGGTCGATTTTAGAGAATATTGACGCTCCTTGCAACTGATCAAACAAGTCATCAATCCTCGGCAGTGGATACTTGTTCTTGATCGTCACTTGATTGAGTTGTCGATAGTCAATGCACAGGCGCAACGATCCATCTTTCTTTTTCACAAATAGAATTGGCGCTCCCCAAGGTGATGCACTAGGACGTATGAATCCCTTATCCAATAATTCCTACATCTGCACCTTCAATTCTTACAATTCTGACAAAGCCATCCGGTAAGGAGCCTTAGAGATCGGCTCTGTCCCAGGGGCCAACTCAATCACAAACTCAATTTCCCTTTCTGGTGGCAGACCTGGCAATTCTTTCGGGAATACATCTGGAAATTCTTAGACTACTGCAATGTCCTCGATCTTCAACTCCTCAATTGTCGTATCTACGACAGTCGCTAGGTAACCTTGGCAACCCCCGTCTAATAAACGGGTTGCCTCAAGCGACGAGATTAAAGTAATCGAGGGTCCTCCTCGACTCCCAATAAACTCGAAACTTTCACCCTCTAACGGGTTAAACTGAATCGCCTTGCGATAACAGTCTAGCTTAGCTCGTTGATTGGTGAGCCAATCCATGCCAATTATCAGGTCAAAGTCATACATGGCTAGGACTATTAGGTCTATCTTCCCCTCTCACTCACCAATCGCTAAAGTTAAACCAGGGCAACCCATAGTAACTAACACCTTATCCTTTAATGGTGTAGATATACTAACCACCGACTCCAACAACTCAGGAATCAACCCTACTAGCTTAACATACTGCTCAACTATAAATGAATGAGTAGCACCAGGGTCGAATAAAGCATAAGCAACGTGGTCGTTCAACGAGACGGTACCTGTAATCACATTAGACGTGTCCTCTACCTGTTCTCTAGTGATTGTGTACGTCCTTCCTTGAACTAGAGGTCGGTTAAGTCCACCTTGTTGTGCATGCGAGAGTCCTCGGTTCTGACCCATCTGTGGCGGTGGTGGCAACTGTGGTCCCATCTGTCTCCTAGGACAACTCCTGGGCATGTGACCCTGTTGGCCACATACATAACAAGCACCCATCCTATAAGGACATGGGGCGAATCCATGTCGCACTCCACAGGAGTGACACACTCTATTCTGGCTCGATGTTGACTTTCCTATTCCACTCTTCTTATTGGGCGGAACATGGTACCTCCCTCCAGTCATCGGTCTCTTCCCAAACCGATTCCTATCTTGGTTAGACCCAAACTGCGACCCAGATGTGGCGGCTTGTTCGTTCAGATTCTTCTCTATCAGCTGAGCTCGTCCGTACAGCTCATTGTAGTTCTTTATATCAAAAGGCACCAATGGATTTTTCAGCTCTGGTCGGAGGCCATCTAAAAACCTCATCACTTTCTCCTCGGGATCTTCAATTAATCTAGGAGCGTACTGTGATAACTCGGCGAACTTCGCCTCGTATTGGTCCCACGGTCATTGGACCCCGACGAAGGCGCGAAATTCCGCCATCTTCAATTGCTTGGCACGGCTAGAGAAGTATTTACCGTTGAACGCCCGACGAAGGTGTTCCACTTTAGAACCACACCTTCTAGGAAAACCTCTTCTTTGGTGGCTCTCCACCGGGTACTTGCAATCCCACACGGGTGATATACGCAAGGGTAATCTTCTCTTCCTTAGTGCACCTTAGCAGTGCAAAAGCTTTCTCTAGTTCCTGAATCCAAAAGGTTGCAGCCTCGGGATCTCCTGTCCCTATGAACTTAGGCGGTTGCAATTTCAAAAACTGCTCAACAAGCTTGTGAATTGGTCTCTCTACAACCACGTTCCCTTGTGGAACTTCAATAGGTGCGGTGGCGGCTGCGGCAGCTTGATTCTGGGCCTGCTACCCCATCAGATTTCCGATAGTCTGAAGCACCTGCATGATCCCGTCCATTCTCGGATCACCAAGGGCTGCTACCCGACCAACCGGCGAAATCGGCGGCGGTCTTTGCTCCACTTGCGTTGGCCTCGGCTTGCACTCTACCTCGGCCACCTCGGGCACCGCCTCTTGTCGGCGTCCTCGCCCGAGTCACTGAGGATAAGGTCATCTGCCTAGGAGTCCTCGGCTCCTAATCACTCATGTTGTAGCTCTTCTACAAAACCTGCTTCCAATTCCATACCGAATTAAAAAGTAAGTGATCACCACAACCAATTTACCATCAACTATCAATCACACGCATCAGCATAAAATAGAGATCATTCCTACTAACTATCCCAAGAACCCATCGCACCTTATCACTCCAACACCGACCCGCCCGATACCCTTAAATGGGGATGTCATGCCCCGATCCCTCGCCTTTGTGCCCATCTCTCTCTGGTCGATAAAATTATGCGACTTCCCAGGACGAGTCGCCAACCCTTTCATTTTACTACACATGCGGAAGCAAAAATAAATCCCCTGACAGTAATCATCTTGGGATAGAAAAGCAGGACATCACATTCACAACAAACCGCATTTTTATAAACATACTGAGTCATTTACACAAGTCTATAACCAAAAGGCAAGTTCTCAAAAAGAGGCTGTTCTATCTGACCTACTCTTCAGGTCACCTTAGCTCAGCTCTTGGTCCTCCCACTACGGCCCTGAAAATTTTAAGCCCACGACGGGGTGAGATATAAATCTCAGCGAGTTCATGGTCTAAGCCCCGATTAGGAGGGAAATACACCTAGAAGTGTCCTAACCACACACCACTCAATTAGCACGAGAGGACTTACCTCGCCTTAGTTCCTTCCGCACATCGGCACAGTTCATATCACATTGCGTATAATCAATGTACATAACAACTGGAACACCTCATTAACTCAATTCATCACAAGGGTCCCGATTATAAGGCCAAACCGTTATAACATGTCCCATACCATGCCACATAGTTTTGTCTCATAATCAGGCGCATCAAACTCAAACAATCATGCGTTCCAATTGTTAATTAAGCCACTCGAGGCACAACCAACTCCCATGTTCGGCTGTCTACTGGTGTAGCCAGGCATCGTCTCTTCCCCATTGAGCACAGCTACGTCTCATCGACGGCTTTCCCAAATGAGCATAGGACCAGAATCTACTGTAACCCGCTACCCTAATGCATGGGTAACCTGAAAAGGGATTTAGTAACGTCCGACATAATTGCTCGAGACGGGTTCTCTTAACCAACACACGACCAATCAATCTCGGCCCAGGTCACCGTGCATTGCACTCAAATGCCTCAATTAAAATAGTGATCCTGGCCTATTTTTCTTCGTATTAAAAATACACGGTAAAATAGTCGTGTGTGGGTACACGGTCAGATTGGACCCAAAAAATTCATAACCTCCACTTTAAAATCCCACCGTTTTATATTATATATAAAACTATTTACGGTGTTAAAATCGACACCCGGAATTTTTGAATAAATATCAAAATTCACAAATTTTGAAATTAAATATTCAATTTCCAATCAGCACTCAATCTGCACAATTTAACATGCAATTGCAGAAATTGAACACACCATTGCAATCAGCACGAAATTCCGGTCACTTGGCTATCCGGTCTAATTTCCGGAAAATAATTAATAATTAAATAAATTATCGAAAATTAAATAAATTACAAAATAAATAAATTTAAAGCATTTAATTAAATTAAACTAAACTAACTAGGCTAATTACTCTAACTAACTATTAAATTTAACCATTCTATTTAATTTAATCTAATTACACTAACTAAAATAAACTAACTAATTCCTAACTAATCCACCTAACTAAACTAATTAAACTAACAAAATACTAACTATATACTTAATCTAACTAAACCATCCTAAGCCTAATTAACCTAATTAACCCACCAATTAGCTAACTAACACACCTCTAAGTGTCATTAGCCCACTAATTAGGGATTAGAACACAAACTCACCGGTTTGCACGAAAATCGACTCACGGCGATGGCGGCGCAACGGCGGCTGAGATTCGAACTCACGGCGAGGCCAACGGGGGCTTGGGCTGGCTGAAATCGGCCAACAAAGCCTACGGTTTCAAAACCGAAGGAGCTAGGCTTCCTCGGTTGAACTTGCAGCTGAATTGTTGAATCGATGGGAAGGAGCTGGTGGAGGGGAGAACTTCGACCTTTGCTAGACGTGGGGGCTTCACGGACATGTGGCGCAAAGGAGTCAACTTTGCTGGGAAGCTCGACTGCTTGTTGACTCGGTGGCCGACAATTTGAGGTGTTGGTGGGGTTTGGGTGTCAACCTAATGTTGCTAGTTGACTGAAGATTGAAGATGGGCGAGCGTGAGTGGAGCAGGGTTCAATGAGAGAGAGAGAGAAAAAGTGGATGCAGAATGAAGTGAAATAAAAAATGAAAGAAGGAAGGGCTGTTTCCTGGGGTTTTGCAGGTTCGAAGAAAGAAAAAAATGAAAAGCAAAAGCAAGAGTGATCGAAGAAGATGGGAAGAGGGTAGCGTACATGAGAAGCTTGGGAGTAAAAAGGCAAGCAAAATATCCTAAAATTCATGATGAATTGGTCCCCCTTTGGCCTTCAAGCTTATCACATTGTCCCCTAGATCTTTATGCATAAATATCCCAATGTTTCCCTAATACTTTCTTGCTTTTGAAAATCCATATTTGCTCAATTTGATGCCAAAATTCAGCCTTCAAACCATAGCTCCGAATTTCACATTTTGGCACTCAACTTTGGCTTCAATTTTATCCTCAAATTCTCAAATTCGAAGTCCAATTTCGTCGAAGAAAAATCCCACACATTTCTATAAGTTTCCATCACCCGATAGCTCGGCTTAGAAATCAATATTTCCTTCAAATGAGCTAAACCGAATTTCTGTTCGGTTTTCGAATCGTCCGAATCGATTTTCCGTAAAAATCTCTGAATCTCCGAAAATTTTTCGGAAAGTGAGTCGACATTCCTAAAATGAATTGTGACATGACAGATATTTCCATTTCTGAAATCAAGTTCAATTTCGTGGTTAATTTCAATCCGACGTGATTTTAGTGCGTCCTAATCTATCGAGTAACTTTTAGGAATTTTTGGTGCAATTGACCCATGATCGATTTATGTCGAGTCACATAGTGCATCTTCGACACATTGGCGACTCTCGGTTGTCGTGAAAATCTTGAGGTTTCAAATACAAACACTGGGTACGAAAATGACAGAAAAATCGGTCTAGTGCCGCTCGACAGAAACTTTGCAATTAGGTGGAATCACCCACACATTAATCATATATCTCTATCGAATCGACCTATCTTCGGTCTCTGATTGATTTTGATGGTGCCGTAATGACCCTTGCAGATTAGTACGGTTGAACAGTCGATTCCTAGTCGAATTCTTAAGGTTATTGCATTTGGATTCCTTAGTAGCTTCACCTGATAGGCTAGTTAACTCGTGAGTGGCCAACTCAGACTAAAAGGCTATAGACACGTTGATGAAAAGCCCAACTCGTCTCATCGAAATTAGACTCGAAAATCAAGATGTCACAAAGAACCCATATATTCTATCACTAATAATTTATCTGCCCCTTTTGCGAGCAATTATAATTTCTCATATGCACCCAATTCGTGTAAGCCAATTGGGCATGCAAATTACCTTGAAAGAAAGGTTGCCTAAATCCAAATCGACACTAGATGCGTAGGTAGCAAATGCTTAGGGGTGCAAGACGACTTCGTTATGCTATTTCTCTTTCCCTCTTCGTGGGATGTAGTGGAATGAGAGCTGGATACCCTAATTGCAAAGATTTTCCATAAAACTTATAAATAATTTTGGAGTTATTCAGAGCTACCGTAAAAGTTATTTAATAATCATTTGATCAATTTTTTTCAACAAAATTATTTATTCTCACCATACTTTGTTAATTATGATATAAAGCTTAGGGAAAAGACCACAAAAAACATCAAATTTTGCCCAAAGTGACAAATTTACCATTTTTTTTTTTTTTTTTGTGATATGAAAAATCTCAAACTTTGCCAATTGTGACACATTTACCTCAAACATTTTTTCGCGACACAAAAAACCTTGAACTTGTATCCGTGTGACACATTTACCCTAAATCATAAGGCATTTTCATCTTTTACTTTTTTTATTTTTTTCTTTTACTTTTTAATGTTTTTTCTTTTTTCTTTTTTTTTTTCTTCTTCTTCTCTCTTCCCTACGTCGGCCATGGTGGAGGGAAGTGGGACTCAAGCGAGGGTCACCCTCACTTGGGCTGGCTAGGGTGGCCCTCCCGGTGGGTCGGGCAAGGGCCTACCTTGCCAGATTTGGTGAGGGCACCCCTCGCCCGACTCAGACGAGGGCCACCCTCACCTACGTCAAGCGAGGATCACCCTCGTCAGGCCTTCGCCCGACTCAGCCAAGGGCCGCCCTTGCCTGAGTCCGGCTCCCCTCCGCCATGGCTTGCGAAGGGAAAAGAGAATAAAAAAGGAAAAAAGAAAAGGAAAATGAAAAATAGAAAAAATAAGATGAAAATGCCTATGATGGGGTAAGTGTGTCATGATTAGCAAAGTTTGGGACTTTTCATATTACAAAAAAAAATTTTGGGTAAATTTGTCACTTTGGGCAAACTTTGGGGTTTTTTTTTATGGTTTTTTCCCTAAAACTTATGTATATTAAGTTTGTGCCGATTCGTGTCACTTTCAGTTTTACCATGTAATGATGTGTAAACATATTAAATTGTGTGGGAAATTACCAGCTCTTTCACACGTCATTATTTCTATGTAATTCTACTAGTTCTCACAAGTGTGCAAGGTTGTTTTTGGGTACTTTGAAACTGAGTGGATTAGGGGTGAGCATGGTCGGGTTGGGCCGGTCCACCCCCTAACCCCAGACCAACCCACACTTGATCTTGGTTCTCAATTTTTAGAACCGAGGACCAACCCTATTGAGCTTGGGACCGAGGATCGGACCAACCCAATGAGTTCGGTCCGGTTCCAAGGTTAACTTGGGACCAGCTGATAATTTTTATTTCATTTTTTTCTACTCTTTAAAAAAGCGATTGATGACTGGACCGACCCAATAGGTTTCGTCCGATTTCAAGGTCAATTCAGGACTAACCAATAATTTTTTATTTCATTGTTTTTACTCCTTGAAAGTACAACCGAGGATTGTATTGACCTAATGAGTTCGATGATGAGTGAGGTCAGCTAATAAAGGCAAGCGGTGAGGGTCAAGTGAGGTGAGCGTTAAACAGAATGAGCATTGAATGTCGTGCAGGGAGCAACAAGCCAAGCGAGCATCGAGCAGCGAGCGACACGAGTTACCTAAAACAAGCGAGGCGAGTGTTGAGTGGCGAGCGGAGAATTTATTTCTTTTGTTTTTGGCAAATTAAAGACTAAGAGGACAAATAAGATAGAAAAGAACGAATACTAATGGAGGATGCCATAAGGAGTTGTTTATACCTTTTTGGACGCCGTGAGGACTCTTCACAAACACATTTTCCTCCTTCGTAAATTATAAATATTGACGCCGTAAAAGACATTAAAAATCTAATTTTTTAAAGAATAATGTAAAATTACTTGAACTCCTCACTAAAGAGTTGTTTAACGTTGTTGACACCATTTATTTTAAAGTTTTCTCTTTATAAAAAAATTATAAATAATATATTAGATATATATATATTTTCAGGTTGGTTCGGATTGGACCGACTCGGAACTCTTAGAACCGAGGACCGCCCGCACGGTGCTAGTCCAGAAATTCTAGGATCAATGACCGACCAGGTCTCCAGGAACCAGACCAAGACCGGCGGGGTTGGACCAGTCCCTAGGTCAATCCGGGGTTGACCCAGGACCGATGCTCACCCCTAGAGTGGATTTATGAATTTCATGGTAAACGCAAAAAGCGATACTCGAGTGATGAAAATGAGAAATGCTAACCTCTTATTCATACGATAGACATGTTTGTTGCGTCATAGGATAGATTATACACATCTTAGCATACACTTTTAGAGTCATTTAAAAAAATTAATATAACTAAAGTGAGCTAAAAAAATTGTAAATATTGGACAGTTTAATTATAACCTAGCCCCTATTACGAGGTAAACAATCAGAAAGTAAACATTGTCGAATCAAGAGAACCAAAGGAAAAAAAAAGAAAGAAAGAGAAATTCCAATCATAAATGCACTCATGAGGAAGGGAAAGTAAAGATAATAAAGAAAGAACAACAATACACAGACAAAAAAATATCACATAAGTTTGTACGGTAATCAACCTCTATATGCGAGTCTAAGAATGAGCTTTCATATTGTAATTCCATAAATCAAAACGATTTTTGACTAAGTATATAATATGGCATTTAAAATTTTAATTTGTTCAATATAATCTTTGAACTTTGATCTAATGTGCAATGTCATCCTTGAACTTTAATTTTTTTAATGTGATTTTAGTTTGTTGGTTCATATTCAATTTAGTTCCTAAATTATAGAAAAATATTCAATGTTGTATAGAGATTAAATTGAACACGTACAAAAAATTCAGAGTTCACATACAATAAATAAAAGTTTAGAGATGACATTGCATATTTGATTAAACGGGGACTAAATAGAACAAATTAAATGTTCAAAAATCACAATACATATTAAGTCAAAGTTCAGAGATCATTTGCATAATTTTCCCAAATTTTTATATTAAAGTCAATCAATGGCATTAGCAAAAGGGTGAAAATATAGTCCACAAATGTTTATTTCCTGTTTTCATTGAGGAGGAGATTTCGTACGTATGTTCTTCTTTATATTTATACCTTTTCTTTTTATTTTAGTTTTTAGTATTAGAGTTGATAGGCTATCTTTAAGACTATTTTTTTTTTTTTAATATCTATATCAAATTGGAAATAAAATCTTGCCATTGTTCTTTTGTCAATTTTGAATCTAAAATTAAAAGTTTGATTTCACATTTGGCCAGGCAACAAGAATTCTTTAACGATAATTTATCCATGTAAACAAATTATCAGGACTTAGGAGCGACGGTTTGCCTTTTCAAATACACTTGAAAATGATGACTATTACTGGGTAATCTCAATGCTCGAGTCTTAAGTAATGAATATGCACAACATGTTATAACTCATCATTTATTTTAACTAAATATGAAAAATATACGTACTATCTAATTATAAATCAATTTACATATTTCATCCGAAAAAATTAAGTTGTCTCCTTACGAGTTTGAATTTCAATGTAAAATGCTTGATAACTCACTTATTGGCTAAATGAAAAAAGATCTTTAATTAATTATTTTGTCATTCTAACTTACAAAATAATGTATTTTATTTTCTTTTTTTTTTAAATGCGATGTTACCTTTAATGACCCTCGTTATCGATGAACATCTCATTTGATATACCCTTAATACAGGTGCCAATTTCCACGAAGAATGTAAATGTCTCAGCAATTTTGCACGTATGGCTTGGACATTACAAGCATGTATAGGTAGGTCCACTTGTCTTAAGTTCCTCCAATATTGTCCTTTAATTTTAGACGCAATTTTAAAAACAACGTCAAGAAAATGTGAAATACTACTATTACTAGTACTGCTAATAACAACAACAACAACAACAATAAACTTGTTTGGGATAAAATTTTTCTATTTATAATAAAGACTTAATTTCTCCAAGTTCTCAAAATGAATTAATTGTACAATTCAGTTTTTGATATTCACTATTTTTGAAGAGTTCCAAATATTTCGTGATAAATAAAAGTCAAAGAGATAATCTCGTAAAATTTAAATAAAGGAAAAAATGAATGAATTGTACCCTTCAAGATTACATAAAAGGACCAATTGTAAACAATTGTATTTGATATTTCAATCTTTTCAAAAATTTCAAGTAATTTGTGATGACATTTGACAAAGTTTTATCGTAACCAAGTGCATCAATGAATATTTTTAATATTATGGTTATGATAGTGCACGGAGAATTTCCTATTTATGGTATAAGTAAAAAAAATTTATAAAATGAGAACATTTTTATTTACAATATGTAAATTTCCAACATTTGATTACATGATATCAATATTTTAATTTTGGACCAATTTTCATGTCTAGAATTGGTAGTCAATTCCTCATGAATTTCTCTTTCTCGGATATCAGTAAATTTGTTTCTTCAACTACTACAAACATGCAAACGAGATCGTTTTCCACAACAAATTTATGCTTTATCGCATTTGTTAACACCCAAATTTTTGTCAACGTATTAAGTATCCGTTTATTATATAAAATTGTGAAAATTTATAAAAAAGGATAAAAGATAAAAAGCCAAAAACTGAAAAATGAACCAAATGAAAGGGAAATAAAAAATGAATGAAAGTGATATATAAAAAAAAATGTTGAAAAAAAAATCGAGCAGGTCGGTGTGTCCAGCCCATTTTTTTTATTCCTCGGGCCCATCTTTTATTTTTCCTTTACCCTATCTCTATATTTCTTTTTTCAGCCCGTCTCTTTTGTAGTTTCTCGGCCCATCCTA
Organism: Eucalyptus marginata; assembly: GCA_014182565.1. Taxonomy (NCBI): domain Eukaryota; kingdom Viridiplantae; phylum Streptophyta; class Magnoliopsida; order Myrtales; family Myrtaceae; genus Eucalyptus; species Eucalyptus marginata. Next base: position 3,173,373 of record CM024591.1, on the reverse strand, counting down.
GAACTAAGCAAGAATAGAGGCCCAAGCCCCATTCCCTCTTCTTCTCCCACGAATGCTCACGCTTGTGAGCATGTGGGCGACGACGAGTTTGAAGGGCGATCGGTAAGCTGGAATGGTGGTGGCGTCAAGTGTTCTTTGTTCGGTTGGAGTTGCAGAACGCATGCTTCGGTGAAGGAGGGAGGCGTAAGGTTGAAGATGACCTGGGCAGAAAAAGACAAAACAAGGAAAAAGCCAAAAAAAGAGAGAGAGGAGAAAAATCGAAAAATTTAAAAAAATACAAAAAAGGGAAAATCGGCTTCGGGCTGGCTTACATGGTGGGTTGGGGAAGAGTCGGCAAGAATCTAAGTAGGTTAGGAACTGGTAGAAAAGTCAGTTGTATTATATATATCTACACACACGAAAAAATGTTAAAAATTTCTGTTTTAATGCGGGCCGGATCCGGGTAGTTGGGTCGGTTCAATGGGTTGGATCGGGTAAAACCAGTCCGAAACCCTTCCACGAATATAATAATAAAAAAATTATTTTTAAAAAATCACAGAAATTATTTTAAAAATTCAGCAAATCACAAAAATTAAAAAATCCAGAAAATCCCTAGAAAATTAATAAAATATTCTTAATTCGTAAAAAATATAAAAATAATAAAAACCATTGAAAATTCCAGAAAATCCCTAGAAAATTAATAAAATATTCTTAATTCGTAAAAAATATAAAAATAATAAAACCATTGAAAATTCCAGAAAATTCAGAAATACTAAAAAATTTCCGAAAATTTATAAAAATTTAAAAAAGAAAATAATAAAATATTTTTAAAAACTTAGAAACTCATTAAAAATTTATGAAATTCAGAGAAAAATCATAAAAATTTTGAAATTCAGAAAATCATTAAAAAATTCAATTAATTAGAAAATCCAGAAATAAAAACACATATATTTAAAAATATTAGAAATTAAAAAATTCTAAAAATATTCAGAAAATTATAGAAAATAAAAATCTAACTTGGTTTCTAACCGACCAAAAAGGATAGTGACGGCTCCATAATTAAAATTCATGTAGGATTAATTAATTAAATTTGAACGCCCGACGTTGCGCGATGTATGGACTTGGAAGAGCCCAAGTTAATGTAAGACAGCTGGGCTGAAGTTGACAACACCCCTAAACCTAATTTCTCCCTCCCTTGTTCAAAGGGATTAGAGGTCGCGACGTCGCTCAAGATGAAATGGATGCTAGTATTGTCCAAAAAGAAAAAAAGAACAAAGAAAAATCCACGCATCAGTCGCAATGCCTAGAGAATTAATAAAAACCAAATCCATGATCACCGCATGGACGTAGGACTTTTTACTAGTGAGGCTATAGAAAAATATGTGTTATTTCAAAATTTCAATATGGAGGAAATTGCATCCACAGGTACGCCATAACTAGTATTTGCAAAGATCATATTGATATTATTGTCACGGGCTTTGCCATCCTTGAAGCGCCCCAGCTTGTAGTTTTGAGCGAAAACAGTGATCTGTGTAGTTTTGTCGTCTGAGTCCGACAGTGCTGATCTTGTGGAAGCTCTGATAAGTGGGTTTGCCATCACTTCAATTGGGATTAGGAGGAGCGCCCTCTTAGCATCGACTGCTTAAGCTTCTCTAAAACCACTTTGTCAATATACACCGATATAATGTTATATCAATTATAAAACTGCAGACACTATATGTGCACCATGATGAGACCTTTGGCATGATTATGCAACACTTGGATCTATATTAGAAATGTAAACTCCTTAGGTTGAGGAAATTTTTCCATATAGCCCCGAACTTTTGGTTTTGTGTTAATCGACCCCTCATACTCTTGATTTTTCGGGCAAGTGTCGCATGCTTTAGGAATTCGTTTTTAATTGAACCTTTCTACCTAGATTTTTCTCTCTAACCGTCAGATACTCCAGGAACCTGCCTCAATTGAATCCAAATCATTTTATCTAGATAGGATGGAGGTTATGTTAGATGGCAAGGATAACATCATCATCTTAAATTGCCAAATCAATATAGAAACTGTAGGAATTCTTGTCGGCGGAAGACGACTTACCTGATTCCAATGCGCAAACAGCAAATAGCCCCGGAACGAACGTTGAATTGCGAATCAATCACGAACAACACTATCTCACGTTGGTCTGGATGCGATCACGAGGAAAGCACCCGATTTCCACGGCGTAAATGCAAACCGTTCTTGCCAAATTGAGATGGAACGCCTTCTTCCTTTGATGATGGAAATGTAGAGAGATTTTGGTACAAATGATCTGACTACCCTTCCAACGGTTGTGTTCGGGAGAATTATATACGTCTCCCTTCGTACCCCTCCATTAGCATCTTTCCATCGTAACGTTTCAACTTGAAACGGTGCGTCCAATCGCACCCCATCATGAACGTACCAGCTAAAGTGCAACATCTCCCACTCGGACATGATGGGCTTGATAGCGCTCTATTAAGAATATAAGGCAAGGCGTTCAACATTCATCAACTTTACAGAACAATTCATACGAGCAAGTAAGCCGTGCGACCAGTGAGTACACCTGCACTTGGGAGCTCAAATTATGCACCTGTTAGGGATGACATAATGGCTACAACCCCGAAAAGAAATAAACAACTAATGTCTCACAAAGGTCCCGGACATATTTTGTTACATCAATACAAGTATACCTATCTCTTAAAGGCTATACTTGATTATCCTCAAAACACCATGTATTTACAATTATATCCACAACCACATAAGGCGATATAATTGGTCGACCAGTAAATACATGTGACAGATGTAAAACAACAATAGTCTTCCTTCGCACTCATGTCTCTCTCAATTTTAGAACAACTGCTTTCCTAGACACGTCCCATAGGCCATATCTATTCATGACCGCCCGTAACATGCTAAAGTAGCAACATTGATCTTTCATTTCGAGAACATAGGGCACGAATTGAGGTAAATTATAAATTACCTCAAGGGCTCACACAATGAGTAAATAGGGATAATTTTACTCACCTTCCCTTGTCGGTCAAACAATGCACATGTAATATGAATTACATGCTATAGTGGATTTCTCTTTCTATAAGAGCGTATGTCATTTCTTAAATATATCCACTATACGGATCTTAGCCTAAACATAGTCACGTGCTTCTCACGTACTCATGTTTAACTCGAGTGCTATATTAGCTCGCTTTCTATAGCGCCCAATTAAGTACTCGCATCCGGCATCTTACAGGCATACATGATTTGTGGGACTATCATGTTCGGTCTTATTATAAACAAATCACATACCTCATCTTGACTCCAATCAAGGCGACATATTTTATGTACCAGACTTGCTCTTCAGCATTTATTTGTACATAACGTCTCATCTCAACATGCTAACTATAGCACTTGAGGCGATTGCTCGTGTGAGTGAGCCAATCATTACCTGCTAACATACTTTCCAATAATATATGTGTGCTTGTGCTAGTCTCATAATGGATTTGTACTTTTTGATAAAACATCAAGTCATTAATAAACAAACAAGTACAATACATATGTCCATAAATACATAAAACAATGATCCTCTACAATAACACATATCACATTCTACGCAAACCTAGTGACATCCTGTGGGTTAAGAATATGTCTCTAGGAATAACCTTCGTAAATGGATCAGCAACCATTCTATTGGTTGAAATGTATTGTAGAATCACTTCTTTCTGCGCTATAATATTTCTGATGAAGTTATTCTTTATGTCAATGTGCTTCGTCCTTCCATGATACTTGGGATCTTTCACATAGGCAATGGCTGCTTGACTATCGCAATAAACCGTCACCGGTCTTGGAATCTCGGTGACGGTGGCTAAATTTTCAAAGAAATGTCTTAGCCATACGCTTCTTGCACCGCGGCGAGAACACGCAATAAATTCAGCCTCCATAGTAGACAAGGCTGTGCATGTCGTTTCTTGCTATTCCAAGAAATTGCACCTCCATTGAGCAAGAACGCATATCCGTAAGTCGATTTACGCTTATCCGGTCTCCACCCCAATCAGCATCGAATAACCTAATAGGCGTAAATCATTCCCTTGGTAACAAAGTTGATAGTCCATGGTGCCCTTCAAGTATCTCAGGATCCTTTTCACTGCTTTCCAGTGTGCTTGACCGGGATTTGATTGAAATCGGCTCACCAATCCCATGGCATAACATATGTCGAGTCGAGTACACATCATAGCATACATCAAACTTCCGATCGCACTTGCGTAAGGAACAGTTTCCATTATTTTAATTTCTTCTGGAGTCTTAGGACACATCTCGGTACTTAGGCCTTCACCTTGCATGACGGGGGTATCAATGGGATTACAAAGTCTTTGCATATTGAAACGATCAAGAATCTTCATAATATAAGATTCTTGTGATAAAGTAAGGAGTTTTCTTGATCGATCTCTTTCGATCTTAACTCCTAATATATAAGCAGCTTCTCCCATGTCTTTCATTTCAAAATTGGAGGACAACCATTCTTTTATGCTGGTTACCATAACCTTGTCATTTCCAGCCAACAGAATATCGTCCACATAAAGTGATAAAATCACAAATTTATCTTCAGACCGCTTGACATATACACAGTGATCTTCTTCAATTATCGTAAAACCAAAAGTTGTTATAGCTCGATGAAAACGAAGATACCACTGTCTAGATGATTGCTTAAGGCCATATATTGAGCGATGAAGTTTGCAAACTTTATGCTCTTGACCTTTAGCTATGAAACCTATTGGTTGTTTCATATAAATTTCCTCATCTAGTTCTCCATTGAGAAATGCCGTCTTTACATCCATTTGATGTAATTCAAGGTCCAAATGTGCAACGATGGCTAGAATAAGGCGTATTGAGGCAAACCTTACAACGGTGAAAAGGTTTCCTCGTAGTCTATACCCTCTTGTTGAGTATAACCTTTCGCCACAAGATGAGCCTTATACTTTTCAATGGATCCATCCGCCCTTTGCTTAATCTTAAAGCCCCATTTGTTTCCAATGGCCTTACGATTTGGTGGCAGATCAACCAAGTCCCAGACATGATTTGTCCTCATTGACTCCATCTCGTCTTCCAAAGCTTTTCTCCATTCTTCCTTATCAGAGGATGAGAGAGCCTCTTGAACAGTCTTAGGCTCGGCATCATCTTTATGAGCAATCATAAATGCTTCCCCTTCAATCTCAAAACGACGACGAGAAATACTTTTACGATTACTTTTACGCAACTGAATTTCTCTTGAATTCAATTCGCTGGACGATGCAACACTCCCACTAGGTCTTTCATGTTGAGGTAAATCTTCATTTCCCTCCATAACATTAGTGGGTGTATTATTAGGATCTTCCATCTCATATAATTGGAAATCCTTATCAATCTCACCTCTACTAGGAAAATCGTTCTCCGAGAACGTGACATCTCGTGACTCCTTTTCGGTCACACTCCCATCAGCTTGTTCACCTATGAATACATACCCTTTGGAGTGTTCAGAATATCTTATAAAGATACATTTCTTCCCTCTAGGGCCTAATTTGCCATATTTATGGGAAGATTCATGAACATAAGCTGCACATCCCCATGGACGTAGACTACTTAAGTCTGGTTTTCTACTAGTCCATAATTCATAAGGAGTGGAAGTGACCGATTTTGAGGGCACTCGGTTAAGTACATAGACAGCAGTCAATAATGCATCTCCCCAAAAGGAGATTGGTAAATTTGCTTGCGCCATCATAGACCTAACCATTTCCAATAGGGTTCTATTCCTTCTCTCAGCTACCCCATTTTGTTGTGGAGTATTAGGAATAGTCAATTGTCGTACAATTCCCTTTTCATCACAAAGAGCCTTGAATTGCTCCGATAGATACTCACGTCCGCGATTAGTTCTCAATGCCTTTATTGTTTTGTTCAATTGATTCTCTACCATCGTTATATATCGTCTAAAGCATTCTAATGCTTCGGACTTATGGGAGATCAGAAAGACATAACCGAAGCGCGTGAAGTCATCTATGAAAGTAATGAAATATGAGGCTCCATGCCTCGCCCTCACATTCAAAGGACCACAAATGTCAGAATGTATGAGTTGCAATGAAAATTCAGCTCTAGTCCCTTTACCGAATGGTTTTCTAGTTGCTTTTCCCGCTAGACAATGTTCACATACGAGTAGATCAACATTAGTGAGTGACCCTAAAAGGCCTTCTCTAGCTAATCTTTGCATTCTTTGCAACCCAATGTGACCTAATCTAGCATGCCGAGTATTTGCATCAATCTCAACATTACTAGAAGATGCAATTAAAGAAAAACAACCATTAACATTAACATTGTACTGATCATAGTCAATGTCTAACACCATAAAACCATTCAATACATGACCTGAACCATAATAAATTGTTCCATACAGAATGTCAACACAATCACCATGAAAATTTAAAACATAACCTAGGCTAAGAAGAACAACTACAGAGACCAAGTTTCGTCGAATATCCGGAGCATAGAGGACATCATGTAGGAATAGGCTTCGACCACCACATAAAAGTAATTTACATGTACCGATACCCTTCGCTTCAACTCTTGAGTTATTCCCAACATATATCCATCTTCTTCCAGGCTGTATCCGACGATACTCCACAAATGCTTCTTAGTCTCTAGCTACGTGGTATGTTGCTCCTGAGTCTATAGTCCACATTGGATGAGATTCAGCAAGCATTACAGTACTAGAAACAAAAGCATTACTTAAAGTAATTGAGTAATAGGGTACCTCTTTCGGCTCAGTGCATTCACGAGCAAAGTGACCCATTTTGCCACAATTGTAGCACTTCATCTTGGCCTTGTCCTTCTTCCCACCACGCTTCTTGCGTTGGAAGGTTTTAGCCCTTTTGGGTGCCTAATCAGTCTTCTTCCCTTTGTTGTTGAATTGAGAATTCCTTTTGTGCTTGAAGCCCGAAGCTTTGCGCGAACTCGATTCAGCAACATAAGCATGAGTAGAGGATCTCGCAGCCTCTAGGCGCTCATCCTCTAATTCCAAATGACGCGCTCTATCATCAAAAGTGACAATATTATCATTATGCGTCATATTGATCTTCATATGCTCCCAATTGTCAGGAAGGGACCTTATAACAGCTCGAACCCTTTGTTCATCGCAAGGGAGTGACACCGCCGACTTCAGCTCACGAATTATATTTGACATCTCCCGAAGATGCTGCCTCATCATTATATTTGGGCGCTTTCGGTATGTGTCAAACTTGATGGTGAGTCTCCTTAGCTTAGTGGCAGATGTACCCCCAAACTTATCTTTCAAGGCAACCCACATTATATGAGCTTTATCATAACTTTCAAACTCACACATGAGATCATCTTGCATACAGCTCAGCAACGTGATGCGAGCAATGCTATTCTTCTTTTTCCAAGCTTGATAAGCTTCTAGAACTCTCCTATGTTGAGCTGAAGTTCCATGCTCAGGTTCATCCATGGTGTGGTTGAGGGTTTCCAAAACCTCTTGTTCCTCAAGGATGTACTGAACTTTTCGGTGCCAAATATGATAATTGTCACCGTTCAGCTTCTCACCCTTATTGAGGTCAGCCACAATGGTCTTAGATGCCGATGTCATAATCAATTTCTATAACACATTAACATAATAGACGCAGAATCAATACTAGCACTTTCTTCAGAGTAACACACATATCTAATTTGCAACAAAAACAAACTAAAAATAATGATAATTCAACAAAAAGACACAGAAACAAAAGTTCACTATGTTTCCAATCAACTTCTATGTACAATTGTTCTATTATCATTAATTAGTTTAATTTGCACAAATTTTGAGTTCTAGGTGAAAACTCCTTCGAATTCTACCAACCTACGAACTCCCACTAGGAAAAAAATTACATGACCTCATGTAATGTCTACATTTTTCCATTAACACAAAAACATAGCATGATGTAAAACAATATACAAATAACAATCATGCAGCAACTCCAGTCAAAACCACAATTCAACATGTAATGGATTTCCTACCATTGTTCGAATTTTCTAGCAACTTGAAAATTGCAAGTATATTAAACTATATACATGGTATAATCGAACCAAGCTCTATACAGCATATATGACATTATTTGCACACAAGCTAGCTATTGTATTTCCTAAACCACAAGAAAATACAAGCTACAAATGAATAAACTATGCATTAAACCCCCAAAAATACGCGTACATAGGGTTCCCTACACATTTTCATACATTTATAAAATCCAAAAATAAAAAATAATTACACCACAGTGTAAGGGACATCCATAAGAACCCAACGCCACCGACCACGCTCCAATCGGAGCTTGCACGCGCCCCCACGCGCCACCTAAGTGCGCGGTGCGTGTGGCGCACGCGCCAGCGAGCCAAAAGGCTCCTGGCCGGTCCGACCGTTGACCGGTCAACGGTCAACGGGTCGGGTCGGGTCGGGTCGGGTCAACGGGTCGGGTCGGGTCGGGTCAACGGGTCGGGTCGGGTCGCCGGCTGGTGACCGGCCGGCCAACTACCGCCGGCGGTGACGTCATCCCAACGGTTACCGACCGTTGGATGACGTCACAGTGACGTCACCACGCGCCGGTTCGCCAACCGGCGCGTGTGGTGCACTCGCTGGCCAAGCCAGCGCTTCAGGCGCGTGGCGCCCACGCGCAGCAGCTTCTGGCCGCGCGTGTGGGCGCGTGCGGCGTCGTACGGCGACGCTCGACCCATCGTTGGACTCGTCTCGACGAGATCTTTCACCCCGTATATTTAAAAATTAATTTTGGCCAAAAAATTATATCGAAAAATGGCCAAACCCGTACGGGTGTACGCGACCCAGTCCGTTCTTCGCTTCGGTTGAATTTCGAGTTTTTCTGTGACATCCCGAATTTTCGGTTCTGTTTTCTTCGATTGAATCGGGCGTTTCATTGACGTATTTATAGGGCTATTCTCGAACCGATCATTCTTGAGATAACTAGACTATCTCGGGGAAATTATTAAGAATTTTAAGGCAATAGACTTGAGAATTCGACCGGGGAATCGGCTTCTCGACCGTGTCCATCTTTAGAGGCCATCTCGGCACAAGTTAAAAATCGATTTGAAATCGAGATAGACCGGATCGACAAGGTGATGTGTGGCTAATCGTGGGTGACACCACTAAATTAGAAAATTCATGTCGACCGACACTAGACTGATTTTCTTATTGTTTTGGTACCCTGTGTCCGTATTTGGATCCTCGGGATTTTCGCGACCATCGAGAGTCATCAATGAGTCGAGTGGGTTCGTAGTGGCTCGAAGAAAATCGACCACGAGTCAATTGCACTTAAAAATATCCGAAGGTTACCCGGTAGGCTAGGTTACGCTAAAAACGCGTCGAATTGAAATTAACCGCCAATTCGAGTCCGATTTCAGAAATTGAAGTTTCGGCCATGTCACAATAAATTCTAGGAGTGTCGACTGAGTCTCAAAAGATTTTTCGGAGATTCCGAGACTTTTACGGAAAATCGTTACGGACGCCGCGGAAAATCAACAGAATCTTGGATAGGCCAAATTATAAGAAGTTTCAACTTCCGAGCCAAGTCATTGAGTGTCAGGGATTTACAGAAGATTGTTCGGGATTTTTCTTTGTCAGAGTTGGACCTCAATTTGGAGAGATTGGGATTGAAATTGAGATGCAGGATGGGTTTTTAGATGAGGAAAATATTCAATTGAAACATTGATACATCACTTGGATTTAGTAAGGCCAATTGTGACTCAATTGAGTGAGTGTGAGAGTCCAATTGGAAGAGATGGCCAACAAATTCGTAACCCCCCATAAGCCTAGCAAGACGGGACCACCAATTGGCGGAAGTCATTTGGAGTGTTTGTGTGGGTGATTGTGGAAAGCGATTATACTTGGCCAAAATCGAGTCTAAAGAGATAGGCTTTGTGGAAAATATCGCAAAAAAGGCCCCACCTCTCCCTCATCCTCTCCATATTGCTGCCGTGGGCTGCTTCCCTTCGATCACTCCCTCTTCGCTCTCTATCGACTTTGCTTGCAAGACCGTTTGACGAAGCCAACTCCTCCATCTCTCCATTTTTCTCGCACGAAGCCAAGAGAGAAGTCGCACCAGCACACCCATCTCCACGCGTCCGAACTCCAGCTCGTTTGGTCCATCTTCTTGTTGTGTAGCCGCGCGAGTCCACCGAAGCAGCTCCATGCCCGCATCTCCTCAACTCCGCGCGTCTTCAGCTCTGCCATTTGCTGCCAAGTTGGTCAACCATGGGGCATCTCTACCGGTTTGTTGACTCAACAAACGCCCACAGAAGTCCACCGAAGTGAAACCGCACGAGTCCACCGAAATTGCTTCTTGGTTGAAGCTGCAACGCCACACGTCCGCCAGCGAAATTTGAAGACCAACGTCTGCGTGTCTTCGCCAGCAATTGCGCGAAGCTGCCCGCGTGCAATCGTGCGGCCCATCAGCCCAACTGCCTCAGCATCCACGAGGCCATAAAGATTCGGCCCAACATCCTCACACGTTCAGCCATTTCAGTTCAACGTGCGGCCCAAGTGGAGTTTAGTTTATTTCCAAGCCCAAGAGAAAGAGCAGCCCATATCAAATTGATTTGAAGCCCAAAAGTTCAATAGCTTAACACATTGGAATTCGGCCCATCTGCAGCAAGCCCAATCCAATTTGTGTCTGGCCCAAAAGCAAGATCAAATCTCAGTTGGACCGAGATTTGTTGGGCCCGAGACTAAGGCCCGGCCCAAGCCCGCTGGTGTCGCCGAAAATCCGATTTCGGCCGCCGTCGCGTCGCCGTTGCGGTGATTCGATCTCCGCTTTTGCCAAGTGAGTTTTACTCACTAATGCTTTCTTAGTTTGTTAATTATACTTAGGGTTGGTTAGATTTAATTAAATGCAATTAGGTGGTTAGATTAATTTAGATAAATTAAATTAGAGACTTAATTATGCATGTTAGGTGGTTAGAAATAGACACTAGCAAGTAGACATGCCATGTTATTTATTGAACGAGTCTCGGTAATTTTCCGGGTTCGTCTTGGCTTCCAATCAGGCAATACGGACCTAAATTGGATTTTTAGTATTTATTTATTTAATTTTCGAAATTAATTATTTTTCCGGAAATTCAACCGGGATGGCCGGTGACCAGAATTTCGTGCTGATCGTCGTGGTGCAGTCCGTTTATTTATTTGAGCTTTACTTAGTGCTAAAATAAATTATGAGGTGCAATATTGTTGGCCATAGTTGAGAGGGTCGGGTGGGACCGTAAAGCCACTAAATCTTGAGAGGGTCGGGTGGGACCGTAAAGCCACTAAATGTTAAGAGGGTCGGGTGGGACCGTAAAGCCACTAAATATTAAGAGGGTCGGGTGGGACCGTAAAGTTACTAAATCTTGAGAGGTCGGGTGGGGACCGTAGAAAGCAGTTCTAGATCGGAAGGTCGGGTGGGACCATAAAGCCATTGAATCTTGAGAGTGGCATCTAAAAGCGCACGTGCGCCGGTGACTTGATGCATCACTTTGGTGAACGAGTGCCTTAGAGAATGCACGTGGCGGCATCGTAAAAGGGCACGTGGGCTCGGTGACTTGATGCATCACTTTGGTGAACGAGTGCCTTGTAGAATGCACGTGGCCCCGAGGCATCGTAAAAAAGGGCACGTGGGCCGGTGACTTGATGCATCACTTTGGTGAACGAGTGCCTTAGAGAATGCACGTGGCCGAGGCATCGTAAAAAAGGGCACGTGGGCTCGGTGACTTGATGCATCACTTTGGTGAACTAGTGCCTTAGAGAGAGAATGCACGTGGGCCCATGGAATTAAGTGAGGCATCTTGGAAGAGACACGTGGGCTCGGTGATTTGATGCATCACTTTGTGAACTAGTGCGCTTAGAGAATGCGCACGTGTGCGTTTCTATGACATGTAATCGACTAGTTCGATTTGTTATGAGTAATTGGGTGCCTATTATGAATTATACTGATTTGCAGGTGGAATCTGAGGCCAAGGTAAGTCCTCTGACCTGTGCGTGTTTAGGTAGCCCGTAGTGTATTGGCTTACTAATCGAGTCTTAGGGGGTAGAACTCGCTGAGACGTGGTCTCATTGGTTATTGAATAACCATTTCAGGACCCTGAGTAAGAGCTGAAGAGGAAGAACTTGAGAAGGAGAGCACTGACGTGAATCCTGAGGAGGAGAAAGATTTTTGAAGAAGAAGATGATCCAGAGAGGGATCTTGAGTACAACCTGGATGTGGATTGAGATCCCATTCCTTTTGTGAACCCTGTCTTAGTGTAGATAGGTGTGAGACTTTTATGCTGTAAATAAAAGTGTGGTTGTGAATTTCAATATGAAAAATATGACCTGCTTTTCTATCCCAATGTTTTATTGTCGGGGATTTATAATCGTTTCCGCATGCGCATAAACAAAAGAAAGGGTCGGCGATACATAGTCCTGGGATATCGCACTTTAAAATCGACCAAGACAAGGGATGGGTGCGTGCCCGAGAATCGGGGCGTGACATTTTCAGATGGCAATTTCGACCATTAGACATCCAAACAGTGTAGATTTCATACTCTTGATCTCAATATCAAAAGTTAAACGAGAAAATTCAATCAAAAACAAGGCAGAAATCACAATCGGGCTCTGATACCAATGATGGAATTCTTGTCGGCGGAAGACGACTTACCTGATTCCAATGCGCAAACAGCAAATAGCCCCGGAACGAACGTTGAATTGCGAATCAATCACGAACAACACTATCTCACGTTGGTCTGGATGCGATCACGAGGAAAGCACCCGATTTCCATGGCGTAAATGCAAACCGTTCTTACCAAATTGAGATGGAACGCCTTCTTCCTTTGATGATGGAAATGTAGAGAGATTTTGGTACAAATGATCTGACTACCCTTCCAACGGTTGTGTTCGGGAGAATTATATACGTCTCCCTTCGTACCCTCCATTAGCGTCTTTCCATCGTAACGTTTCAACTTGAAACGGTGCGTCCAATCGCACCCCATCATGAACGTACCAGCTAAAGTACAACAGAAACAGTCAACCAAATCAATGCCTTTGCAATCCATCAGCGTACTCTAATCTAATAATTATGGAAGTGATAATAATCACGGCAGATATTTCTAACTAGCGAGAAAGCTAGCTACACACGTGACAACCCATTCAAGAAATAACTATCATAAATATAGTCGTTCAAGCTTGTCCACTAATATGACCAAATAAATAAATAAATAAATAAATAAGAAGCCTGTCCACCATGACAAGCACACAAAGTATCGGGAAAATAGTGCAAAAAAAAAAAAAAAATGCTAAGTCTATTGCACTCTTATTGATTTAGTCTTAAAACTATTTAATTTTGTCAATTAAGTTTTAAACCTTTTTACGTTTTGCTAATCGAGTTCACCCGGTCAATTTTGACCGAAAATTGCGGACGTGGACGTTATTGTCTCATGTGGCATAGTCAGAGCCAATGTTGATCGCCGCCGCCACTCTCAACGACGAGTTGCTTGCTGCATCGTCACGACACTGACCAGAACAAAGTTAACCCACCACGCTCGAGTTCTTTCCTTGCTGTAGGTTGTCTGTCTGTCAAGTTGCAGTCCAACCCAGCGAATTCTTGGCTCCTCAGTGAACTTCTGGTGTGCCCAGTTACCCCGGTTACAAAGTCCAGCGAGTGTCACCATCTCCACAACATTGGCACTAGCGCAATCAGCATTCAAGAGTCTTTGACAATATCAACGGTTCCATCGTTACTATTGTTTTGCTCCCGCACTGTGTGAAGTTACCCGCGGATTTTTCGCTGTTCCTTGAGACGACCAGCCGCTAAAATCCTCATCGTCTTGTTCCATTGACACGCTTCCATCCTTTGCCGCAAGCACGTCGGTCACCATCGAGCATCCCCGTGAACCACCGGCGGTCATCAGATCGTGATTCCCGTGATTAGGCTGTTTGTCCGGTTTCAGAGACGCTATCCAAGCAATATCGCAAATTAGTTAGATTTTCCCATATTTTTATTGCCTAATCTGTGATATCGCAACTTGTTTGAAGCTTTGAGTGATATTATCGTACATATGAAATTCTTGAGTAGGCTTTAAATTAGAATTTATTTCCTAATTTCATGATGTGCTATAATCGTCATCCAATCTAATGCTCGAGATACGATTCACGATTGCACGAGAAATCAGCCAATCCGATCTTATGCCTAAAATATGATTTGTCAATTTATATAAAAAAATTAGATGGATATCCATAATATCTCACGTGACTTGATGTCGTGTTTGACGTGGACTTTATTTTCTTTGTATCTTTGTTTGAATTGATTTTTTTTTCAAAAAATCAAAAAAAATTAGGTACAATTAAAGTAGATTATTTTTTAGGCTACATTACAAGTTTATTTTGGTTATTTTATTTTCAAAATTCATTAAAAAAAAAAAAAGAATAAACAGGTGCATGTCATATAGATTAACTGCAAGCAATGCTTGCATTACCACTGTTATGTCACTACTATGTTTCACCTCGTGTGCCATCTTGTCACGTTATTCACCATAATGCCATGTCATTGTGCCATGTCATCATTTTTGCCATGTCACTCCGTGCATGTCATTTAGATTGTGTGTACTTAGGAATTGCATATCATTTTAGAATTTTGTCTAGGTTCATCTAACTAAATTGCATATATCAATTTTTCCCATCATTTGAAGTTGCATGTTTAGGTCATTTAATTAGATTCCATGATATATTAAAAATTGTATGTTTAGGTTCATATACTTAGGAAATTGCGTGTCGTGCTAGAATAATATATTAAAAATCTGTTAGAATTAGGTCATTGCATAAAGCATGATTTTTATTAAACAAAAGAAAATCTAAAAAAGATTTAAGTGAAGTTGTGTGATAATTAAAAATCATATGTATGATAATTATGTGATTTTCTAGCTAATACTACAGATGTTCGCATTGTTTTAAGGTAAGCAAATATTTCCCTTTTCTCGCAATTTATTTAACACTTTGAGTATTGAGTATTATATAATGATTGCGCATCCACTTACATTTTAGGGAGGAAATTAAAATCATTGCAAGTTGTGACATCCTAATTCGTCAATTATGTTTTCAATTGAATGAGTCGGGCTTTTCATCGACGCACTTATAGTTCTTTTCTCTGAATTGGCCACTCATGAGATAACTAGCCTATCAGGTGAAGCCATTAAGGAATCTAAATGCAATAGACTTGAGAAATCGATCAGGAATCGATTGCTCGACCGTGCTAATCTGCAAGGGTCATTACGGCACAAACCGATTACAGACCGGAGATAGGTCAATTCAATAGAGCCATGTGATTAAGTGTGGGTGATTCCATCTAATTGCACAATTCCTGTTGATCGACACTAGACTGATTTCTCTGTCATTTTGGTATCCTGTTTCCGTTTTGCAACCTCGAGATTTCCACGATAATCGAGAGTCGCCAATGTGTCGAAGAAGCACTTTGTGGCTTGAAAATAATCAACCACGGGTCAATTGCATGAAAAGTTCCGAGAAGTTACCCGGTAAGTTAGGACACGCTAAAATCGCACCAGATTGAAATTAACCGTGAAATTGAACCCGATTTCAGAAATTGGAAATTCTGTCATGTCACGAGTCATTTTAGGAACGTCAAGTCATCCTCTGAAGATTTTTCTACAAACTCAGATTTTTGGCGAAAAATCCAAAGTAAGGGTATTTTGGATCAGGAAATTTGTAGGCCCGTTTTTGGTAGCATTTTTGGGATTCAAGTTGGACTAATTGATGAGGAAAAATGTTGATTGTGATAATGGCACATTGGTTGGATTTATGGACATCAAATTGGATCCAATTGAGGAGAATTGAATGGGATTTGAAAGGATTTGATAAACAAATGTGCAAAATTCGTATGCCATGGGGGAGGAACATTTGGACCACTTGGGTGGTGTGTTGTGGAAGCTTTGAGAGAGAGAAAGCTGTTGTGGATGGCTGAGCAAGTGGTGGGGCAGCCACTCAAGTGTTTGGCCAAGTGTTGAAAGCCTAGGAGGCCATTTGGGGTCCCCTTTCTTCAGCAACCCTTCTTCCTCCTTGAAGCTTTGGCTTTCTCCATTGTTGAGGGTGCTTGGAAGCTTGAGAGAACCAGGAAACCAAGCAGCAGCTTCCCCTCCACCGTCGCACACCCGCCGGACCAGCCAAGCCGCCACCATCGACCTCTTTCCTCCCTTGTTTTCCCTTTCTTCTTTCTTCTGCTCCAGCTGACCTTTCTCCAAAAACCTAAGTTAAAAGTTGACTTCTCGTGCAAATCAACCCCTGTGCCACCCACCACCATGACCAGGAGACCCAATTCGTATGGACGGTGGCCGCCTTACTGAACGGAGCCGCCGGCTGACCCGCCGGTCGGCTAGAAGCCGACACTTGCTAGATTGCCTGGAGCCTTGCTCGCCTGCACTATTTTGCGATTTCAGCCGTTTTCTCCCCATTTCGACCTTACCTCCACCCATCCCAACCACCAGCAAGTCCCCCTTGAGCCCCAGGTGCCGCCGGTTGCCGGCCACCTACTCGCCGGAGCTCTGGCCAAGCCATCTCTCCTCGCCACTTCAAGTCGCTTGAGTAGCCCTTCGGTCTAGCAAATAGAAGTTGAAGACAGCAATGAGTTTAGGACTCCAAGGCCCGTTTTCAGGCCTTTCTCGGCCTCCGTTGGTGTCGCCGCTAGGAGGATTGTCGCCCGCCTTGGCGTCACCGTCGCTGTGGACTCACCAAAATGCTAAACCGATGAGTTTACTCACTAAACTCTGCTTAGGGAGTTAATTACGCTTAAGGGGTGTTTAGATTAGGCTAAGCATGTTTAGGTGGTTAGATTAGCTTAGTTAAATATTAATTAGATTAGATGAATGATTAGTTTAGTAGTTGGTTTAATTAGTCTAATTATGCAATTAGATTAGTATAAACATGATTAGACTTTTAATTAATTATTTTATTTATTTAATTACTTATTTAAATTAAATATTATTTTAGATTTAAATTAATTTAATTTTCGGAATTTAATTAATTAATGAATATTTTTTGGAAATTACGCCAGGATGGCCGATCGTTAGTATTTCGAGCTGATCGCAGTGGTGTATTTAGTTTCTGTAATTGATTATTGTTTTGTGAAATTGAGTGATGATGGTGAAGTTTTGGTATTTAACTCGAAAATACCGGGTGTCGGGTTTTGACACCGTATGTGGTTTTTAAATACCATAGCAGCTTGTGTGAGCATTAAATATCAACTTGTGAGAGCAACGATCCATTTATCAGCTTGTGCAAGCTATCATCTATATATCAGCTTATGCGAGCTACCATTGATTTCAACTTGTGAGAGCATTGCATCCATTTTAGCTTGTGTGAGCAGTGATTGTATTGATGGATGAATAGATAGTATGATTTAATAGATGGTATGAAGTGATAGATGGTGTCAATTGTATTTTTTAATTGGATTGATTGAATTGACAGATTGAGGTGTGTCGGTAGTTCATGCTTGTGTGAGTAATGATAGTGTATAAATTGTACTGACGTGCAGGAAGGAATAGAGGCAAGGTAAGTCTTTTGACTTGTGTGGTTAGGCCTCTAGGCGTATTTCCTTCATAGTTGGAGTTTAGGAGATGAACTTGCTGAGACATTGTCTCACCCTGTCGTGGGCTTAACATTTTCAAGTCCACAGATGGTGGTTCCTCCAGAACGTTTTGGTCAATCGATGAGGGTTACCGAGCGGGTTTTTAGTTACCCCGATCCCGGAAGTCATTGGGTCTATGAACTTGTGTTGACCACCGTCTGGGTTGAAGAGGACATACTTCATAGGGTGCCTCATCGATGCAGAGCGTGGTTTTGCTACGGACCCAATGGATTCAGGGTGGGTCCCCTTAGGGGTTTTGATATTCCCGCTGTGGTAGTTGATGCCATTCTAGGTGAGAGTGCAGTTGACCCTCCCAATGGTGTGGTGGAGGACCCGACGCCCCCGGAGCCTGTGGAGTCCGAAGGATCGGCGAACATGTTTGACTAGTGGTCATAGGACAGTTCCCTTTTGAGAATCGATCTTTTGTAGACTGACTTTTGTAAATAAACCTGTGTGTTTATAAAAAGACTTATTTTGATTGTGAATTGTTTCCTGCTTTCCTATCCCAAGCTGTATGTTGTCAGGGGTATTGTTTTTCTTCCACATGCGCATTAAAATGAATGGGTCGGTAACGCGTCCTAGGACATTGCAAATTTATTGACCACCAAGGGATGGGCACGCGCTCGAGGATCGGGGTGTGACACAAGTTGCTTACAAACATTTTATTAGAAGAAACGAAAAAAAAAAAAGGTACTAAAAGGATATTAGAAAAATTTAGCATAATCAAATCCCTATACTCACACTCTCTTCTTTGGTTCATAGGAGTAAAGTAATTCTCTCGTCACTTTACTTGGATTTCCAATCGATCTGGGACAAATGGATCACTAGCAACTCCTAATTGAAAATCATTTACATGCTAATGACTCATACCTAAGTCCCGGATTGGAATGGGCTTGAGAGAGAGTCTAATTTAAGTTTAGGCTAAATAATTCATTAACCAAACCCCTATAAGGTTCCACCTGCTTCGGAGAGGTCGTGACACTCTTGTGGCCTTCCATTATTCTTTGCTCGACTTGTATCGGGATTTTCATTTCCGTACTCATCTTTCGAAGCACTTTCAATTTCTTGAGTGTTTAATTTCCACACCACATTTCAATACAGTGATTGTTAATTTCCTTTTCTAGATTAGGAATAGGATTAGATTAGAATTTTAATGAACCCCACAAAAACATTTGTATGCTCACTTGATACTTTTAGGATAGTCAAATGGTAATAAAAAAAAGGATGACCACTTAAATAATACACCTTCAAGTTAGGTACTGAAAAGGTACTATTAGAAATGTTAGCGTAAACAAGTCCTTGTTCTTAACCTCTAGGAATTGAGACAATTCTCCGCATCTCAATTGGGTTTTGACTGACCCTCAACAATGGCTAGTGGCAACTTCTAGAAGATATGTAGGTTGTCAAAGAATTTAAAAGAAATCCTGTGTTAGGCAAGGTGCGGTCTTGGGAGAGACTATGCTTGTAATTGATGGGATACCAATTTGGACCATCTTATGAGCAAATACCTCAAAATTTATCCCTGAGGTTCCAAGGCCCCCGAGGGTAGGTCTCCGAAATAATGCAATGACAAAAGAAATTACTCACCATTATTTGTGATTTATATTTGAATGTACTTTTCACTTGAAATTTATAACTTCTTATGCATATAGATCATCACTCTCACTTGAAATTAAGATTTTTATTTCCAAGATCATAATTCTTACTAATCTGCTTATAGGATTTATAAATGTCCATGACACATATATACTAGTTATATTACCGAATCATACGATACAAATCAATCATCACTAGTGATTAATAAATTTAACATATCGATTAATGATACATATCTCGATTTAAAAACTATGACTACTTTGCTTAGACTAGCTTAGTACCAAAAAAGGATAGAAGAACCCATGTATTCTATCATTAATAATTTATCTGCCCTTTTTGCAAGCGATTCTAATTTATCTGCCCCTTTTGTGAAATAACTCTGATGAAAAGAAAAAAGAAGGCGGACTTCCCTATCCTTGTGGCCAGCCAATCCGTGACAACCCCACATCAAAAAGTGAAACGCCTTTGTTTGTCCCAGCTTGGCAAATCGCATTCCCTCTTTATCACTAGACCACGGACTTGAGCGTCAGATCCCTTGAATTTTTTCAATCTCATGATTGTACTTCTCAATTTTCTGACTAGGAAAACTATGCCTTTCGGCTGATCTTAGGCCCTAACTCACCCTCACCTCGTTCTAGAGCTAAAGTAACAAAGGTGTTTTAATAAGTCATCGAAGCAGAGAAGTTTCGTTTTCACATTTCACTTCCTTCCAATCGAAGGCAGAGGCCTTAATTCACTATAAATTTCCTGCTTTCATTCCGTTTGATTGAAGATTGGAATCTTAAGCAAATTGGATATGCAAATTACCTTAAAAGAAAGGTTACCTAAATCCAAATCGACACTAAATGCGTAGGTAGCAAATGCTTATGGGCGCAAGACGACTTCGTTATGCTAGTTCTCTTTCCCTCTTCATGGGATGTGGTGGAATGACAGCTGGATACCCTAATCGCAAAAAAATTGCCATAAAACTTATAAATAATTTGAGAGTTATTCATAGCTACCATAAAAGTTATTTAATAATCATTTGATCATTTTTTTTTTTTACAAAAATCAAAATGATATTTGTGTAATGGTTTCCTTTTGGCATTCTAAATAAGCCAATCACTATTTATCAATCTCAACTTCTTCTCTCAAAAATGAGTTCCTAAAGTGTTGATACATCATGCTTGTATAAGATCTCAATATGTTTTGCATTTCCTTATGCTATCATTACACAGAAAGCAAAGATCAGTGGACGCATGGCATCTGCAAAGATATTTTACTTGATTTGTGAGTGAACTTATGAGGCAATTCTTATCTCAAAGTAAATAAGACGAAAAATAAATGCTAATATTGCCGCTTTCATCCCAAAGTAACGGTGACTATTATGCCTTCTTCTCTTTATTACAGCTTATGGCCCACATGCCACCGCTAATTCCAATAGTAACTGTTGACTGTTAAAGTACCAATGTCCATCATTAAATAGCTTAATGATGATGATATAAGAGCGACGAATGTTGCGATGATGAAGACATCAACTACGCTCATATTTATTTGTTCTTTATTCGTAACTCGCCGTGTGGAAAGTTTTTGGACCAAAACATATGTTCAGATCAATAACAATTTACCGGTTGGAAATACTCTAACAGTTCATTGCAAATCCAAGGAAGATGATCTCGGAATCCATCATATTACGGGGAGCTGGGATTTCTCTTTTACAGCCCATATTTTCTCTAAGACGTTGTTCTTTTGCACCTTTACATGGTCTGGTCAATTACACTGGTTCGATATATATGTGGGAATGAGGGACGGGGATGAATGCGTCATTTGTATTTGGAAGATCTTGCCTGAAGGTCCTTGTAGGTTAAATGGATTGACCGGAAACTTTGATGTTTGTTTTCCTTGGAATCCTTCTTCATAGTTAGGGGGAAAACCTCTCATGTGAGTGTATGATGGAGAAATATAATGTGGTGAATTTGGTGAATTCATACATCGCGAGTCAAATGGAATAAGAATCATCTTTGCTATATACATATATACATATATGCATACATATATACATATATATATATATATATATATATATATATATATATATATATATATTGTAGTTATAGTTCGTATCTCTTTCTTTATAGTGTTGTCTGTTCATTTTCATTCTATTTGACTTATTACTTGCGTCGCTTGGTATTGCTATCAAAATGTTTGAATGTAAATCATTTTTTAATTGAAAAATATTAATAAGTGTGAAGTCATATTGGTTTTGAATTTCTTATGCTGGTGTCGTATCAAATCAACATCCTTGAGTTCATAAGCAAGGAAAGCCAAATCAACACTGAATCAATTGGAGACATTTTTTCCATTGATGGTTTTTCGGGTGTAGATCTAGGTGTAATCCTAAACGCAATCTAGCAACAAGAGTTTTGCAATGGTCATTTCAGGTTTAGGCCATGTGAGAGGAACAATCACATTCTTAACTTAACTTCTAATGATGTTCCCGCTCAACCCGAAGAAGCCGAAGTTCATTGACTATATTTGTTGGAATTGGAAATGATATGTTGTGAATAATGCGGATACTATTTGGATCCTGCACTTAAATCAACGCGATATGACCATAGAAATAATGAGGAAAAATAAAAATTACTAGAGATTTACCTAATTTGGTCCAAGTATCAAAACCTCCACTAAGAAAGTCAATAGCAAATAATCCACTAATAATTAAAAAACAGAGTTACAAAAGCTCACAACCTCAAGTGTTTCCGTAGCTCGATTATATCCAAATCCATAGTGTTTACCAATAAATTACTCAATTGGATGTATAACTCATAACACAAATCTCAGTGTTCAAACACGTCACTTCTTTGTGAGTCTCTTCTACACTTCAAGTAACGGCCTGGAAATCTTAACAAAATCCACGAAATCCATGTCCTTTAGTGTGCGACTCGAAGGGAAAGATATACGCGGCCAACATGTATTTGTTTTGGTCGAACCCTTGGAAAAGCCCAAGACAAATTCTCAACGGCACAAGTGAATGTTCTGATCCTTTCTTGAAAATACGAATCTCCACAGATGCTATATTTGTGTGCCCCTTGGGCTTTCTTTACGCAAATTAGGAAACTTCTTCGAAGAGATATTCTAATCCGTTGTGGGATTTCTTTCTCAACGATTTGGATGAATAAACCGGTATCCTTCAATCAGGTTGAGTTATGTACACATGCTTAAGTCCAAGACATAATTTAATACGATGCAATGCTTCCTAAAGGAGAAGGGTATGCAACTACCATTATTGTCCGTAGAGTAGAAGGGACGTAACTGTTGGCTCAAAAGGTGCATCGCCTGTTAGAGATTACTTTCTTTTCTTGTTTCTTCACTAACTAATTTGACTCTTGATCACGACATTGCGTTGACTATAAAGAAGCTCAGAATACAAGCAAAGCTTAATATAAAGTCTTTTGATGTGGTGTCGATCTTACACTTACCAAGAGGAAAGCCAACTCCACCTCCAAGAGCTGCACCAAGGGCGACATTAGTTGCAAGGCACATTAGTGATCCTGATACTAACGCAAACTAAAGAAAAGAAAAAGAAAAACTCATTCTTCGTTTAGCATCAGTTATTTAACAGTATCAAGAATTGTGATTAATTGATTTTGTAGGCTACAACATAACAATTTATGGACAATATCTCAAGCGTGGAAGAAATTCCTTTCAGATCAAACAAAATGTTGAAGCAGTGGTCGAACCGGCTCCAGCTAAGTTAAAAACATCATGAACTCCTCATTTCTCAGCTAACAAACTTTGTAGACCATAAGATGCAGCAGTAAACATCCCACCCCAATGATTGAGCCACGCGTCACTGGAAGCAACCTTTTCTGCATTACATCTTTTTTTGGTCAGTATCCCTCACGCTCGAATTCTCCATTACATCTTTTTTGGTCGGTATCGACACCTAAATTTGTTGCCCAAAGACCTCTCATGCATTTCATAAGAAAACTATGGATTGAATTAGTCCTTAACAATGAAACCTGACCTCTAAACCAAAATACTCATTTTGCATAATCTTACATTCGCACAAAATACTGATTTTGCATAATCTTGCAATCGCATTCTTAGGGTACATTTGCGACCACTTTGAGAAAAAGTCAATGGGGAAATGCAAAGGACTTTCAATGAAGGGTTTTTCCAAAATGTAAATAGCGTATGGTAAAATATAATTTAAAACACATCGTAAAGCAATTCAAATTAAATACCATTTGAAAAAAAAAAAAAACTATAATTTGTAAAGGATTTTTGCTAGCTTTTTTTTTTTCCTTAAATGGTCAAACATTTGCCAGTGAAGCTAAGGCCTTTGATGAGTCACTGACAAGCTAGATTTGGCACAGATCAACTCCCAACAGGATAGATTTAGCTGCTAGCAACCTCACCTAAGCTCACAAAACCCCAAGCAACATAGCTTGAGGTCCTACGATAGCTTGGACTCACGTGGGCTCAGGCGACGATCACCTAGGTTGTGTGACCTCAAGCGACTATGACCTTGGCTTGCACCATTGCTTAGGTTACACAACCCAAGGTAGCGTTCATCGAACTTTGTCCAACTCCTCTATGTAAACTGCGAGGAAGATGAACAAAGCAAAAGCGAATTAAAAAAATTGTTAAATCTAAGACTAGCATTTCGAGAATGCCAACACTCCAAACCACCTTTGAACCTATTTTGAGCTAAAGACTTTTAAAGACCTTTAAAAATGTAATTATATTTTCCTAAAAGTCTACAAAAAATTTGTCAAACAATATTTGCATTTGCCGAAGGGACTTTGGGAAAGTGTTCCCAAATGCACCCTTACTATGTTTCTCTACATTTAGTTGTAAATGAAATTTTATTTAGGAATATCATATTTGCATTGA
This sequence comes from Eucalyptus marginata, assembly GCA_014182565.1. Lineage (NCBI taxonomy): Eukaryota > Viridiplantae > Streptophyta > Magnoliopsida > Myrtales > Myrtaceae > Eucalyptus > Eucalyptus marginata. The sequence goes on along the minus strand of CM024591.1, from coordinate 3,149,257 downwards.
AAAAATATAGGTCATGTTATGAATTGTATTTGAATTGAATTAAATAGACAACCAAGCTTTTGTGAGAGTGTGGTTCATACTCCCTAGGGGGCAATGCTTCCATGACACTAAAGGGTTTTTATAGTTTGAGCTCATAATTTCTCGAATAAACAGCCTCTCTAGAAAGAATCCCGACGACTGAAAGATTCGAGAAGATCATACATTTCTGAACAAATGACAACAAGGATCCAATTTATACCTCCAGACTGGAGTTTCCTAGGTAGGGACATACACTATCAAAAGGCCCGCCAAAATCTCATTGCTAGAATTGCGATCTTGAGTAAGACACACCCACACAACATCCCGAACCGGGTTAATTCGGCGGGCTAATAACAGCGGAGCCGGGGAAAGCTGCATCTTTCCAGAAGCAAATTGATGTAGATTCCCACTCCGACAGTCAATGAGAACCCAAGGGCATTCGACACTATCCTAAGGGGGACTTGCCATTAGCATCAAACTGGTTACCTTCTGGAACAATGTCAATATCAAATCAATCGGTTTTGGAAAAATCATTCCGTTCTTCCAACTTTCATCACACTCGTGTGCAAGTATAAACCGACACCAACAATCGAATCAGAGAAGCGAAATGGGTTCAAGCCAATGCATTCTGCAGCCTTGGTTAAACCCTACGGATGCCGAGATCTCCACATGCCATCCCAAAGATCCAAACTTTAATACGGGATTAGGGAAACCAATCAGTACCTACGCGGTCACAGCACGTTTTTCAAATCAAAACTCACATGGCACGTGCACTTTTTCATTTTACTTTCCTTTCTATTTTCAATAAAAAAAAAAAAAAAAAAAACACTCCGTATAATCACATTCAATATTGCAAACATTAGTGTTAATGAATTTTACTAAGATAGTGCACCGACAATTCTTCAAAAGGTATTGTTTTTCTAATGTAATCAATGAATTTGCAAGTAATGTAATGAATTGAAAGTACAAAAATCCAAACCTTAATCTAGGATTAATGGAATTAATCAAGAATGAATGCTAGCTATTTCCTATAGGAAGACCTCTTGGCGACAGTAAACTCTCGACATGATCTAAAGAAGTCAAAACACAAAATTCAGGAGACACATCATTCAACCCCCAAATTTCACTCCGCCTTAAGCCATTGGTCTTCAAGTTGTAGTAAAACGTGCACACGGGCTTTGATAAGGTTCGAGGCGCGAACAATAGTTCACCAGAACAAACCGTACCCACTGGAAAAACTCGGCGGTCCGCGACAATCTCCTTCCAATATGAGGGCAAGCTGAAAACTCTCTTCTTCCATATTTCCTGATCAAAGTCCTCCAGGATCCACATAATAATCTCCTCATAAGACAGAGCATTGTTACGATCCACCATCGCAACGTGCCCCTCGAATTTAATAAGGAGGGCTCTGTGTATATCTTTGTGGGCTTTGGCCGGAATTGTAACCATGCGAAAACTCTCCGTCCTAACATCAAACGCCACCAGGTAATCATCCCCATGGACGCCATGCAAACAACTCCAAGCCGTATAATAGACCACCCCATCGAAGCAGACCTCGCGACCCTTCTTATCATGGGCTGCACAACCTTCGACTAGCCTCCACTTATTTGTCCCCAGGGTGAGCACCCATGGCTCCATGATCAACCTGCCATCGAGCCCTCCCATACTAATCAGACGTTGGCTCAAAACCTTATGCTTCCTCTCGACAGGATCGAATCCAAAAGAATGCATTTGTTGATAATATGAAAACGAAGCATATCGCTCGGTTATTCTAGGCAATCCGAAAGTCGCATACGTCCCTGTCAAGGGATTTGCAATTTGGATGTGACAGCAGACTTCGAGGCTGACGAGGCCTTCTTGAGACTGCAAAACGAAAGGACCAGTGCAGCCATGAAGTGAAAGGGGCAGTGTAGCGATTTGGGCTCGACCGTTGTGAGGCTCAAGTTGGTCGACTGAGAAGACTCCTCCACACTCATCATCTGGGTCGTGGAAACCAACAAGGAGTTTTGGGCGAGTCGCGGAGTGAGTCAAATGCAAGTCGATGAAGTAAGGATCGGAGATGAGAGAGCGCCAACGAGTGGAGACGCAAGTGAATTGGCAAAGGGATTTGACGGGGAGTCTTTTTAGGATCTCGATCAACAGGTCTTCGGGGACGATCATGGAATCTGTTGAAATATAATATGCAAAAACGAAAAGATCTTATAAATAACTCAACGAGAAAAGTAGAAAAGTAATAAACGACGAATTATAAAGACATCAAATATTTACGTGATTCGATATGAATATCGGTACTTACATCCATGTGGAGATTGAGTAATAAATAATCTATTATAATCAGAGAAACAGAGTTTATAATTGCTCACACAGTCGAATGTTTTTCATACCTAGATTTAAATCTAAACCTAAAATATTTATAAATAAATTTGTAAACTCACAGCACAACATCACTAGTGTTCAAGCCCAAGGCAGTACACAATAACTGAGTTCTTTCTTCTATGCTTTATACGACGGCCTGCGGCTTTTCGCTACAATAACAATTTGCAGGTAAAATTACTTATGATGGTCATTCCGTTCTTTTCGTTTCTAGTTTCTTATAGAAGGTGGAAACAAACAGCCTAAGTAAGTTGATCTCACTAAAGGGAAATTATAAAGAAGTAAACCTGAATATAACCACCTTCCAATGAAGGCATAGGAATGTCGAATGCAGGTACGAAAGAATAAATTATCCATGCGCTACAGCTAAGAACAGATCACTCAAGGCTCAAACAACGTAATGAATGATGCGTGACCTAAAGATCCAAATGTTAATTCGATAGCCTCAAAGGAAGGGCAAAAAATAAAGGGGATGCTCAATGTAAGAAAGGACCTAAGATGTTTCCAACATTAATGTTGTCCCAAAGACATACATGAAGGTTTAGTCATTTGTTTCTTCGGTCCAAAGAGCTTTACAGAAGAAATCCAAGAACCTCAGACCTAACCTAGTACCACTTCTTCATGGATAAACCAACTAGGCAAATGCAAAAGAAATTTCACGGATCATCTTTTCCGTGGAGACATTAAATGGACGAAAATTGGGATGCAATAGTACTGTTATTCAGATTTTAGAGGTTTGCTGTTAAATCGAAATGATTAAGTTGGATTACATGGGTTGAGCAGCATAACTATGAAAAGAAAGAAAATGCCAAATAAGGTATAAGAGCCATAAGTCTTGCTAGCTTGGGTTTCTACTTCACAGCAACTAAGCCATACAAAAACATTGCTTCACCGAGTAGTAACTTAATAGCATAACCAGAGAAGTCAAAGGGGATCCATCTGACAGGTCAAGAAACTTTAAGAGGACTGTCAAGCCGACTATCTCCTAAAGGCATTCAAACACCAATTTTTTAAGAAAATATAAATTTAACTTTGCAATGGCAATGCATTTGAAGCATAGTACAAGAAATAGCGGATTCCTAAACAAAAAGACTAGCTCAACAAAGAAACCATAACAAAACACTGAAGAATCTGTAGTGTGCGAATAAAAGCAGCAGATGGCCATTAATAAGATCCAAAAGATCTTAGAATATGGAATGAGTAGAATTAGGAAAGAAAAATATGTCGTACATTGCACCATATGAGGAACAATACTTTTTTCAAAGGACTTGATGAAGCAAAAAAGGCTTCAAATTGTCCCCCCTGAACTTTTTGCCTCGCATATTCATGCACGTTATTTTGATCCCTTCTCAATTTATTATCCAATTACAAATCAATTTCTGAGTTTCACTGTAAATACTAATGTCATTACATTAACCACCGGCAACAAATATGCAAAATAAGTAGGTCATGGACAATCCACCATCTATTTTTATATTTAACCTGTTCTTCTTAAATACCTGATTCTGTGCTCATCAAATTAGGATGCTAAATTTGACTAGCATAAAGTTCATCTATTTCTGTAGCCAAATGATTCAGCATCTTAGCCAAATAATTTCACCAGAATCACCACATACAAAATCTATAAGCCAAACATCAAGCACGCAGATTGTCCTGAAAACAAAGTATCGACAAGAAAAAAAGAAACCAAATTACGTGAAAAAATTTAACCTTTTTTTAAACCGCTCTTTCTTTTTGCCGCCATTTTCTCTGCTTTGATAGAGAACACGTCGAGACCTGCACTCAGGGTGACATCACGCTCAATCTTCGTTTTCCAAAACAAACCTGCAATTTCCTTACCCTATGTCAGATATCATAATCATCAAGAACGAAAACCTTAACGTTCATCTGCTTCGCAAGAGTGCATTATCCACAAAAAATTTTCGAAAGGAGAAAGGTTTCCAAGCTGCAGATAATATTCTTGCTACAAAGAGCATGGACACGACAATTCTAAAACACTCTTGTTTAACCTGCATCTCCAAATATGGAAGGCAACAAACACCAGCAACGGCCTATTATTATAAATGGTAAATAGTAAAGTAATAAAATTGGGAAAGGACAATTCATCTGGACACCATTAGCCGACACGTCCGCATGCCAAAAGTGATGTCAGTGAGGGTCAAATGCATCTTATAAATCTCAAGCAAAAGTATGTGAGCAAGATATGTTAGGTAACTGGCAGCTCGACAGTGGGAAAAGGAGCAATAACCATCTAGTTTAGCAACCAGCAGGCTAGCTGATTTTTCCTTATTTTGATTCAGTAGTAGGCCGCTCTCCAGCTTGCTTTGCTTCTTAAAGTGAAAACTTGCAAGCTCCAAACCATACTCAGCCTGGGCCTCGGGGACAGATTTCTCTAGCCATGCCTCTAAAACCTAATCCTCTGGTCCACAGAGTGAAAATAATTCCTCGCGATACTAACAATAAGATCGAAATTAGGTTTTTCCCTTATTTAGAATGGCCAAGAAATAAAGGCTCGCGCCGTTCAAGGAAAAGGGCAAAAATCAGCATTCAGCTTCGCAAGCACCAGCCACATTATGATTGAAATCAAGATCGTCCCTGAACCGACAATCACTTCAAGGGCGATCCTCAATTCAGGAACGAAAACTTACACTTCTCGTTGAGGTTAGAATCACCGAAAGGACCGTCACTTCAACTTCTTGGCAACGCACATCGCCTGGATAATCACAGCAAGAGAAGGCCGATAATCAATCAATTCTACACAGAGCAAAACAACGAAATTCAAATCAACAAAAGACCAAATTCTGAACGCTCTCTAAAATAAGCCTCGAGCTACGCATGTTCCGTCCGATCGTTCCCCTTTCTTCTACCTTGATTCCGGTTCCTCTCCGAAGAAGAGGATGCTTTCTTCTCTCTTGTTTCTATGCGATTTCCGGGAACAACTCCAGTTTTGGGGGTTTCAGGCGTGCCCTAGATAGGAGATCAGGGAAGAATTTGTAGCTAGCCTTCAATATATCTATATAACAATTTGGACTTTGGTGGATCCAATTAGATCAGTCCAGCTATACTTCATCCAACCAACTTTTATTTCTTTTTGCTTTTTCAAATCAAGCCGATCCCCATTAACAAACACTTTTCAAATTTGTAATTAAAAAGAATTGTAATAATTACAAGGAAATCTTACAAATCTCTCACGCACTTTGTAAATCTATCCTATTAATTAAACAAATTCCATCAGGACTTCTATCTCAACTTTTTACCAAAAAGAAGAAGAAGAAGAAGAAGATGATGATGATGATGAAGAAAGTTCATGATAAATATTTATACATATCTACCCTGTCACCGATTACACTTAACTCTAGATAGCAATCATAATTTAAAATGTTCAAGATAATTAACAAGTAATCTATGAATGTCCACCGTTCTAAATTTGGACTCAAAAAATTATCAAGTATTCCATGAACATCAAACTCTCTATTAATTTCACTTATATGACAAGGGAAAGTATGCTTCAAAAACGGATTGGAATCTTTACATATTATTGTACTCTATTAATTTCACTTTACTAATTTTATCTTCACACACAAACGAAACGAGTTATTTGTTACTAATTTGGATTAAAAAATAAAACTTCTTATCTTCCAAGTTAGGTAAAGTTTTTTTGAGATCGATAAAATCGTCAAATATTACTTCCCTTTTTACCTAATAAATTTTTCCAACTTTTTCTAGACACGGCACCATTAGGTATTTACCAACAAAGGATGAAGGAAAAAATGAAAGAAATTAAAATAAAACAAAAAATAAAAAGAAATATATATATATATATAATCTTCATGTTGATTAGATAAGATAATTTGGGACCCATAGCGAGGGGAGAGCTGGATGTTCTAGGAAAAACGTGGGGAAAAATTATTAGGAAAAAAAATTGCTGTTTAAATGAGTGTAAGTTCTCTTGTTTATTTTATGTATCAAGATGTGAAAGTATAGGATTTTAAGATTAGATATCGTGCAAAGTGCAACTTTGAATCGGCGAAAATGGTTATTTTTTGTAATCTTTAAATAAAATGCCTTTTAAATATCCATATAACAATATGGACTTTGGTGAAGGTAGTTAGATCGGTCAACTATCTTTGATCTGACGAACTTTTATTTCTTTTTTTTTTTTTATCTTTTCAAACCAAATCGATCCCCATTAACAAACACTTTGCAAATTTTTAATTAAAACGAGTAAACCTTTGTACATGTCTACCATGCCCACGATTACATTTAACTCTAGATAGCAATTGTAATTTACAATGTTCAAGATAATTGACAAGTAATCTATGAATGTTTACCATTCTAAATTTGGACTAAAAAAATTATCGAGTATTCCATGAACATCAAACTCTCTATTAATTTCACTTATATGACAATGGAAAGTATCTTTAAAAAACATATGGGAATCTTTATATATATTGAACTCTCTATTAATTTCACTTCACAATTTCTATCTTCACACACGAACGAAACGAATTATTTGTTACTAATTTGAATTAAAAATGAAAACTTCTTTATCTTACAAGTTAGGTGAAGTATTTTTGAGATAGATAAAATCACCAAATATTACCTCCCCTTTTACCTAATAATTTTTTCCATTTTTTTTTTCCTTTTTGGACAGGGCACCTTTAGCTATTTACCAGCAAAGGATGGAGAAAAAAAATGAAAGATAATAAAAGAAAACGAAAAAAAAATATTAGAAAAAAAATTGCTGTCTAGAAAAGTGTAAGTTCGCTTGTTTTATTTTATATATCGAGATGCAAAAGTATAGGATTTTAAGATTAGATATCCTGCAAAGTGCAATTTCAAATAAATGAAGATGTTTATTTTTCGCAGTATTTCACTAAAATGCCTTCAAAATATCCATATAACAAATTGGACTATGGTGGATTCGATTAGATGGGTCCGACTATCCGTGATACAACCAACTTTTATTTCTCTATGCCTTTTCAAATTAAGTCGATCCCCATTAACAAACAAATTTGTAATTAAAAAGAGTCGGAATAATTATAAGGAAATCTCTTAAACCTCTTGCATACTTCGTAAATCTGTCATGATAATTAAACAAATCCTATCATGACTTCAATCTCAACTTAATATTTACCATTCTAAATTAGGACCCAAAAAATTATCAAGTATTCCATGAACATCAAACTCTCTATTAATTTCACTTATATGACAATGGAAAGTATGTTTAAAAATGGATGGGAATCTTTACATATTATTGTACTCTTAATTTCACTTCACTATTTTTATCTTCACACACGAACGAAACAAGATCTGTTACTAATTTGAATTAAAATTGGAAACTTCTTATCTTACAAATTAGGTGAAGCTTTTTTTCGAGATAGATAAAATTGTCAAATATTACCTCCCTTTTTACCTAATAAATCTTTGCAATTTTTTTTTCTGGACAGGGCACCATTAGGTATTTACCAACAAAGGATGAAGGAAAAAAAATGAAAGACAATAAAAGAAAACAAAAAATAAAAAGAATATATATATATAATCTTCACATTAATTGGATAGGATAGATTTGGGGTCCGCAGCGAGGGGAGAGCTAAATGCTGTAGTAAAAACATGGGGAAAAATTATTAGGAAAAAAATTGCTATTTAACAAAAGTGTAAGTTCTCTTGTTTTATTTTATATATCGAGAATCGAGATGCAAAAGTAGAGGATTTTGAGATTAGATATTGTGCAAAGTGCAATTTCAAATAAGTGAAGGTGCCTGTTTTTTGCAGTGTTTCAATAAACTGCCTTCAAGATATCCATATAACAATTTGGACTTTGGTGGATTCGATTAGATTAGATCTATCCGATTATCCTTAATCCAACCAAATTTTATTTCCTTTTGCCTTTTCAAACTAAGTCAATCCCCATTAACAAATTTTCAAACCAAGTCGATCCCCATTAACAAACAAATTTGTAATTAAAAAGAGTTGTAATAATTATAAGAACCCAAAAGAAGAAGAAGAAGAAGAAGAACAAAGTTGATGATAAACCTTTGTACATGTTTACCGTGCTTGCAATTACTCTTAACTCTAATTTTGCAATTGTAATTTACAATTTTCAAGATAATTGACAAGTAATCTCTGAATGTTTACCAGTCTAAATTTGGACTCAAAAAATTATCGAGTATTCTATGAACATCTAACTCTGTATCAATTTCACTTATATGACAATGGAAAGTATGTTTAAAAAACGGATCATAATCTTTATATATTATTATACTCTATTAATTTCACTTCATTATATCTATCTTCACACACAAACGAAACGAATTATCTATTACTAATTTGAATTAAAAATGAAAACTTCTTATCTTACAAGTTAGGAGAAGTTTTTTCGAGATAGATAAAATCGTTAAATATCACCTCCCCTTTTACCTAATAAGTTTTTCCATTTTTTTTTTTTCTGGACACGGCACCATTAGGTATTTACCAACAAAGGATGAAGGGAAAAAAAATGAAAGATGATAAAAGTAAAGAAAAATAAAAAGAAAAAAAATATTTAATCTTCACATTGATTGGATAGGATAGATTTGGGAACCGTGGCGAGGGGAGAGCTAAATGCTTTAAGGAAACCGTGGGGAAAAATTATTAGAAAAAAATTACTGTTTAAAAAAGTGCAAGTTCGTTTGTTTTATTTATGTAAGGGTAATACTACGAAAAACCCCAAACTAACACACGTATGAAATTTTTTTCCTAAACTAATTTTTTTGATAATGAAAAATCGTAAATTGATACGCCTATGACAAATTTATCCTAACCGACCATAAAAATAAAAAACCGGCACACTTGTGATAAATTTAGCCCAAATTAATTTATTCGACCGCCAAAAACGTGAAACCGATACATTTGTGATAAATATACCATCCGTTAAATTAGATTAATATCACAAAAATGTTATAATTATGGTAAATGGAGAGTAAAATCCCAAACGGTACATCAATTAATTATTACGTAACATTCAAATTAGTAATTTGACAGTAAAATTTAATAGAAACTAACAAAAGGCGAATTTATTACAAGTATACTAGTTTGGGGTAAATTTGTCAAATGTATACTAGTTTGCTGTGGTCAAAAAATTAGTTTGATATAAATATGTCTAAATTGTACTAGTTTGGGATTTTTCAAGTTATTAACCATTTTATGTATTGAGATGCAAAAGTATAGGATTTTAAGATTAGATATTGTGTAAAGTGCAATTTCAGATAAATAAAGAGAGTTATTTTTCGTAGTGTTTCAATAAAATGCCTTCAAAATATCCATATAACAACTTGGACTTTGGTGGATTTGATTAGATTGGTCCAACTATTCTTGATCCAACCAACTTTTATTTTTTATTTTTATTTTTTTGCCTTTTCAAACCAAGTTGATCCCCATTAACAAACACTTTTCAAATTCGTAATTAAAAAGAGTTGTAATAATTATAAGGAAATCTCTTAAATCTCTTGGGCACTTTGTAAATTTATCCTAATAATTAAACAAATCCAATCATGACTTCAATCTCAACTTTTTACCCAGAAAAGAAGAAGAAGAAGAAGAAAGTTTGCGATAAACCTTTGTAAGTATCTACCATGCCCACGATTACACTTAGTTCTAGATAGCAATCATAATTTACAACGTTCAAAATAATTGACAAGTAATCTATGAATGTTGACCGTTCTAAATTTGGACTCAAAAAATTTTCGAGTATTCCATGAACATCAAACACTCTATTAATTTCATTTATATGACAATGAAAAGTATGTTTAAAAAACATATCAAAATCTTTACATATTATTGTACTCTCTATTAATTACACTTCACTATTTCTATCTTCAAACACACAAACGAAATGAGTTATGTGTTATTAATTTGAATTAAAAATGAAAACTCGTTATCCTCCAAGTTAGGTGAAGTTTTTTCGAGATAAATAAAATCTTTAAATAATGCCTCCCTTTTTACCTAATAAAATTTTCCAATTTTTCTAGACACGGCACCATTAGGTATTTACCAACAAAGGGTGAAGGAAAAAAAAAAAGAAAAAATAATATATATATATATATATATATATATATATATATATATATGTATAACATTCATGTTGATTGGGTAGGATAGAAACAATTTTACTTCTTTCTTTCTTTCTTTCCTTTTGTTTATATTTTTTCTATATTTTTCTTTCCTGGCAATCATTTTTATTATAGAAAAAAAAAATAGTAAACATTTGATTAACACGCTAGTAATCATTTTTATATCATTTGATTAAAAACCTATCTTCATTTATTATATAGCTTTCATAAGTTCTCTCACTCATAAATAGTTTTTAATTAAAGTCACTTTTAAGGGGAAAAGGGTTTCCAAAATTGATTAGCAAAGTGATGCATTGAACTCCTATCCAGTGATTGATTTATAACTTATACCCATTTATGTTTTGTTAAGTAACTTAGTATATTCATTTGAAACAAGATTCAGTACACAATGTTACTACTTGCTATTGTTTCTCTTCGCTTTTGAACAATCCACATATTGCAAGTCAAGACTTTGAAAACCTAGTTGATCTACGAGCTAGTGATTGATGCTCTCGTCGTCTTTTCTTTTGTGATATGTTAATTTACACATCTATGGGATGAAATTCAATCACTAGTTTTCAGATGCAAAAGAAAATGTTCAATGAGTTGGTTGAAGACTAGGACGTTAAGACTTTGGTTAAACCAAAGGCTCCAATGTATATTATTGGAACCAAGATGACCTTTTAGATGACATGCCCAAATAACTGCTGCGCAATACATTGTTATCCCCATCATGTACATGAATAATCTCTTCTTCTTCTTCTTCTCCATAGCCCATATATGAATTGATCATCTAAACTTTAGGAGGCTTGCCATAATTTACAAGTTATATTCTAGTCTATATTCGACGTTATATGGCAAAAAGGAAATTAGCTTAGTGGCAACTTAATTTGCACATTATGTCTGTCGAAGTTGTTTTTAGGTGCTAGTCCTAACACTATTATATACGTTTGATGAAAAAACATTGAACAAATCTCGATCGATATGTGTCCAGATGCTTGTGCAAAAAGTCTAACTGCATATGTAGTCAGTTGACTGTTGATATGATAGTTCAGTTTTTCATTGAGGTTAGAATCATTAAAAGGATTTGAAGCATTAGAATAAAAGTGACTGGGTGCATTGCCTAAATAATTATAACAAGAAAAGGCAGATAATCAATTATACTAGGCAAAACAACGAAAATCAAATCAACAAAAGACCAATAATGCATGTAATGCGCATACCCTCTTCGCTTTGGAAGCCTCGATTTCTTCCTCTGTAATAACCCTCAAGCTGCGCATCTCCGTTCCTTCCATCCAAGTCATCAGAGTAACGACTAGAGCTTCGGCGACGAGTCAATATGGGACCTCACCACCCATCAATGCATGGTGTTCTTCGGCTCATCCTTACTCTAGATGGTGAAGATGTTATTGATTGGGAACCAATATTAGGCTATTTACACAAAGGAATGGAAAAAAATTGCAGAAAATCGAACAGTTATACAATATCTACCTTATGTAACACGTTGGGATAAGCAATTCATGAAAGAATGAATCGAGGAATAACCTATGAATGTAACAACTACAAAAAAAGACCGCATGATAGTCAATATGGGACGTCACCACCCATCAATACATGGCGTTCTTCGGCTCATCCTTTGTGACATCCTAGAATTTCAACCCTATTTTCTACTGGATAAATCGAGCATTTCATTGACGCGCCTATAGGGCTGTTCTCAGAGCTGATCACTCTCGAGATAACTAGACTATCTGGAGAAGCCATTAAGAATTTTAAGGCAAATAGACTTGAGAATTCGACCAAGAATCGGCTTCTTGATCGTGTCCATCTTTAGAGGTCATTACGACACAGATATAAGTCGATTTGAGATCAGAGATAGGTTGGTTCGACTGAGATGTGTGGCTAATCGTGGGTGACACCACTAAATTAGAAAAATTCTCGTCGACCGGCACTAGACTGATTTTCTTATTGTTTTGGTACCCTGTGTCTGCATTTGGATCCTCGGGATTTTCATGACAACTGAGAGTCACCAATGAGTCGAGTGGGTTCATAGTGGCTTGAAGAAAATCGACCACGGGTCATTTGCACTAAAAATGTCTGAAAGTTACCTGATAGTCTAGGTCACTCTAAAACGCGTCAAATAGAAATTAACCGCCAATACGAGTCCGATTTCAGAAATTGAAGATTTTGTCATGTCACAATAAATTCTAGGAGCGTCAACTCAGTCTCAGAAGATTTTTCTGACACCTGACACTTTTGGGAAAAAGTCATCATTTGGGTCGTTTTTGCGAGAAAAAGCCGAGGATTGGTTTTGATGGCAAAATTGAGATGCAAGAGGGATTCTTGAGTGAGGAAAAATGCATAGATGATCAATGAGTGATCAATTGAATTTATTGAGGTCATTTGAGATTAATTCAAGAGAGAATTTAAGTCCAATTAAAGAGAGATGGTGCCAAATTCGTAACTCCCCCTACCCCTAGCATTTTTGGACCACTTGGAAGGTTGAATGGAGTTTCTTGGTGGCTCAATGGTGGCCATGGAACCTTGCTTGGAGGGCAAGCAGATGAGGGGACAAAAGGATGGAAAATAAGGCCACATGCGACCCTTGTCTCCCCTCATCTCTATCCTCTCCATCTCCCTCATCTCTATCCTCTCCATCTCTCTCACCTCTCCACCGTCCAAGACCCTCTCCTCTTCATTTTCAAAACCCTCAAGCCAGCAAGAAGACCGGCAGAAGGAGCTGCAGCCGTCGCACGCCTCCACCCGCACCACCGCCGGTTTCTGCTCCAGCCGACCATTCGTCAAAGATTCGAGTTAAAAGTGGTCTTCCCGGATGAACCAGCGAACGATCTACCTATCACTGTGAAGAGGACATCTAGACCGTTCCAACAAGCCCAACCACGCCCTGAACAGAGCCACCATTCGTCCCGTACGGCCGCTGGAGTCCACCGCTCGCCGGACCGTCTAGAAGCTGCCTGCCAGCACTGTTTCGCGTTTTCTTACTGTTTCGCCCCATTTCAGCCCTTCATTTACCCATTCCATCCACTCACAAGTTCCCCAAGACCCCTGGGAGCCACCGGTTGCCAATCACCCGCTCGCCGGAGCTCCGATCGGCCCGTTTTTGCCGTAGAAGCCGTTGGTCTCTTCTCTGCAGCCCGTAAGCCAAACCCGCGGTTCAGCCCATTGGGATTCGGCCCAACTTCGGCCCAAGTGAACTTCAGCCCACAAGACCAAGTGGCCTAACAAGATCAGCCCAAGTTGGTTTAATTTAGTTGAAGCCCAAGTCCACAGATGCAGCCCATTAATTGAGTATTTGGCCCAAACAAGTTCAGCCCGCGAAGAAAGCCCAATCGCGGCCAAGCCTAAGCCCAAGAGCGAGCCCAGTTCAGTGCAAGAACAAATCTCAATTGGGCTGAGATTTGTTGGGCCTAAGTTTAAGGCCCGGTCCAAGCCCGCCGGTGTTGTCGAAAGCCCGATTTCGGTCGCCGTCGCGGTGTTTCGGTTCCCGCTTTTAATCAAGTGAGTTTTACTCACTAATGCTTTCTTAGTTTGCTAATTATACTTAGGGTTGGTTAGATTTAATTAAATGCAATTAGGTGGTTAGATTAATTTATATAAATTAAATTAGAGACTTAATGATGCATGTTAGGTGGTTAGAAATAGACATTAGCAAGTAGACATGCCATGTTATTTATTGAACGAGTCTCGGTAATTTTCCGGGCGAGTCTCGGCTTCCAATCAGGCATTATGGGCCTAAATTGGATTTTTAATATTTATTTATTTATTATTCGAAATTAATTATTTAATTATTTATTTTTCCGAAAATTTAACCGGGATGGACGGTGGACCGGAATTTCGTGCTGATTATCATGGTGCAGTCCGTTTATTTAATTGAGCTTTATTTTGTGTGGAAATGATTTATTTGTGAATTTAGGATTTATTTCCTAATTTAAATAATTTTGGAAAGTTAATTGAAAAATAACCGGGTGTCGGTTGACAGTACCAAAAATATTTTGGTGGACTGCATAAAATGGTGGGATTTGTGGAAAGGAAAACCTTGTATTTTGACTAAGGCCGACCGTGTCCCCACACACGGCTATTTTATCGAGAATGATAAAAGAGTGAATTGATTGAATAGTCAGGATAGTATACTATATCAGCCTACGGGCGATATGTCAGCTTAGCGAGAGCAGTATACTAGTGTACTATATTAGCCTACGAGCGATATGTCAGCTTAGCGTGAGCAATACACTTTATCAGCTTAAGGTGAGCATCAGGGGTATACTATATCAGCCTACGGGTGATATATCAGCTTAGCGAGAGCAGTATACCGGTATACTATATCAGCCTGCGGGTGATATGTCAGCTTAGCGAGAGCAGTATACCTTAACCTTATCAGTTTAGAGCGAACTATACTATCTATTTATCAGCTTAGAGTGAGCAATCCTGATATAGTCGGACTTTATAGATAGTATTGATTGAATTGACCATGGGATAGTCCGATGACATGTAATCGACCAAGTCGATTGATTATTGCCTTGAACTGATGTCATGAATTGATTGAGTTGAAATGACCAAGAGTGGGTCCGGCTGACATGTAATCGACTAGGTCGATTTGATCGATGCTTCGATCTGTTGAGATTGTTAGGTGCCTATTGAACTGTACTGATTTGCAGGTTGGGACTGAGGCCAAGGTAAGTCCTCCGACTTGTGTTGTGCATAGGCAACCCTAAAGTGTATTGGTTTACTAATCGGGTCTTAGGGGGTAGAACTTGCTGAGACGTTGTCTCATTGGTTATTGAATAACCATTTCAGGTCCCTAGATGTAGTAGACGTGGATTTTGAAGATCTCGAAAGTTTGGTGCAGTCTGCTTAAGGCTCCAGTTGGAGTGTGGAGGATGATGAAGAGGAGGACGAGGATCTGTAGTTTGTGGAACCCCACCCTTACTTGTGGACCTCGTTTTTAAACCAGCTTGAGTTGAATTTGAATTACTAGTTCACCTTGTATATACATGCACTGGTTTGTAATGTATATAAGTGTGGATGTTTTTAAAGGTTTGAAATTTAGTCCTACTGTTCTATCCCAATGTTTTATTGTCTGAGGATTTAATATATGCTTCCGCTTGCGCATGAAAAAGATAGGGTCGACGATACGTAGTCCTGGGATATCGTTTTTAAAATCGACCAAGGTAAGGGATGTGCGCGTGCCTGAGGATCGGGGCATGACATCCTTATTCTAGATGGTGAAGATGTTATTGATTGTGAACCAATATTAGGTTATTTACACAGAGGAATAGGAAAAAGGTCGTTTTATTCAAAACCCCAATTCTCTCCCACTTCACACCTCGGAACGCACCCTTATTTTAGAGAGAAAGGTGCTTTCACATCTTCTTAACCCGAAATGGTTAGGGAGAGGAAAGGTTACTATTTTTTTAGGGTACTCCCGAGAACAGATCCAGTGGAGACAAGGCGGGGCCTGTAGCTCAGAGGATTAGAGCGACTAGAGCTTTGGTGACGAAAAATGGCTTCGGGACTCCAGTTCTGAATCGTGCGATCTTCCTCTTCTTATACTTCGATTCCAGTTCCTTTCCCTCGAACAGCTCCGAATTGCGAGCAGTTGTGTAGGGGTTGTTCAGGCATGGCCGAGACCGGAGATGAGAGGCCACAGACCAAGATATTTATAAATTCATCATAAATTTTAGGACGTAAAAGAAAAAAAAAAGATTTATAAGTGTCATAAGTGTTTACAAATTTTTTATTTTTTTAAAATTTTCGTTACCTCATCATTTTTGTGGTCCATATATTATTCTTATTTTTTGGTGTTTTGGCAAATAATAAAATCATCATATTTATCTTTTGAAGCATTTATTACACTAAAAGTGAAAAGGACCCCAGAATTGTGGATAAAAAAAATATCATAATTCATTTGGCCTGGAAAAAAGACCGACCTAATTCATCTAACTCGCACGTTTGATTAATTCAGCAGAGGAGTTCGTGGACCTATAAACGATTATGAAGTAGATATAAGCCATGTAACTCCTATTCGAATGAGAGCAAAATGTTTGTTCATCATACATCAGAGTCAATTATAAAATAAATTCTTGAAAGATTTTGCATTCTTTTTTTTTTCCTCAAAGACACATATTCATAAAAAAAAAAAAAACCGAATAATTATTGATCAACGGTATAGTCTTATTGACTAAGAAGATTATTTTCTTTGATGAAAACTACTGAACTTATTAGAGAGGTCGCCCCATTGTCCTTGGATCACACACACACACACACACACACACATATATATATATATATATATATATATATATATTTTTGACTAGCAGATCTTTTAATATCCATCAACAATTTTTAATAGTTATCTACTTCCGACTCCGTATGGAAAAAAAAAAAAAAAATCGAGATGGGCTACCTGGCAAAATCTTTAGCGCAGAATATGCAATGGTGACTTGAATCATGTAGGAATTCTCTGTGCGAGTATCAATTGCCCCTGTACATGAATTCTAAAACAATGTTTCGAGGAAAGCTACGCTAAACAACGTAAATTTTGTCTCTCTAGTTCTCTTAGAATTCTATGTCTGCATTCACCAATGTCTTACTCCAGCCCATCCACTAATCCTCAAATAAATCCCAAATGAAAACAGTACTCCCATCAATGAATTTAAATAAACATATAAATAATCGTCTTCATCACTTCCCCATCAATATCATGATTGATATCAGAATGGCGGACAGGCTCATTCATAGTGCGTTAGCCAAGCATGTGCGGTCATGATCATCAATCGTATTTGTACTGAATTTCCTTTTCCGTCAACTGCAAGTGCTCCCAATTTCAACAAACCATCATGGTTTTGCTCCTTCAATTTGTGTATCGAAGAGACAATCTGAGCTGATCTAACTTATACCCATTTTGAAGGAAATAAAAAGAACTACTTCAACTGATGTGCTTATCATCCTCCTCCTCGCGTTTTTCCTCACTCTCCCGCACGTCCGACCTTCACTCTCGCTCGCGTACTTCTTCGTACCCGCGGAGCTCTGCTTTGCCAGTGCGCCGTGGCGGCAAGTCTCCTTGCTCCACCTCTCATGAAGATATTTATGGTAGGGTGATTGGTTATTTTTTGCACTATTATTATGACTATGTATGTACCATCTCAATCGTCATGTTGCTAAACCAAGCCACCGAATGAATGTTATCTTGTGATCCCACATTTTTGCCTCTCAACTTCAGATATTCCACATTATCGTTGCCATTATAATTAGAAAAATAATCAAAAAAGTCATAAATCTATTATAATTGTGTCAATTGGGTTTTGAACTCTTTTTTTTTTCCTAGTAGATTCATAAACCTTTTGTATTTATGTCATTTCAGTCATTCAGCCAATTTTGACCAAAAATCATTAACATGAATGTTGGTCATTTTATATGGCGTGGCCGGTGTTGATAGAGATAATTTTTAATAATATTTTAACTTTTTTTTTTCGAAATTTTATTTATTTTTTCTTTTTGTTTCTTTTTTTTTCTTTCCCTTCTTCTTCTAGCCAGTTAGCGGTTGCCGGACCTTGCGTGGCTACGAACGAAGGAGGAGAGAGATAGCTAAAGAGAGAAGACTTTTTAATTTCTTTGCTTAGATTCCACGTCAATTGTTGACATGGAATTGGTAGAGACGTGTAGATAAATTGATGGATACGAGTGAAAATATGGATGCCACGCAGGATGTTGACGCAGTGCTATCAGATCCCCGAATATCTTCTTTGAGAATGGGGTATCGCAAACATGTCTAAGCCAAGCTCTCTCACAAAGCAAGCAAACCATCTGATTTTGAAAGCGTATTGGAATTTGGAATAGTAGTGCTCACTTTATTTTGTCACAGCCTTGCGAATCCAGTTCCAACTGGGCTTAATAATGGCTGGATATCGGTTACAATTGATATTACTTTTTCTGCGTTTGATTCTTTTTATGTATGGATTTATGTTCTTCAGTCGTACTTACTTATCAATCAAAACTCAGTAGACGATCTGCATCATGATGCATCTCTTCATATATGCAGGCATAATACTCTGAAGAAATTACGAAATCATTGTGTCCACGAAATAAACAACATTGGATCTTAACAAATACATCTTAGTCCTTAAAGAACGAAATATACCATCCGCTGAATTAGTAGGCATCATTAATGAATTCACTAGCAATGTATGCATGCTCTATCACATATCGAATAATTCACACGAGAAAGAAAGGAACGTGGTACTCAGTAGTTATTTTTGGCTAGCACGCCATGATCAATTACAATCACATATTTCCTGTCCATGGCGTTCTACTGAGCATTTTCTCATTTTGCAGAGACCTGCTGGGCTATTGCATTAAAGTACTTATGCTCTCTTCTTGTTTCTTGTCGTCTTTATATATTGATCATCGGATACTAGACTTACATTCTCTGCTGATATCGATAGAACCGGAACAAAACCATCTACCGTAGAACCGTGGTCACCCACGAACAGCCCATGATACCATCTCTGGATATTCTGGGTCAGTGGAGGCCAGCCAATGTATGGTATCTTGTAACATATTGGTGTCACAGCCATGTTACCTGATTGAATTCATTGAAATATTGTAGATGTTGGTAACAAGATAGGACATGACAACAGCATGCATGGTTATTTTTTGGCTTTGCGTAGCTGCAAAGAACATATCCAGGTCAAGGGGAGGCCCATAAAAATAAACTATATCATTTCTCAAATTCACAATTGCCAATATTAGGAATAGATAGATAATATTGTTTCTCCAATTTATAGTAGTTCCAATATTTGAACTCGAGCTTCAATTAGATTTATTTTCTAATTGAGTTCGGTTGACATTCTTCTTAGACAATCAAATCTAATTGAATTGAATAATTAAAGTAACAATGATCGTGAACTTGATGGGAATGAGCCATTGTGCTATAACGTCCTCAATCTTCATAAGTCGAGTAGTGCTCGGCTTACTCCTTTTGGGTTTCGGGGGCGTAATGCCTCGTGAATCATGACCAAGAATGGACAATTTCGGTTAATATATACACCTTAAATAGTCTAACAAGTGCGAAGTGTCGAATCTGCTCTAAATTTAATATTTAGGAACAATCTCAGTTTTTGTACACAACAATAGTGATAATACTAAATGATTTTATATAAATTAACCCTTCAATATATAAGATTAGTAATCAATTTTTGTCATGTTACCTTTTTATTATCGAGACATTTTCCTTCTTCATTTAACATGTTTATTCTTTTTTATTCAAATACCTCATTGAATATATTAAAGTGGTTATATTTATCAAATTTTAGCAAATTATAGTTTAAAATTATTAGTACTATGTATTTTTTTTTTGGTAAAGTTAGTACTATGTATTTTATTTTTTTTGTTATCAGTAATTTAGTTATTTTAGTTTCATGTCATTTTCTATAAATTTTCATCTTTCACAGTAGGTAAGGGAAAAAGAGATATTTCCTCTAAAAACATGAGATTATATTGTTGACACTTGAATCTCTGTCAACTTTGTAGTTATCCATTTTATTTTGCAAAAATAAAAATTCAAGAAAAAGAATGGATAAGATAAAAACAAAAAAGCGAGAGACAGCAAAATTTTCATAAAAATAAAAAATTAAAAAAGAAAAAAAGAAAAAGAAAAGGGGGAATATAGAAATAAAATCGAGTGGGCTGGTTTTGTCCAGCCCACTTTGGCATTTTCTGCATTCTAAGCCCCATCAGCCCCCACCTAGTCTCGTTCTTTCTTTTTGGGGCCATATTTTGTTTTTTCTTTTTAGCCCACCTCTTCCATTGTTTTCTCAGCCCACATCAAAATTAAAAAGGAAAAAGAGCCCAACCCAGCCTCCGTCTAACCTTGCTTCAAAGGAAAATAACAGGGCGTGACGTAAGCAAAACCCTAGGTGTTCTAGAAGGTGAGCTGGCGCATGAGAGAGAAACAATAACAGACAAGATTCGCGCGAGTGACGTTGGCTTGCACGAGAAGGAGGAGAGGATGGCGTCGGCCATGATAGACAGAAAAGTAGCTTGGATTGAAGTAAAAACCAAAAAGATTCTCAAGGCTTGAGGAGGGGCTGAAGAAAACCGGGAAATTTTCCATCAATAGTTGCGGTCGTCAAATTAAGCAGCCGGATTTGGTAGCCATTGGTCGGAGTAGGTGACCGCCGGTTGGTGTTGGTTAGGTGGTGATGTGTATTGTCAACGACGACTGTCGCGACCTCTTTTTTTCTTTCAACGCCCGATCGGGGCGGGGCCTCGTGGAGGCTAATGGCTCGGCTAATGTTTATTTTAGTCCGGGCTCTCCCAAGTTCACCATTTCACGACTTAATGGTTTGATGTTTTTAACCTATGAGTTAATTTTAAAACGGAGTCGCCACTAATCGATTTGGGGTGGGTCGATTAGAAACCCAAGCGAAGTACCGAGAGAAATACTTGCTCCTGCGCAACCAAAGAAATTAGGATCGGGGACTTGATTACATTAGTTAACCATTAATACCCTTTCGGTACCTAATCTTGTTTAAACCCTAAGGCTTTTTGGATTTTTGAGGGGTTTTCCATGCATTTGTAAAAAAACATTTTTTTGGAGTCTTTTCTTTTTTTTTTTAACATAAAATGCATTTTTTGATCTTTTTCTAAAAATACAAATCATTTTGGCTTTTTTTCTGACTTTTTTTGGCCTTTTTGAGAAAAATATGGATGTTTTCTATTTTTTTGATTTTTTGGAAAATAATTTTATTATTATTATTTTTTTAAATATAATATAATATAATATAATATAATATTAAAATGCGACCCGGGTCGGATCCCCAAGTTAGGTCTGACCCGGGCCGCGAGCCCCAGACCCGGACGGGCCCACGTTGCGGGCCCGACTCGGATTTTTTTTTCCATTTTTATTTAAAACAACTTAATCCAAATTTGGCCAACTTTTGTTAAAAGAATTTCAGCCCAAAACTACTCGGCCCACACGAACAAAACCAACCCAGGTGGAAACCCTACTCGGCTCAAACCCACGCTCGACCCGCCTTTTGACTCGGTTCGCAGCCGCGGACTTGTGGAACCCTACCCCTACATCGTTCGGTGGAGACGACGACGATGAGCGACGGTGACCTGGCACGAAGACGGTGGTGTCGGCACGGGCTAGTGGTGGTGAATCGGCGGTGGAGGCGACATGAACGGGTGGTGATGAGGGATCGAGGAGACAACCCGGTCCGGTGCTCACGCGAACTCGTCGGTCGTGAGCTCTGGCACAAGCTGTTGGTGCAAGGCGAGGCAGTGCCTTCTTACCTGGAAGCGATGAAGTGAATGGTGGCAGCACCGGAGGTGAAGTCCGGCGGGCTCGGTGGCTATCGGAGCAGTGCTGACCACGGCACAGCAGGGCTCGGGGACGATTTCTTTCAGATATGCACCGGAGCGGCCTCTTTCTCCGGCCGAACTCGCTCAGGCCCCAAACCTCCTCTGGTTTCTCTCAGGTCTAGTGCCGAGACCACCTCCGTTCAGATCTAGGTTCGCTCGCTCTCGGACCTCCCTCGAAGTCTCTCGGTGGGAAGTTGTCGGAGTTTGCGCACCTTCGACCTTTCTCGGGTGTGTCGGCCCCCCTCTTCGGACGGCTTCGGGCGTCTATTTATAGGTGAGGGAGATTCGGTCGACGGAGAACCTCAGTCGTTGGCCTTTAGCACGCCAACTGGTCCCCCTTGGTTGAACCGGCGTCCCATTCGAGCTCCCTCGTGCTCGGCATTGATGGCGCCCGAGACCCGTCACTTCCGACCGATGTCGACCTACCCTCTCCTCCATCGTAGGTGCTGCAGGTTTGCAGAGGAAGAAGACAAAGGGAAGAAGGAGAAGGGGCTGGGGGTCACGCGGGGGCCGGGCCGGGAGGCTTGCGCGAGAGAGAAGGAAGGGCTGGGCTCGTAGGCCTAGCCCTCCTTTGGCTGCTTTTCCTCTTTCTTTTGGTTTTTCTTGTTTGTTTATTTATTTTTTGTTCGTTTTTCTTGTTTTTTTTATTATTTAAAAGAAGGAAAAATATAGAAGCTAAAGCCTAATTAAAAACCTAATCGAAATTTAGGTGTCAACAACGACGCGTATAGAGGTTGATTCATCGCCGATAATTCAGGTTTGGTTAAGTTGCAGAAGGAAAAAAGTTATGGGGAAGAAGAAGGTGCAAGGTTGAAGAAGAAGGTGCAAGGGAAAAAGACTAAAGGGAGAGAATAAAAGAAATTAAGTAAATCATTAAAAATAAAATTAATTAAAAAAATTTCGTTTTTTTAATCTAATCGATCTCGATCCGGGTACACAAGTCGAGCCAACGGGTCAGAAAGGTAAACCAGTACAAACCCATTCCCGGATAATAATAATAATAATAATAATAATAATAATAATAATAATAATAAATTTCAAAAAAAAATATTTAAAAAGCAATGTATGTTAATTGGGCTAATTTTATGAAGAGAACAAAAAAATTATCATTGACCATCCTTATATCAACGACAGCAATATAAAACAAATTTCCATGTCTTATTC
The DNA here is from genome assembly GCA_014182565.1 of Eucalyptus marginata. NCBI lineage: Eukaryota > Viridiplantae > Streptophyta > Magnoliopsida > Myrtales > Myrtaceae > Eucalyptus > Eucalyptus marginata. The sequence continues at coordinate 3,126,230 of CM024591.1, read as the reverse complement.
AACAATTAAGCCCTTGCTATAATCTTAATTTCATTCAACTTAGTTTTCCTCTATAATGTTCTAATCGCCTTCTTATCTTCTATGTTGACCATCTCCATTTTTGGTGCACGCGCTTCCTAGATTTCAAGCAGACAAAACTACATTGCATAGGATCAAGGAATTACGGAGGAGAGTTATGATTATCTATTTCTTGTTTGTACTCGTTTTATGCAGAAGCCTTACACAAGAAGTATAGCCTTTAGCCATGTGATTGATAGTCCTCTTTCCATTTGCCTTATAGGGCAACAACTTATGGGTGACGTTTTTTCCGTGTTTGGCAAAACAACAAAACCAACTAAATTCTTTTATTCTGGTCTCCTCCAGCTTCTATTTGATGGCGAACTCCTGAATTTTGAGAACTTAACTATAATACTGTCTTGCCGTTTGATGTTATACTCTGCAATGATGGCTTATTATTGGGAAAAGTACCAAAAAAGTCCTAAACCTTTTGCATTGGTACCAATTCAGTCCTAAACTTTTCAATTGGACCAATTTAGTCCTAAACCTTTTGATATTGGTACCAATTCAGTCCGGCCCGATTTGGCCGGCCGGCGTTGACGTGGACGTCGGCCGGTGGCGGATGCGACGTGGAAATTTTTATGATTTTTTTAATTATTTTTTTGATTTTTGATTTTTTTGATTTTTGATTTTTTATTTGCCTTTTTCATTTTCTTTTCAAGCGGTGGCCGACGAGCCTCCGGTGAGGCTCGCCGCCACCGGGCGAGGGCCGCGAAGCCCTCGCCGCCGCCGGCGAGGGTCGCGGCCCTCGCCCGGCCTCTCCTCGGGCCGTCGGCGAGGCCATGGCGGCCATCGCCGGGCGGAGGCAAGGGCCGCGAAGCCCCGCCGGCCGGCAGCGAGGGTCGCGGGGTCGCGGCCCTCGCCTCCGCCCGGCGATGGCCGCCGTGGCTCGCCAGCCGGCGGGCGAGGCCGCCCGCCGCGGCAAGGCCGGGCGAGGCGCCTCGCCCTGATCCAGCGAGCGAGGGCCGCGAAGCCCTCGCCGGGGCCGCGAGGGTCACGGCCCTCGCCGCCGGATCCGGGCGAGCCGCCCGCCCGGCCTTGCCGTGGGCGAGGGCGGCTCGCCCCGCCGGGCGAGGCCATGGCGGCCATCGCGGGGGCGGAGGCGAGGGCGCGAAGCCCTCACCAGCCGCCGGTGAGGGTCGCGGCCCTCACTCGGCCTCGCCCGTGGCCACGGGTGAGGTCGAGCGAGGCCGCGACCCGCCGCCGCCGGGCCGGGAGAGGGCTTCGCGGTCCTCGCCTCCGCTGGCGATGGCCCCCATGGCCTCGCCGGCGGCCGGGAGAGGCCGGGCGAGGGCCGCGACCCTCGCCGGCCACCGCCGAAAAGAAAATGAAAAAGGCAAAAAAAAAAATAAAAATAAAAAATCGAAAAAATCGAAAAATAATAAAAAAATCAGAAAAATTTCCACGTCGGCCGTCGGCCACCGGCCGACGTCCACATCGGGCGGCAGCCAAAATTGGCCGGAAGGACTGAATTGGTACCAATATCAAAAGGTTTAGGACTAAATTGGTCCAATTGAAAAGTTTAGGACTGAATTGGTACCAATGCAAAAGGTTTAGGACTTTTTTGGTACTTTTCCCGCTTATTATTTATGTCGACATACTGATTATTGAGCGATTGTTGCAAAATCACTTGGGTTTAAATATAATTATATTTCTTTTCTAATGTAAACTTGTATATTTCGGGAATCTTGTAGGCTTGTTTTGGCAAGTAGAGTTGTTCCATTGATATCTTCGACAATACCTTTGGGTCGACGACTTGCTAATCCATTACCAAGATGCTGGCAGTGGAGCTTGCGTGCTAGCACTTTCCTTTTTAGTCTTTTTATTAGGAATAAATGCTATCATTAGTTCAATCGATGACGTTGACTTCCCTGTTATTCTCTCTTGATAAAGCAGTTTAGTTTCTATATTAGGTTGCCATGGGTTCAAATCATGTGACAGAACAAATACATGCGAAGTGAGGAATAAAACTTTATTATGTTATTTTCTTTTGGTACATTCACGAAGGACATTCATGGCCAAATTGTGAAGATGTCTTGACAAAGTTTCCTCACGTGATTTTTATTTTGTGAAGGAAAAAAAAATTGCGAAATTCTTGAGAAAATTTTTTGGAATGCTTTAGGGAGATGCAATTGCATCTCAAAAACTCTCTAAAAGCCTCTAGGCCAATGTAGGTCTATGCTACATTCTAGACAGTCATGCTACCGGCAATAATACTATTCTATTCCTGATTCCTTGATTGCTTCTCTCTCTCTCTCTCTTCTCTCTCTCAAGGCTCAGTAGTCTCTCTTCAAGCCTGCTCTTTCTAATTGGATAGGATTTTGTGCTTTTATGATAAAAAATCGCAATCGAGTTTTAAAGATTTTAATCAGTTCAATTATATCCTGAACTTTATGTTGAAAAAGTACATTTTAAGGACGTAGCGTAGTAGCAAATTTTAAGTGGCATTTGGATAATTTGAGGTAAAAGCGACATTCGGACAATTACCGGGAGTTGGGATGGAGGATTTTCTTTCCCAAATAAACTTGAAATGATTATCATTATTTGCCACTCTTAACGCTAGATTTGTAATAAGAATGCCTAAATGTTATAATTCATCATTTACTTTAACTAAATACGAAAAATATGGGTATATAACATTTGAGTTTTAATCAAAATGCATATTTCGTCTTAAAAATTGAGTTTTCCGCCAATGAGTTTGAATTTAAAACTAACGTGTTTCATAAATCACTTGCTAGCTGAATAAAAAAGAAACTCTTTTCACCGTAAGATTGTGGTCAATCTAATAATAGATTAATGTGCTTTATTTTCATCATTTTAAAAAATTCCTTTAATTACCCTGATAATCAATGAAAAGAATATTAGAGAATTAGGGCACGGCAATTCCTACAGCCTGTGAGATGAGGCATATCTTTTATTACAAACTTGACTAAATTGCCCTGAAACAGTGGTCCCACCTTCTTTAGTTAAACCAGTAAATTCGTAATTCTTTTTCTTTTTATATTTCCATGAACACTTAACCTTTTTCCCAGGTCGCATTTCTTCCGCATTTCTCTCTTTTTTTCTTGCAATTGAATCTAAAAGGAAATATATCTTTTCGCCGATTGATTAAACGGAGGCGAGAGAGAGAGAGAACAATTTTGAAATTACCGTCATCACAATCCTCCATCCAAATTACTAATCTAGAATGACTCCGTCAAATCCTAACCCTCCGTCTGAGTTTATCCAATAATCATTACGTAGGTGAAGGTTAAAATAATCAAGAAACAAACGAACAGTTTGGTATCCCTCATTTTTTTCACTTCTTCTTTCTATTTTTTTTTGGTCGAACACTTCCTCTTTCTATTTATGAAGTGAATTCTCATACATAAACTTCATGAGGACCTATATAATGCAAATATATTGAATACTATGATGATTTTTTTGTCGAGGAAACTCTACTGTTTAATAATTGATGATACAAAATCATTGTTACGATGGTAATCCAATAATATGTGAGTGTGTCGATACTTGGCACCATCTCAATTCAATTATAGGGAGAGATTGAGGATTCTGAGACAATTGTTTTCTGCAATAAACCACTGAATCGTAGGATGTCTAATTATACAAAATCAATGAAACTTCTTGCTGCAAATTTAATTTCAGAATGAATAATCGACTCAATTTGTTGCAGCAAAAATTGTCTCACAGTCGAGAGAGTTGGCAAAGTCTTGCATATCTCAACAATAAAATGGAGACTAGATGATTGTGCACACAAAAATTGCTAGAACAAGACCAAAAAACCAAAAAGGTTGCTGTTGCAGGAGATGCTACTCTTGGTGTTAGTATCCCGTGACATCCCGAATTTCCAATTCTATTTTCAATAAATGAAATGGGCATTTCATCTCGCACGCATATAGTTCTTTCCCCGAACCGATCACTCATGGGATAACTAGTCTATCGGGTGAAGCCATTAAGAAATTCTAATGCATCGGACTCGAGAATTTGACCAGGTAACGACCTTTCGACCAAGTTAATCTGTAAGGGTCATTATGGCACAGTTAAAAATCGATTAGAAGCCGGAGATAGGTCGGCTCGACGAGACATGTGATCGAGTGTGGGTGATTCCGCCGATCACACTATTCTTGTCGGTCAAGACCGAACCGACTTTTCGTCGATTGGGTCTCTTGTGTCCGTATTTGAAATCTTGAGATTTCCACGACAACCGAGGGTCGCCAATATGTCAAAGATGTACATTGTGACTTGAGATTGATCAACCACAGGTCAAATGCATAAAAATTTCTAAAAGCTACCCGGTGAGTCAGGACGCGCTAATATCGTGCCAGAGTGAGTTTAACCATGAAATTGAGATCGAATTCAGAAATTGGAAGTCATGGTGTGTCACAAATCATTTTAGGAACATCGACTCATCTTCAGAGGACTTTTCATGCAAACCGAGTTTTTCAGCAAAATAATCAAATTATGGCTAATTTGGTTCAAAAAATTTGTAGGCCCGCTTTTAGTTATACTTTTGGGATCTAAGTTGGTTCTATGGTCAAGTGGTTATGTGAATTGAAGTGTAGTAATATTGGATTAATTTTACGGGTTTCATTTGGTTCAATTAGAAGAGAATTGAAGAATTAGATGTACATGATTTTATGCCACGGCGGAAAATGAATTGAACCTATGAAATAAGGTTGTGGGAGTTTGGGTTAGTGGAGTATGACATCACTTGGTGATGTCATGGTGTGAGAAAAGAATGGCTAAGATTTGGACAAGTGGATGGGGGGATTTTGCTCTTGGAAAAAAGGACTCATCTTCTTCCTTGAATCAAGGAGCTTTGTTGGATGGGGAAGAGGAGAGAGAGAAGGTCCAACCAGCAGCCCGACACCGCCCGCACGCCCCCCTCCGCCCGCCGGACGCCGCCCCTCGCCGTTCGCCGTTGCGGCCGTCGCCGGCGCCGCTCGCCCCTCCGCCCGCGCGATGCTCGCCCGCGCCTCCGCCCGTTCGTCCGCCCCGTCCAGCCGTCGCCGTCGCCACCGGAAGTCCCGCCGAGCCGCCGTGAGCCACTGCCGAGCCGCCACCTCGCTCCTCCGCCGCCCCCACGCTCGAACCGCCGCCAAGCCACCTCCGTCGACCTCCAACAGCAGCTGCAGAAAATGGGTTTTGCAGCCTGGTTTTGGCCCTTTTTGGCCGCCTTCCCGGCCCCGGTTGCTCAGCCCGCCTTGAGGAAAGTTGATCCTCACGTCGGCCCTGTCGTTTTGGCGTGCTCGGCTCGCTAATCCGGTGAGCTTAGCTCACTAAATCTTGATTAGATGGTTAATGACGCCTAAGTGTGCTTAGTCTAAGTTAAGTGAGTTTATGTGGATTGATTAGTTTATTTGATTGAGAATTAGATTAGGGTGTTTAATTAAGTTAAATTGCATTTAGTTTAAAGTTAAGTTGGTTTATTTTTAATATCAGCCTTGATGTGACATAATGGGTTTTATTTTTGATTTATTTAATTGTTTCGAAATTCTGGAATTAAATAATATATTATATTCCGAAAATCATTAAAATATTATTTATTAAAAAAACTCGAAAAATTATTTTTGACTCCATTGCTTAGAATTTCGTGCCGATCGTCGTTGTCTTTCTTAGAATTTGAATTTGATGAATGGATGTGGCAAATTGAGTGTCGATTATTATTATTATATAAAAAAAACTCGAAAAATTATTTTTGACCTCAATTGCTTAAAATTTCGTGGCCGATCGTTCTTTGTGCAATAGTTAGAATTTGAATTTGATGAATGGATGTGGCAAATTGAGTGTCGATTATTATTATTATAAAAAAAAAAAAAACTCGAAAAATTATTTTTGACCTCAATTGCTTAATATTTCGTGCCGATCATTCTTTGTCCGGTTAGAATTTGAATTTGATGAATGGATGTGGCAAATTGAGTGTCGATTATTATTATTATATATATAAAAAAAAAACTCGAAAAATTATTTTTGACCTCAATTGCTTAAAATTTCGTGCCGATCGTTGTGCAGTTAGAATTTGAATTTGATGAATGGATGTGGCAAATTGAGTGTTGATTGTGATAAATAGGGTTTTTGGCCATAAAAACCCAAGTGTTGAATTTTGATGCAGAAATTTAATTGTTAAGGGTTACTATTGAAATTGGAGTATGTGAATGAAATGTGGAATGTCCGGAAGTCAATAATGATTTGTCGTGTGCTGGTTGATAGACTCGGTCGCAGTAGTGGCTAGGCCGACTGGACCTGTATTCTTTGTGGATTGCTGTCAATGTGTGACGTGGCTCGGGTCGCAGTAGTGGTTAGGCCGACTGGACCTGTATTCTTTGTGGATTGCCGTCAGTGTAGTGACGTGGCTCGGATCGCAGTAGAGGCTAGGCCGACTAGATCTATGCTCCTTCGGGAATGCCGTCGACGTAGTGACGAAGCCGCGCTCCATGGGAGGGAGGCGATGCCTGACATGAGTGTCAGAAGATAGCTGAATTGCGAGTAGGCTATACCCTTGTGTGGCAGTGAATAATAATTGGAATGCGTGTCGAGTGCATTTATGATTTCTATGAAAGTGTTGGCGTTCCAATTGTTTGAATTCTTATTACTACTTGAGTTTGTGTGGTATAAATTGTGCTAACCTGCATGAAGGAATTAAGATAAGGTAAGTCTTCTGTGTGATGTGGCTAGGCCACCCGGGGTGTATTTTCTTTCTAATAAGGGTTTAGGGGGTTGAACTTGCTGAGACGATGTCTCACATCGTTGTGGGCCAACATTTTCAGGTCCCTTGTGGACGGAGCGACCAGATCGCTTTGGTTGGCCTTGAGGAGTTGCAAAGGTGAAGTCTGGAGCCTTGGAGAACGTGTCCGACTTGTAGGTCGTAGGATAGTTCCTTTTTAAGAGTCGGTCTTTTGTAGACTTTTGGCTGTAGGCCTTCGTTTGTAATTCCGTTGATTTATGAAAGTGTATTGTTGTGAAATTGCTTCCGCTTTTCTATCCCATATTTTATTGTCGGGGTTTTATGATATGCTTCCGCGTGTGCATTAAAAAACTGATTGGGTCGGCGACTTAACCTGGGAACGTCGCTTTTTGAATGACCATGGTGGGATGTTGGCGCGCTCGGGGTTCGGGGCGTGACATATCCTCTTCCCTGCCTTGAGCTAGATCCGATGTCAATTAAGCTATCATACTACTGTGGGTCTAGTTCTCATCTCCGTAACAAGTGTCTAAATCTTTAGTTGCTTGATCGACCGTGTAAATAATCATCTTTTTAATCTGTTTCACAAAGAGATTGGAGAAGGGTGAGAACAACTGAATCACCAAAAATCAAAAGATGCCACGGCCAAACATATAAGGTAATATTAAGTGTTACCTCAAGCTTGTCCTCTCGGCATTATGATTCTTCGGAAGTTGTCTAAACTCCCTAGTCAAACAGAGGCACTCATAGATATTCTCGGGAGAGACAAAGTCGGTGGCAACTTTTGTGCATGACTACATGAAGAATGATGATAGTGCCAACGATTTAGAGGATTTACAATTCAAGGTCACAGTATAGGTAAAATATGTAAAGAAATGGTTTATTTACCTTCAGATTTCTAACTTGGTGGGGACATCCCAACAGGATAAAAACTGCTTCACCTAAATGTTGTTCGAATGTCCATGGTTCAATTTCTACATAGTTTCATAAGTTATGTTCGACCATTGTATTAGAGGAAAAATTGTCGGTTTTAGCATATACTAACCAAATTCCTCCTTCAACTTCCTCTTGTGCTCCAAAGTAAGATAAAACGATTGGTCGTGGATTGGATGAATGACCTGAGCATCGTGGGAGTGAGTATCAGATCCGGGAACGTGGGTTACATAAATATGCCAACAACAAGAGACAGCATAATTGTGCTGGGAAATTCACCTCTTTAACTGGAGCGCAGTATGTATGCCTGAATTCGTTATGGTGCTTACGAAGATATGCCTCCAACAGGGGGATATCCTCTCTTCGGAAAATGTCCCACAATGCGCCGCCTCTTTTCTTGATTTCTTGGTCCGAATAGAGATCGTTTCTGTGTTGGTCTTCTTCTTTTCCCTGGCATCCCTCACGGCCATTGAGGCCTTCAAGACCCCGATCTTGGCATCCCGATGCATCTACATTAAGCTCTTCATGTGATTGACATTGAAGCTCCTTCACATCCCGTGCTTTGTGCTTCTCTTTCAATGTTTTCACCGCAGATTGCTGCTCTTCACTTAAGGACACCTCTCGCGGTATGCATAAGGATATTCACCGCCAGGGGGCGGGTAAAAAGGGAGGGAAGTCAACACAATGCATGCAAGTGGTGTGTCTGATCATGACAAATATCTATTTGCATGCCATCACCTCATTCCTAATAAATGCAATGCATCTTCACAACTAAGCCGTGCCATCTACTGCCTAACCAATGTAGCACGTTCTAATTTTGGTGGATGGTGCTTGGAATATTCCTTCATATCTGGAAAGAAGGGATTACTCTACTGGATAATATCAACAACTTTCACCTCTAAATCATGCTTATGGCAACACAATTTCTCTGCTGTTTTGTCGAACACTTTCATTCATGCTTTTCTTATAAATGTTCCATACTTGGTAATAAAGTCATGATGATAACGAAACATTCAGTGATTGATGCAACACTTTTTGAAGAAGGCGCACCGCATCTGACATATCGCAGTGAAGCTTGGTCACAGAGTCACCTCTTCCTAGCTCTTCTGCAAAACCATAGGCAATATAGGTCTTCGGTCCCATGTTTGGCTTCAAGACACTTGGTGGTAACTTTGTAGCCAGGTTGAGGAAGCCAGATCGAGGGTTGGTATAGGCATGAAATGGCAGTGCAGCTATGAACTCCTCACAATGGCGTGGCAAAAGATCCTCAAACTTGTCTGAAGGAGGCCAGTCCTTTAGCTTTAGCACCCGAGGCCAAAAGTTAGAATACATTTGCCCCTCGAGTAGCCTTTGAAGAATTTGTGGGTGTTAATGTCCACCTGAAAGTTCAATCAACCGCCATAAACAAAACGTTCTAGGTATGATCAAAGATGATCTTAAATGCATGGAAAAGAAAGCAACAAGTTTCCAGATAGATTGTAGAAAAAGATGATATGATTGTCAATATTTTCGGTTGACACATTTATGGTGAGTACTTACTAAATTTTCCTAAAACATTGTCTCCCAATATCTCATGCACTTATAAGAATCCTGAGTACATGGACAAGTAATTTTGTGTCTTTACATGTTACTTGAAAAACTAAAGGTGGGATAATGATATTTACTTGGCAAGCAGCTAGGCGGTGAATGGCATTGACCTTGGATTTTGAACCAGATGTTGAATCCTTATTTTCACATAATGCACGCTGCATTACCATGGGTTCCCAGTTCAAACCAGTGGGTCCGCTCTAAAACATTTTGAACTATGACAGTTCACCTTTAATCCACTGACTTGAGAAGCATATAAGCTTTTCTTCATCCAAGATTGCACTTGATGCCGGACAATATAAGTAATCGTCGCAGAGTTTCGCATGCAGCTTTTCGTAGCATCTTATCCCCATTTTCGAGCAATCATGCTTCGATTGGTATGTTCGAATTTGCGATTCTAGCAAGTTTCTTGCTCGCGACTCAAGCCTTCTTATCCAATCTTTATCATGCATGCACTTAAGCTCTAATTTATGATTACCACATCCACCCATCTCACTTGGAGCACAATTGATGCTCCCGTCCGTGTTAGCTTTCCATTCAATGGATTGAGCAACATGACTTTGAGAAGTTTCCATCTGTGGCACCGGATCCATGTCATGAATTGCCACAAGCTCTCCACTCGTGAACATAGTCGTTGCCTCTCGTTCTCGCATCGAAGCTTCACCTCAAAGCACGAGAAGGAACTTCCCCCGACGAATTTCTTGGCAGCAATCAAGACAAAGTTCAAAATAGCACTTTGGACAGCTTCTATGGAAGTCTACAATTGAAGTAGCACAAATGTCGCTGCTACACACCAAAAAAAAAAAAAAAAAAAAAAGGACAAATATATATTGTTAGTCACATAAGAATGAAAACGCATGGAAGTATTGTGTTTTGTACTCTCCACATGTATGCTGAACCTCTTACCAGTAGACACGCTCCTGGTTTGGACAGAGACATCAGCACTTCAACCTCATCAGCTGGTGTTCCCTGAATATATCTAATCATATAAATCACGTACTAACATGAGATAAAAGGGTAAGCAATTTTCACAATGTATACCTTGTATGTTGGCTTCAATTTGTTTCTTCTGAATTTGTTCTTCGCAAATTTCCATTAACAAGGGAAGCAGTGCTTCAATTATGTACTTCAGGTGCTTAACCTTTTCATCATCAGACATGCTCACTTTTGATTCCTGAAATTGTATAACACCGTGCATTAGTCAGAAAAGAAATTGGACAAAATCTGACGGGGCATTTTCATGAGTAATGGTATGAAGCATCCTAAAGTTTCAATAGTTTGTTACAAACCATTAAGCACCTCAACGAATAGAATGCCGGTGGTTCAACTTCGTTGTCGCATCAAAGTAGGGAAGCTACGTAACCTAACAGGTAACTAGATCATGAGGGAAGACCATGGGAACTCCCCCATAAATTGGGGGCTCTTTAGTCTTATTGATTGTCAATTGTCTTTGTTTTTGTTCTTTGGTAGTTACCAAGGGGAAAGGATCATGAGACATCTATCCCATGACCTCTAGATCTAATTACAGGTGCACCATCAGTTGACCAAGGCCTTATTCCTAGTTGATGAGAGATGAAGAAGTGGAAGATTAGTGACCGAGAAGACATATACAGTCATCACAAGCAATACTAATGAATATTGAAAATTCCACTGTTGGGTCACAGGTTTGGTTTCCCTCTTAAATAACATACATTGCCCATTTCATTTTTGTCCTCACTACATATGTAATAAGATAACACACCTTTATAATGCCTCCACTGTGCAAGCAACGGCTGCAATTGCAATTTCTTCAGCACAATGGGCAAAGTTTTGCTATGTCTTCTTCTGCCATCTGAGGGTACCTTTAAAGCAAAATCAAACTAGCCTTAGTAAATATGTAGTGTTCAATTATTAGCAAGGTAATATTATCGAATTTAGCAGTAAAAAGTTTTACCATTGCTTGATGCATTGGATACAATACATAGTCTGCTCACACTTGGTACATGGGACAACGGTCCTTCGTTCTTTGTTCTCGCATTGGTGACACACCGCACGCTTTTTTCCTTTATTCTGCGCGAAGCAAGTCACGGTTATAAATGAAAAGGAAGCCCAGAAACCTTTGTCCTGAAATAGAAAGCAACTTGGTGACACCTACTGGTAGATGAATGGACAACAAAGAGGGTACCTCGTACTTCCCCATCATCGGATCTCTTCTTCTGGGGGTTCTCATCTTGACTGGACGTGCTTCTTCCACATCTTCGCTGGATCCATCGTCCATGTAGTCATCATCGAAAGTCCCATGCTATAGTTTCTTCGTGGCTCGTCGTTCGCAATTTTCTGGTTCTCGCTGCCTGTTTGGGGATTTTTTAAGTTGCTGAATGTTGTTGATATCTCCATCTAGAACAATAAATTTATTCTGTTAATGCTTCCCCATTTAGTCTAGGACAACGCATGCACTGAACTTCTCTCTGGTCGCACTCCTGCGCTTCCGTACAATATTTTTAAAATTCGAACACTCAGCAATTTCAGTTAACTTTCCCTTGTTCACACTGTTATTCTCTGACACAACATCAGTTTTCTTTGCATGTGTCACCATATCAGGCTTCCCTCGGCTTGCAATGCCCTACTATAATCCAAAACGAAAGACCACACGTGCAAGTGGCTTTTCTTTCGCAGCCGAGCGTTAGTCGGTGTCACCTCACGATTCCGGCCAACAAATCATTAAGAGAAAATGTTTTTAAAATAAAACAAGCGATCAACATCTGATTGCACAGACGAGCTATGCAAGGACAAGTTGACTGCACAGGATGAGCTGTGCAATGCCCTACTATAATCCAAAACGAAAGACCACACGTGCGAGTGGCTTTTCTTTCGCAGCCGAGCATTAGTCGGTGTCATCTCACGATTCCGGCCAATAGATCATTAAGATAAAATGTTTTTAAAATAAAACAAGCGATCAACATCTGACTGCACAGGACGAGCTGTGCAAGGGAAACTAGCAATTCGACATGCACCGAGCAAGAAACTCTTAGCTCTAGATTGATTACAGTTCCCAAGATAAGACAATCAGATGGGACATGTTCAGTTTGCAAACACTAGATAAGCTCCTCCTCGATCGATTAACGAAAAAAAGGAAATAATCGGAAGGAACGACTCAGCCACCCGTGCGCGCATGGAAAGTGGAAGCATCCGCAATGTGGCGATCCAAAGCCACGAGCTTGCGCTCCAGAGGAGCAATTGCTAATCACGATTAATTTAATCAAAAGGACATGAGTTTATGGCTAATTTAACTTTCTTCTAACCTGGAAAGAGCGAGAGGGGAGTCTAGATGCTTCTAAGTGGAGGAAATACTTACTGAGCGTTCACAGCGATGACGCTTGTTCCATTTGTGTGGAGGCGTTGCTGTGACAACGCTTGTTCCGTTTTTGGAGGAGTCTGGCGGAGGAAATAGGATTCTGGGGATAAAATAACTGAAAATCTGTAAACAAAATTTTAAATCTTGACATGAGATAAAGGCAAATTTAAAGTTTTAAGCTTCGGGAGATAAGGCAGAATTCGATGACAAACCCCAGTAGTTGTAAAATCACTCTTTTGGTCAGAAGGCAGGAATCTCTCTGTGTTGGTGTTGATTGTTTCATATAAAACTTTGAAGGAAACTTCCCACAAGGCGGAGGAGCTGTCGAAACTGCACGTGTTCTCAATCAGCTCCCCCTCGTGGCACTCGAAGGTTGCCTCCGATGCGTCGCCGTCCGCGGGAACTGGGCGAGCCCTTGCTTGGGTCCTTGCCACTTGACCTCGAGGAGGATCACCCGAGGATTGAAGCAGAAATGCGAAGTGGGTATTGGCTAGTTTCTAGTTGGTTTTGAGTGTGCATGACAGATTGGAGATTTGAGAATAAACATTAGAGATTTGAGAATAGACGTTAGAGAAATTCATAAATAAAAAGACACAATTATAGTTGATAGCAAGGTACGATGTGATTTTTAAAGGTAAGATCCAAATAAGTATTTGGTTTTTTCAAACATAAAAACATCATAATAGGCGCCTAACCTAACCAAAGCCCTATAATTGTCGACATGCATGTGATGTATTTATATTCTTTGGATTTGAATTGCCGTGAAATTAGCAGCCGATTGATACCCTTTTGAATGTTAATTGATTGAAAAAAAAAAAAAAAAGAAAAGAAAAAAAGAAAAGCAGTTTTAGTTGAGCATGTACAAGGTGAGATCATTCTTTAGGCCCTTCGGCTATGATCGAGCACATACAAAAATAAGGCTGCTAATTTAAAAATGGTTTATTTTTCAGGGATTCACGTCAGAAAAAGAAATTATATATGAAAAAAAAAAAAAAAACTCTTCAGGAGCAAAGATTGGGTGCCTTTGTCTTCTATCCCTATCAAGATCATACATAGATTTGCCCCCATTGTTGCCACACTAATCAAGAAAACAGAAAAAGATATCTACAAAGAAAACTAAAATAAATGAGTAATTTCCACAAGACATCTTGAACCTTTTCCCTGATACACCAATTCTCGAAGCTCTTTTTTATTTTGTTTTTCCCGATGCCAATTTTGTTAAAATCAATTAAAATATTGGAGCTTGGAAGAATGCTATATGTAATTATTAGACTAAAAATCATTGGTTGAATCAATTTGCATTCATCAATACGTCCCTTTTCCAATATTTTCGAAATACTACCGTATAAATACGGTATCAACTGTTTAATTCAGAAAGCAATTTCAAATAGTTATGAATTCAACTTAACAAATAAATTTTAAATAATAAAAAATAACATGTGAATTTCATTTTCAACTTATTGTAAACCCATAAAAATTTTATCCTAAAATTTCAATAACTAATAAAGAAGAGGAAAAAACAGGGATTATTAGGTAGGAATGTGGAAAACTTTTTCTGCATTTTCTTTGGCTTTGAAATTTATTTTGGCAAAGTGGACGTAAATTTGGAGTAAAAAAAGTCAAGTATAAAAAGGGATAATTGCCCAAATTTATTGATCCCTGTAAGCCGTCAATTAGATTATGTAGTTATATAACCCAAATTATCAAAAAAAAAAAAAAAAAAAACAGAGAGAGAGAGAGAGAAGGATGTGAAATATATATTTAAAAGATAGAATACATTTGATTCATTTTAAAGCCAAATGAAAATGCACAAAGCACCACAGTGTCCATTTTGAATTTCTTCTTAAAAAAATAAAATACTCTAATCTTCCAACCATTGATAAACTCCAAAAGTAGAAAGTTAAAAGGAATAAAAGTGCATAATAGGAGCATATAGTTCATCTAAAAGCATATAAGAACTGCCAAAGATTAAAAATTTTCTGAGTGTCACTTAAATTTATCTAAATGTCGCTTAAAATATTTACTTCGAATTGTTCGAATGCCACTTAAAATTTGCTGCTATGCTATATCCTTAAAATGTACTTTTTCAACATAAAATTTAGGATATAATCGAACCAATTAAAATCTTTAAAGCTTAATTGCAATTTTTTTATCATAAAAGCACAAAATCCTGTCAAATTAGAAAGAGTAGGCTTAAAGAGAGACTATTGAACCTAGAGAGAGAGAGAGAGAGAGAGAGAGAGAGAGAGAGAGAGATTTTTATCATAAAAACACAAAATCCTGTCGAATTAGAAAGAGTAGGCTTAAAAAGAGACTATTGAACCTTGAGAGAGACCAACCAAAAAAAAAAAAATCCTTGAGAGAGAGAGAGAGAGAGAGAGAGAGATTTATCATAAAAACACAAAATCCTGTTGAATTAGAAAGAGTAGGCTTAAAAAGAGACTATTGAACCTTGAGAGAGAGGTTACCCTTTCATCTTGGAAGGGGAGGTTGGGGGTTCAAATCCCCACCTTGTCAGGGGGGGATTGGGGTGGGGAAGATTTTATTTCAGGAGTGGGTTTCGACTCCCATGCCCTGCAAGGAGGCAGGGCAAAAGTCTGAGAGTAAGTGTTAGAGTAGGATTAGAGTAGAACTGACCAAAAAAAAAAAAAAAAAACCTTGAGAGAGAGAGAGAGAGAGGGAGGGAGGGAGGCAATCAAGGAAGGAGGAATAGAAGTATTATCATTGGCTCTAGAGTGTAGTATTTCAAATTACCTCCAAGCCTATCTTAGCCTAGAGGCCTTTAGAGAGTTTTTGAGATGTAATTGCATCTCCCTAACCCTAAAGCATTCCAAAAAAATTTCTCTATAATTTTGCAATTTTTTTTCCTCCACAAAAGAAAAATCATGTGAGGAAACTTTGTCAAGACGTCTTAACAATTTGGCCATCAATGTCCTTTGCGAATGTACTAAAAGAAAATAACGTAATAGAGTTTTATTCCTCCCTTAGCATGTATTTGCTCTGTCGCATGATTTGACCCTATGGCAACCTAATATAGAAATGAAACTGCTTTATCAAGAAGGCAAAAAATAGAGAAGTTAACGTCATTGATTGAACTAATGATAGCATTTATTCCTAATAAAAAGACTAAAAACGAAAGTGCTAGCAAGTAAGCTCTACGCCCAGCATCTTGGTAATGGATCCGCAAGTCGTCGACCCAAAGGTATTTTTGAAGACATCGATAGAACAACTCTGCTTGCCAACACAAGCCTACAAGATTCCCGAAATATACAAATTTACGTAAAAAAAAAAAAATTATATTTAAACCCTAGTGATTTTGCAAGAAACGCTCAATAATTGGTATGTCCACATAAATAAGAAGCCATCATTGCAGAGCGTCAAGACAGTATAATAGTCAGATTCTCAAAATTCAGAAGTTCGCCGTCAAATAGAAGCTGGAGGAGACCAGAATAAAAGAATGAAGCCGGTTTTGTTGCTTTGCCAGACATGGAAAAAATGTCACCCACAAGTTACTGCCTTATAAGGCAAATAGAAAGAGGACAATCAATCACATGACTAAAGGCTGTATTTGTTGTATAAGGCTTCTGCATAAAACGTGTACATACAAGAAATGGAGAATCATAACTCTCCTCCGTAATTCTATAATCTTATGCAATGTAATTTTATCTGCTTGGAATCCAGGAAGTGCACGCACAAGAAATGGAGATAGTCACATAGAAGATAAGAAGGTGATTAGAACATTATTGAAGAAAATTGAGTTGAATGAAATTGAGATTATAACAGGGGCTTAGCTGTCGAATAAGGAACTTTGTTAAATATTGCTCTTGTTGACATAAGGATAATAAATAGCTTTGTTAATTAATTTATTCTTCATCATCATCATCATCATCATCATCATCATCAGCATCATCATATTATTATTATTATTATTATTATTATTATTATTATTATTATTATTCATCCTCTCCCTTT
This sequence comes from Eucalyptus marginata, assembly GCA_014182565.1. Classification (NCBI taxonomy): domain Eukaryota; kingdom Viridiplantae; phylum Streptophyta; class Magnoliopsida; order Myrtales; family Myrtaceae; genus Eucalyptus; species Eucalyptus marginata. Next base: position 3,109,665 of record CM024591.1, on the reverse strand, counting down.
TGTGTTTTTGTCTATTTTGTCCTTTTCCCCTGCACCTTCTTTTCCAACCTTGCACCTTCTTCTATCCCCGAATCTTTTCACTTGAATTATCAGCGATAAATCAACCTCTATACACGTTGTCATTGGCAATACACATCACCACCAAACCAACACCAACTGACGGTCACCTACTCCGACTGACGGGCACCAAGTTCGGTTGCTTACTTCAGCGACCGCAACTATTGATGGAAAATCTCCCGGTTTTCTTCAGCCCCTCCTCCAGCCCTGAGAATCTTTCTGGTTTTTCTTCAGTCCAAGCTCCTTTTCTGTCTTCCATGGCTAACGCCATCCTCTCCTCCTTCTCATGCGAGCCAACTCGCTCGCGCGAATCTTGCCTGTTACTCTTTCTCTCTCATGCGCCAGCTCACCTTCTAGAACACCTAGGGTTTTGCTTATGTCACGCCCTGTTATTTTCCTTCGAAGCAAGGTTAGAAGGAGGTTGGGCTGGGCTCTTTTTCCTTTTTAATTTTGGGCTTTGAAAACAATGGAAGAGGTGGAATAAAGAGAAAGACAAATATGGGCTAAAAAGAAAAACAAAAGATGGGCCCAAAAAGAAAGAACGAGACTAGGTGGGGGCGGATGGGGCTTAGAAAGCGGAAAATGCCAAAGTGGGCTGGCCGAAACCAACCCACTTGATTTTATTTCTATACTCCCCTTTTTCTTATTATTATTTTTTAAAATTTTAATTTATTTAATTTATTTTTTATTAAACTTTTACTATCTCCCTCTATTCTTTTCTTCTTCTTATCCATCCTTTTTTTTTTTTTTTTCTGTATTTTTGTATTTTTGTATTTTTGTAAAATAAAATGGATACCTAAAAAGTCAACAAAAATTCATGTGTCAACAATATAATATTGTGTTTTTAAAGGAAATCTCTCTTTTTCCCCTACTTACTGTGGAAGATAAAAAGTTATAGAAAATGACATGCAACTAAATTAACTAAATCATTGATAATAAAAAATATATAGTGCTAATAATTTTAAACTATAATTTGCTAAATTTTGATAAATATAGCCACTTTAATATATTCAATGAGGTATTTGAATAAAAAAGAATAGACAAGTTAAATGAAGAAGGAAAACGTCTCAATAATAAAAAGGTAACATGACAAAAATTGATTACTAGTCTTATATATTAAAGGGTTAATTTATATGAAGTCATTTAGTATTATCACTGTTGTTGTATACAAAAATTGAGATTGTTCCTAAATATCAAATTTAGAGTAGATTCGATCACTCCACGCTTTACTTGTTAGACTCTTTAAGGTGTATTTATCAACCGGAATTGTCCATTCTTAGTCATGATTCATGAAGCATTAGGCCCCCGAAGACCAAAAGGAGTAAGTCGAGCACTTCTTGACTTAAAATGAATGAGGATATTATAGCACAATGGCTCATTCCCATTGGGTTTACGATCGTCATTACTTTAATGATTCAATTCAATTAGATACGATTGTCTAAGAGGAACGTTGACTGAACTCGATTAGAAAGTAAATTTGATTGAAGCTTGAATTCAAATATTAAAACTACTATAAATTTAAGAAACGATATTATTTATCTATTCCTAATATTGACAATTGTGAATTTGAGAAATGATGTAGTTTATTTTTATGGCCCTTCCCCTGAGCTGGATATATTCTTTGTATCTACGTGAAGCCAAACAATAACCATGCGTGTTGTTGTCATGTTCTATGTTGTTATCGATATGTGTACTTAAATGTATTTGTACTTCTTGTTTTATTATAGATTTATCAAATAATCCACGTAAAATGTGAGTTAAATTCAAGTATATAATGATTATACTATAAATATTGGGGGGCCAAAAAGGCATTGAGGAAAAGTCATGTGAAGGGATTTTCTTTAGGTCATTTAGATTAAAATGAATGACGAGGATATATTTAGGACCAAGCATACCACGAGATGCCTTTACCTTTTTTTTTTTTTTTGGCAAATTAAGTTACGAAGCCTTATTGATAAGATTCAATTTCAATATAAATTGATTATTCTTAATCTCTTTAAGAGATAGCGATAAGTCACCGATAACTCAATTTTAGAAATATTGACATTTTTTCATTTGAAGAATGCAAAATTAATAGAATCTTTAAATTTGATTTGTCATGTATCTATCACGCATTGCAATATAATGAATAGAGTATGATAACTATAAAAACTACATTACATTAGGATATTAAAACTGTTGTTATTTCTAATGATATCATATCTCTCTCCCCCTCTGATGTGTGCGAATAATCCTTTTCTTCGGTTTCTTTTTTTAAAATTATTTTATTTAGCTTCTTTCCACATCCACGATATCCAATTTCATATAAAACATAAATTAATGTATTGTTGGCCAGTACATAAATTGATGTTAAAGCAAATAGTTTTGTGATGGTATTACTCAGCTTATAAATGAATCCAGTGGTTTTCCTTTGTGGATGTCAAGTTATCAGTTTAGCTCAATCGAATTTATTGCTTTTTGCTTTGTAAAACAAATAAAGCCAAATAACTTTCTTTTTTGGAAAATTAAGTTACAAAGCCCTATTGATAAGGTTTTACCAAAAAAAAAAAAAAAAAAAAAAGCCCTATTAATAAGGTTCAATTTCAATATAAATTAGTTATACTTTATCTCTATGAAAGATAACGATAAGTCACAAGTAGCTTTAATTCAAAAATATTGACATCTTTAATTTCAAGAATGCAAAAGTAACAGAATAAACACGTTTGTATCGCACACAAACCTCAGATAGAGAGGGACCACATCAGTGACACCAAGACGACTCTGTTCCACCATCGCTGAAGTGAGGATTTCTCTCGGGTTAGTCTTCTTCTATTTCTCGGCGACGTTCCACCAAAGTATTCACGATTAAGTTTCTAGGCGGTTAGGTCTTGTCGCATGATACAATCCGTTTCGAAAACCAGAAAGATCGTTGAAGTTTCTTGATAGTTTCTTGCGCATCAAGCACTAATTCATTGACACCGTGATCACGATAGCCACCCTAGATCGCCCGACATATCTTCGGCTACAAAGGGAACGCATGGTGGAGCGTCTGTTCTCGACCACGACGACTCAAAGCCGGCGCCCAAGGCACGATGATTCTCTCACGTCGCATGATGGAAGAGATGAGGATGAAGATGGAGGTGAACTTGAGGCTAATTTGGAGGGTGGGCGAGAGGAGAAGAGTGCGAAGAATGCGAAGGGGAAGGAGGAGGAAGAGGACTTAGAGAAGGAGTCTGTTGATGAGGCGAAGCCGATCGGCAAGCCAATTAGGATTTCCTTCGAGAGGAGTGAGAGGAGGAAACATTACAAGGCATTCGAATACGATGGAAAGCAATATGATCTCGTGAGTATTTTTCTTTTTATTAGTTTTCCTTAGGGATTCTACATTGGATGGGGTCGTTCATTCGTTCTTTTTGTTTTTCATTCAAGTCGTTCACGATTTTTGCATTGGTGTATTAAGAATTGGCTTTTCAAGATATCAAATTTTACCTTCTTTTTTTCTTTTTTTAGTGGAAAAGACAGCTTCACTATGGGTTTCTTGATGTCTCCTTCGACAAATTGAGTTTCTTTGTTCTATATGATCATTTAGGTTCCGTAATTTACTGAAAGAGAAACATCTTGCCTTTATTAATTTAGTAACGGATCCAGCTAGGCTACCTTTACTGTTATATTGACATTGTAACCGTGCTTTTATAGCCACGAATAATTCATTATACTAGTTGGACTTATTTGGGCAACCGGAGTACAAATTTCCAAAATTAATTATTAAAACTGGCCCTTATGCTCCAAAATCACAAAAGCTCCCTCTAAAAGAATTAAAAAAATCAGAACCTTATCATTTAGCAAAATATTAAATACCTATAGGGAACAAAAGTTAACGTAAAAGTATGCCTTTCATATTTATTTTAAGTTTCATGCTTTGTACCAATATTTATTAGTAAATGTCATGTGTAATTTCTAAAAGAGAAATTGAAATTTTAATAAAAATCAATAAGTAAAAATTATATGATTATATTGCTAACTATGTGACTCGACTAGAGCGAGACACAATATATAGTGATGGTGCACTTCACAATGGCAAATGAAAAATCATAGAACAAAGAACGAGACAAAATATATTGTAAACTTTAATTCTAAGGTGCAATTTGAAAAATTCATAGAAACTTACTAAAAAAGTAAAATTGAATAATATTTTCAATCAGATTTGTCTTTGATTCCATGTGCTGTTTCTGATTTCATATTTCTCACATTTGAGTTGTTGTTTTTGTAGACTAGCTAGTCTCACCAAAGCCTGAAAATAGTAACATGTTTTAATACTATACAGATGAGATAAACCTTGGGAATTCTAATACTAATTATTAAGTAGGATAATATTTCTTTAACTTGCAGGAGGTTAATACTATATAGATGAGATAAACCTTGGGAATTCTAATACGATAATTATTAATTAGGATAATATTTCTTTAACTTGCAGGAGGATTGGCCATAATTTAGTAAGTTTTTGTTTAATTATGCGTAATCTTGAGTAAATAATCTTTCTTATGTTATTTTGAATAAAGTAACTTCAATTGAAACCGGATGAACAAGTCATCCGGTTTCCCCGAAATGCTTTTGTGGCCAAGACTTAACCGTCATTCTCTGTAAAATGCGAGCACCATTAGTTTAATCATTATGCTTTAGTAAAATTATATTTTCGTGCTTTTTTTTTTTCTCTAGAACACGTGTTGGCTTTTGTTCTATCTTGTTTGCTGTTATAACGTGGACAAACGTATGCATGGCCTCACCCAAGAAAATTATCCCATTGAATGGGCAATTAACTTTCCCTTATCGACATATTGGGTTCCTTTGGTCTATATGATAATTTAGGCTCCACAATCCTATGAAAATTATATGTCTTGCTTCCGTTAATTTAGTAAAATATTATTCTCATGCTTTTTTTCTTTTTTCACTCTAGAACACTTGTTGGCATTCGTTTGCCTGTTTGTTCAATCTTGTTTGATGTTGTAATGTGGAAAAATGTATGCATGGCTTCCCCCAATAAAATTTTCTTACTGAATTGGCAATTGACTCCATCTCCTTTTCCACAGGACTAATCCAAGATAAATGCATAGACAACTTCATGTTATGATCCTCTTTGGAAAAATATTCATCTCTCCCCTTTAAGCAAATTTGGAAGTCTTTACTTTCCTCCTTCCTCAAACTTTTGCTTAACTGTTGTTCTTTCCATATTATGGCTATCATTTAGGAGGATACTGTGCTTGTGGTTCCCGATGAGATAACCCAAAAACCATATGGGGCTATTACCAAGGTAACTCCATTTTTGTTCAATCATAACGAATCAAATTAGAGGATGATGATGTGTGTATATATATGCTTTGTTTATTAGTCAACTCCCTCTAAACAGACTTTTGTTACATGAGCATTGGTCTTCTTATTGGGCGAATGTTTCTGCATTATGGTGGCCGATTTTTTTTTTTTTTTTGGTTACTTGAATTTTGTCTTCTCTCTTTATTATTTATAAAAACTTTGTTTTTTTTAACCGTTGTAGAAGAGTTTGTACCCTTAGTTGCTATTATGTTTTGTCGAGCAGTATTTTATTAAACACTCATCATATGGTTATATAGGATATTGCACAAACCAATAATGGAAGGATGATGGTTATAGGACAATGGTTCTACAGACCTGAAGAAACAAAGAAAAAGGAAGGTGGGAGTTGGCAGTACCATGACAACAGAGAGCTCTTTTATAGTTTTCATCGAGACGAGATTTCTGTAGAATCTGTGATGCACAAGTGTGTGGTACACTACGTTCCAATTCACAAGCAACTCCCTAATCGAAAACAAAATCCTGGTTTCATAGTGCAAAAAGTTTATGACACTTACGAAAAGAAGTTATTCAAGTTGACCGATGATGATTATGAAGTCAACAAACAACGTAAGATAGATCTTTTCCTTCAAAAACCCTCAAAATGCTTGGGAGATCTCCCAGATATTGATACAAAGAATGCTCATGCTAACCAGGAAGATCAGTTGAAGAGAAAAAGGAGCTTCCAAAGAACGAATGTGTCACCTTTGGATGTCTCTAGAGAGGAAGATGCAACAGCCAAATCAGATCAACGCTTTAAAGCTGAAACACCAAGACGTTCTACAGGTAATGCCTCTAAATACTATGCCATTTTAGTCAGGTTTAACAAACTAACTGGAGAAAGCGCTTGTGATAAATGGTTAGAGAGGCTTCTTCAGGTTGTACAGTTGTGTGCACTTCTGAAGGAAATAATGATGAAAATGGAACTAAATGTTGAGAACAGAAAGTGAAGGCATGGATGACAATTTTATTTTATTTTTAAATACATTTATTTTCACTTGGGAAGTGGGTGAGCATCCTTTAATTTGGTCAAGGTACCAGCAGTAACTGCCCTTGAGAAGGCTTCACATCAAACCCTTTCGTCAAATTTTCAGAAATATAATAAGAAGTTGAGGCAGTTATTTTTCAATCTGAAGGTAAGAAATTGTTTGGCCTGTTATGGGAAAATCACCAGCATTCTAGTCCAAATCTAAGCACACATCCATGCAGGAAAAGCTCGGTGGTTTGTCAGTTCACTTTGCTGTATAAATTTTCTAGAGAAAGGTATAAATGTGGTTTCTATACTCTTTTCTGATTTTTCTTGCAGAATAATGCGCTTCTAGCCCACCCTTTGTCAAATGGAGAATTGGAACCTTCAAGATACTGAGCATGTCGCCTATGAGTGGAAGATATTCTATCTTTTTGATTCAGGTGCTTGTATTATCAAACTGGATGGCTAGCATTATTCATGCCAATTTCTCAATTATTGGTCAAAAAGAAATTCTCATTCCCACCAATGGCATCGTCTAGGCTCCTGGTTGCATCTAGATTGGCCTACAGACTCTTGTTACTTTGTTTTTAGAGAATACTATGGTACATTTTTTTCCTACAAGACAATTTTCATGTAATAATTTGTTGCTTTAGAACTGTTCGGACAAATTTCTCTACTACATTCATATGTGAATTCTCTCTTTAGAATTCACATGTGAACTTCTCTTTAGAATTCACATAAAAATTCTCTCTTCTCTTTAGTTTTGTTGAGAAGGCTAGAATGAAAATGGTCTTTCGCGAGTTTGATTTACACGAGTTTCATCAAATATAGAATTTGATGTTCCTTTGAGCAACAAAAGTAAATGTATCAAGAGACTCCAAAAAATTTGGCAACAAAGAACTCGACTCATTTTCCGAACACCGATATTCTCTGACTTAAAATGGAGAAAAGAAAATGAAAAGGGACGACACGACATTATCGTCTCATCTCAATGCATAGAAAGGTGCTTAATTCAGTTGCATCATCAAGGTGACATACAATCCCAGAAAGATCATCTATTGCACTCTGTCATGAGCTGCATTACTAGTGTAATGCTAGCATATGGACGAGAAATTTTGCTCCCGTTAACCTGACATTTTTCCTGCAGCGGACTTCTCAAATTCTTATTGGCTGAAATGCAGAGATTCATTCAGAGAAGCATCAAGTAGATTTGCCATTCTCTATGCCACGACATATCCCCACCCTTTTGTAAAAAAAGTTTAAGCACCCTCAGGGTACTTCCCTAGAATGCAATATGAAACTAATGTTAAAATATTCAATATCCAATATCACAATGATATGTTTAGATATAAAGCTCCATTAATTGACTCAATAAACTAAAGGTGTTCTTTTTAACCCGATTCCTGTTTTAATGGTCATTCGACGATCGATAATGGCGGGCAAAAGAAGTAAAGTGACTCTTTGGGACTTCTTCGGAGATTCTAAACACTTCGATTTGCACTGAATACCCATGCTCGCGCTTACTTTTTGTGTTCTTATTTTATGTTAATGTGGAACATGCTGCTTAGTCTACATCCATTTAGGGAATGATCTGACGAAGCATGATATAAATTTAATGATTCTGTTTTACTCTTGGGAAGAAATCGTTGGAACAGCATGACAGATGACGTGTACTTTGGTGCATGCAGGATGGCAAGCTAATGGTATTTAAGGGCGCGCATGACAAAATTTCTGGAATAGAAATCAATTTCTATTTCATAGACTGAGCAAAGAAATGCGTTTGATAAAGATTGAAAATTTCTATTTTTGGAATAAAAATCCGTTTGGTAAAAGAATGAAATTTTTATTTCTAGGAGCGGTGATGACCGGCGTCCGGTGGCCGGAGTCCGATGTCCGGTGAGTAGCGGCGAGCGGTCGGAGTGTGGAGTTCGACGTCCAGTGTTTGGCATCCGACGTCTAGAGTTCGGCATCTGACGTTAGGCGGTCGATGGCCGGCATTTGGCATCCAACTATCGAAGTTCGGCGTTCGGCATCCGACTAGCCGACGACCGGCATCCGACATCCAGAGTCTGGCGTCCAATGTTCGGAGTTTAGCAGCCGGTGGCCTTTGGTTGAAGTCTAGTGGACGGCCAACATCCAATGGCCGGTGGCAAGCGGCGGGCGATTGGCGGCGAATGTCCGGTGGTCAGCGATAGGCCTCCGGCATCCAGCGGTTGGCGATGAGCAGCCAACGACTGATCGGCATTCGGCATCTGACGGCCGATGGTCAATAACGGGTGGCCGGACTTTAGTGGCCGACGGTTGGCGGCGGGCAACCGGTGGCGGGCAGTTGGCGAGTGGTGGGCATCCAGCGTCCCATGGGCAGCCGGTGGGCGATGGGCAGTGACAAGAGTGAATGATGAAAAAAAAAATTGATTTCTCATTTCTGTTTCAGAAATAGAAAAGTTAAAAGTTTTAACTTTTGATTTTTACTCCAAATCTATTTCTAGAATAAAAATCTGTTTCAGAAATAGAAAAATTAAATTGCGTTACCAAACGGATTTCTATTTTTAACCTGTTTCGAGGAATAGATAAACAGAGAAATCGAGAAATATAAATGTTGTCATGCGTGCCCTAAGTGGGCCGGCATGGACATTATTCCCAATGAGGCCCAGGCTCATTCTTCTCTGAAAGACCTTGCTTTCAGATTTATTTAATTTATTTTATTTTATTCTTTTATTGTTGTAGCATCATATAATTCTTGATGGGAAAGCTCGATAAAAACTAGAAATGAGGTTATTATGGCCCTTAATTATAGAATCTCAGTACAACACCCTCCTCATTGAAGCCTCGATGGAATGTTCCTTGTCTCCTTGGGGGATTCTGGCCTCTATCGAGTTTGGGATCTAACTTCCTTTGTTGCCGTAGCTTCTGTGCCAAAAGAGGATGTGAGCTCACGAAACCCTTTTCTTTTTTTTCTTTTCTGAAAATTTCAAGCGAAGTTCTTGGATTCTCCATATAAGACCTGGTTAGTCGCTGTGCTGTGGTATATCTAATATCTGTATATTTTAAGAGTACAACTACAACCAAAGCACACGTGGAGTTCCTGTCTAGTGAGGCATTTGACAACTTTTTTACCGAGCGTCAGAATTTCAACTCGTGCATGTGTTCTTTAGTCTATAAAAACAGACCATTGAAGCAGGTTCATATGATCGCAGAAAAATCTATCTGAATTCCAAAAATGCTACTTTCTGAAGTACTTCCTTATCTACCATGGGCTAAAAGGCTATTAGTGGCCTTTAGAAATGTAATTACATTTCTCCAAAGTTGAGCAAAAAACAGACAATGATTTGCATTTATCCAAGAGACTTTAGAGTTCCAAAGTCCATTTGTAATGCTGAACCAAATAGGGCCTTAATCTTTTGAAGAATATGTCAAAAATTTAACGTCTGCTTCGCACAGGTCCTCAGCCATCATTCTTTTACAATCCCAAATGATGTATTATGCCGTCGGCCTACTAGTAGTTGACACAAGTAGCATTGGGTGATGTAGGGATAGCTTGAATGACTAAATGAACGGGTTTAGCTCATCTAGTAGGAGGATTTGAAATTGTTAGAATGACTGATAAAAAATGTGATATTAAATAAATGGAAAAATAATGAAACATATGGACAAACGTAAATATATCCTGCATAATTACTGGGGGAGAATTGTCCAAAAAGTCCTAAACCTATTGCACTTTTGCCAATTCAGTCCTAAACCTTTTAATTTGCCAATTGAGTCCTAAATCTTTTCACTTCTTGCCGATTCAGTCCATCCGGTCAATTTTGGCCGGAAAATGTTGACATGGACGTCGGCGGTGCCACGTAGGGCCTAGGGGCTGATGTGGACAATTTTACATAATATTTTAATATTTTTTTGAATTCTTATTTATTTATTTATTTATTCTGTTCCCCCCCTTTTTTTTTTTTGGTTTTCTTGGCCTTTTCGGTGGCCGGCCATCGACCACGGCGACGGCCGGTCACCGGCCACCGGCCACGGCCAGCCCCGGCGGGCCTCGCCCGCCAAAGGTGAAGCCCGGTAGGGTGAGGAGGAGCCCCAGCGAGGGGAGCCCTCACCCAAGCGCGGGCACGGCAAGGGTCGCCTGGGCGAGGCGACGCCCAGCGAGGCCGCCCTGGCCTGGGCGAGGCCCGGCCTCGCCAGATTTGGCGAGGGGAGCCCTCGCCAAGGCTCGCCGTTGCCCAGGCGAGCGTCCGCCTCGCCGGACTACATCTAGCGAGGCCGGCCTTTGCCCCTCTTGCTCGTCGCTCAACGTTGCCATCGCCGGCCGGGGTGAGGGCCGACCTCGCCGGATCTGGTGCAGGTGACGCCGACGCTCGCCGGGCGAGGGTGAGCCCGGCGAGGGCTCCCCTCACCAAATCTGGCGAGACCGGCCCTCGCCAGCCAAGGCGGCCTCGCCCGGTGTTGCCGTCACTGGTCGACGCCCGGCGAGACCGCCCTGGCTTGGGCAAGGGCTCCCCTCGCCGGGGCTCCTCCTCGCCCTGTCGGGCCTCACTTGTGGTGGTGAGGCCAGCCGGCTGGCTGTGGCCGGTGGCCGGCCGTCGCTTGTGGTTGGTGGCCGGCCACCAGAAAAGGCCAAGAAAGCCAAAAAAAAAAAGAAGGAAAAAAAACAGAAAAAAATAATAATTCAAAAAAATTCAAAAAAACATTAAAATATTATGCAAAATTGTCCACGTCAGCGCCGGCAGTCCTACGTGGCACCGCCGGCGTCCACGTCAACATTTTCTGGCCAAAATTGGCCGGATGGACTGAATCGGCAAGAAGTGAAAAGGTTTAGGGCTCAATTGGCAAAGTTAAAAGGTTTAGGATTGAATTGGCAAAAGTGCAATAGGTTTAGGACTTTTTGGACAATTCTCCCGTATTGGCATGGTTCTCTGTTATTTTCTAGTTGACTGTGTATCCGATATGCTTTTACACCAAAGACATTACGACTTACGATAAACCTAAACTGACCCTGTCTAATGATTTGCGTGACAAGGCTGAGTCAATAAGAATGATACTCTTGATTGACATTGTGGTTGGCAAAGTTTTCTCCTATGTGAGTCTTGGACAATATGTCTATCAATAGTTTGTTGTCTGTAGACTTAAAAGAATTCTCTCCACTGTATTGTTAAAATTTCGATCATCTTGCACTTCTTATCGATTCGAGCCTTGTCTATTTTATTTTGTTCAGGGGAGTTGGCCAAGTAGGGTGTTGATTTGGGAGTGAATTTGTTGTGCTTGCAGGGCAAGTGATAAAGGGATGGGATCAAGGTATCAAGACAATGAAAAAGGGGGAAAATTCTATTTTCACCATACCTCCAGAGCTAGCTTATGGTGAGTCTGGCTCACCTCCAACAATACTTCCTAATGCAACTCTGCAATTTGATGTTGAACTACTTTCTCGGACGAGTGTCAAGGATATTTTCAAGGATGGTGGCATATTCAAACAAATTCTGGTGGAAGGTGAAAAATGGGAAAAGCCTAAAGATCTTGACGAAGTATTAGGTGTTTAATTCATTCCTCTTCTGTGATAATTTTTATCAGGAATTTGTTAAATGAAAAGATGCTGATGGTATTGACTTCTTGTTTATGTAGGCAAGCATGAGGTTCAGCTGGAAGATGGTACCACTGTTGCAAAGTTTGAAGGAGTGGAATTCACCGTCAAAGAAGATGAATAATTTTTGGCAAAGAATGAACCTTTTTCGCTGCCCTGCGCATTTGTCTAGTGCTAACCCCCCTTTTTTTTTTTTTTTTTTTATTGTAGGACATTTTTGCCCAGCAGTTGCTAAAGCTGTCAATACAATGAAACAGGGAGAGAAAGTTCTTTTGACAGTCAAGCCACAATGTAAGCTGAACTTCTTTCCCGCTTCTTTTTTCTTGTGGAGCATTCTGCTGGGATGCGTTTTGTTAATTTTAGACCTTGTCTGAAGATGGATTCGGTGAGAAAGGTAAGCCATCTTCTGGATATGAGGGATTAACATAGGCTGTTTGGTGTAGCTAATAAAATAGTAGTGATTACTTTATTTGTATGATATTATAATGGTGAAAGATAATAGAGTAAATAACTAAAATGCCCTTACTCTGTAACACGTTAGCTATTAGTAATCATGTAATTCATTACATTATTAACGGTACATAACTATATAATAACATAAAACTTTGCACACATTCCTGATGGCACATTATTTGAAGAAGCAGCCCCAATAGTCAATTTAGCAAGAGCCCGGCAATTTCGCACAAGAATTCGAAATTCAAAAATCACTTCAAAGCACAAACAGAAATGCCAAAACCAGAAGTTCCCCAACAAAGACGAACAACCATAAGCAACAACGAAGATCAAATTGCTATGAAAAGCACTGAGGAAAAACTTTAATGAATGAACTCACAGGCAAGAGAGAACTGTTAGTAGTCGAAAGGCCTTCATGCTTCCAGGAGAAGAATAGAATACCACATAGCATGGGAAAATCGTCTTAAAATATTATAGACATATTACATGGCGGTCAATTCGGTCTTAAATTTTTCAATTTAGTCAATTTAGACGTAAACCTTTACACGATATACCAATGTAGTCCTTTTGGTAAATTTTAGTTGGAAATTGTTAATGTAAATACTTGTTATCTTACGTAATACAACCAACGACGCTGACAATAACAATTTTTACAATTTTTTTTTAATTTTTAATTTTTTTCTTTTCTTTATTTATTTATTTCCCTTAATCTTGTCCTTTTTGCCTCTGTTCAGTCGTCAACCATCGCTAAGACCAGGGCGAGGATCATGCTGCCCTTGCCTAGAACGATATGAGATAATAAAAGGAAAGAAAAAGGAAAAGTCTAGGAAATGTTTTTTAAAAAATTGCAAAATTCTTCCACATCAGCATTAATAATGTCATATATGATGATAAGTGCTAATTGGACCATCACAGTAGCAAATTCCGACCATAATTACATTGAAAAATCATATATAACTTTAAGATTAATTGGTCAAATTAAAAGTTTAAGAACGAATTAGCCAATATGTACTATAGGTTTAGGACTTTTGGAACCATTTTTCCGCACAGCACATCCATATCCTCCACCTTCAGCCCCTTAACAAGCAGCTTGAGGCACCGCCAATTCGATAGCCGCGTTAACAAAGCCAACATTTCATTTTGGGCATGTTGAGGTTTAGATTTTCCTCAGTGAAGATGCCGCTCAAGCCACTAAGGCGAGCTGTCGTTGATCGTCCCCTCTTCCGCCTCAGCTCACCATGGGGTCCTATCCTCCACCGTTGCTTTCGAAGGCTCCAGACTCTTTGGGTGCACTTGAATTTAGTCTCTCTCTCTCTCTCTCTTTATTTTTTATTTTATTTATTTTATTTGTTTGCTAGATTCTTGATTTTTTTTTTTTTTTATAGGGTTCTTGATTTCCTTGGGTCTTTGCTAGATCTGGCAAAGTTTTTTTTTTTTTTGGATTGTGCTTGCATAGCAGCATCGTTACGTTTGATAAGTAACCACGCGACTTAGGCCATCTATTTTATCTTGTTTGCGATGGGCAACCGGAGTTGAAAATCATGATTTTGCATTCGTGTAATATTTAAAGAAACAAATCTAATAACGTTATTCAATAAAAGGAAATCCGAGAGGCAATTGACTGCAATCTCAGTTATTGCAATGGAAGAAGGGAGTTGCACCGAGCGGTGGCGACGGTGGAAGACGACAGTTGGAGTAAAGATTACCAATTCATAATAAATCTTGAAAAAGTCATTTATTCGTAGCAAACTCTTTTTTCTGTTTACCCCTTCTTATTGTAAACCTAATTTGTCCTTGGTAAAAGCAAATTGTTTTAGATAATTAGAAGTTTGGTGTATAAGTGGTTTGTGGCAACTATCGATTGAAAGGGAGAAAAGATTTAGGAAAAAGCTGTGTATGGCATTAAGGCACATGACAAGAATAAATAGGTACAATAAAGCCCAATTTATAAGATATTATAGGAAAATAATCCCAAAGAAGAATATATATGGAATCCCTAAGATATTATAATATAGACGTGTTCTCAAGAACCTTAAACAATTGAAACATACTTCCTGAGAGACTTTCGATAGAACACTCTTGAGTGGTGGGATGGATCATGGAACTACATATACTGTACTAAAAGAACCCGAGAAATCACGCTCTGTAATTAAGTCGCCTTTGATTCAACATAATGAACAAAAACGAAAACTGTCGTGTCTTGTTACTCGCGACTGTCAAGGCCACAGCTCCCGTTCAACTCTCCCATGTCTGTCACTTTTGTAAACCATTGCCTATACCCCAGGCCAAGGACCGCAAGAAACCATCGCACTCGCTAAATTAAATAGATTATGCGCTCAATTATATAGATTATGCTAATCACGTGTTGAGAAATCGCGATGCCCTATTGAATGTCACTCAAAATACGGGTTCTCACGTGATTTTATGGACTATGATTGGCGGGCCATTATTTAATGAATCTAGTCCACGATAAGCAGAATTTCCATGACATTACGCAGTCGTACCTCCTCCTCCTTCCTCAGTCCATGCGCAAAATTACATGGAAAAAAAAAAAATTCATGAAATTCATCAAAACTTTCCACGGGTTTCGACTCGTTTTGTTTTCGAGACTATGAAGGAAAATAATCGTGATTATTACTTTTCGCTGACTAAGCAGCGCCAGGTGTGATCGTTTTATACTTTTCCCTTTCTCTTTCACATTCGAGCCATTCACTAGTGGCTTCTCTGCCTCCGCCACCTGCGTCGCCGCTTCAACTCGGGTGACCGAAGGCCCGATCATATTCTACCACATAGCCGATGAGGACGGAGAAGTGGTGGGCGAGGACATGGAAGGCTATTGCCTCAATGATTTCAGGGGGATACTGTGGAGGAACTGAGTCGGAAACTGTCGTAAGAGACCGGAATCGACAGCCTCGTTGTGTGTTCTCACAATCCATTGAATGGGAAGCCCTTCCCTCTTCGCTTACGCCTGCCTCCTAACATCATTATGCACGTCGTCCTAGTCCCATCATTCTCATCCCGAAAGACCAAGAGTGCCCTCTTCTGCATCATCTTTTTTCGCCATGAAAGGATCGTTTTCGGTTCTATGTTATGTTTGAGATAATGAATTCTAGCAGTTGCAGACATTTGTGAAATTCAATCTTCCATTTGATGCAGAGAGTCCCCAATTAGAATTAGCAATGATTGACAAGTTTTTGGTGGAGAGTTGGTGCGGGTAGTTAATTGAAACGGTAGATTCGTTCCAATTTATAGTGCACTGATCTCATTATCAGATTAAAACTGTCCTTAATGACGCCATACCTTGTGCATTAATTCTAAGTTTGTGTGATTTTCTGTGATTTAAATAGGGATGTCAAGTAGAATCGGACAAGATTATCGATTTCGTTTGATAGATAAGGTGGTAGGTTTCCCCCCTCTTCAAGTTCAAGTGGTTCATCCTCGGATGAACCTTGAACCAAAATCCTACCTAGATAACTGAACACTCACCGGACGGGTCTTTTAAGCCTATAGGAAAATATAGAACATAGGGAAGAACCCTCGGTTAGCTGATAGGTGCTGGCCTCTATTTCGGGTATCCCTTGTGTAAAATTCAGGGGATAGAAACAACTTCCATGTCTCTCTATATATAGTGGTTGGGTTAATACCCGTAAGATTGTACCTAAGCAGGTCCTTAAAAGGTTTAAAGAAGAAGAAACTGGCGGGAGATCTATCTTGGGGTGGGAGACCTCGCAATATCAACTCTTGTATTACCTTCCATACAGGAAGAAAAAAAAAAAGGACAGGAATTGAGGGGACTTTCGATGGTGAAGGGGCAAAAGCCAAGGATCGATCCGAGTCAAGGAGAAAACTCAAAAAGCACCTTCATCCTCCAACTTTCACCAAACATTTTCACATTAGCTAAATCCAAGGATTGAATTGAAACTTCTTTTCGACTAAACAAGGAAATTAAAGTAAAGAGGAATCAATGACTGAAATCGCACGATTATGTGGTTCTTCATGTCAACCTTTGTGTGGCATTTTTAGGAGCCATCACTGTCGTCATCCATGCAATCACAATCAACCATCCAACTCCAACAACATTAAAGTAACAAATTTTCTAGGGCTACTAATACATGTCATGCCTCAGGCGAATTTTTTTTTTTTTTTTTTTTTTTTTAAATCTTTTAAGAAAAATTATAGCATTCACGCACGGGAGCATTGTAGAGAGAACTTAAGACAACTTTGTCTATCATATTTGTTAACATATGATTAACGTACATACAAATGTATGTGTGCTCGTAATTTACTTGGCCAATTGACACGTGGTTGTGGAGACTCCCCAACGAATCAAGTTGGTCCCCGTCGGATACCGGGAATTCCCATGCCCTGGGGGATAGAGGCTAGCGGATTGACCCCGGGTATCTACCGAACCCGATTGCGGGAGCAAATAGCAAAGTGGCCATTTCCGGAATGTGATCTAAGTTATGAAATTCCCAAACTACTCCTATCATCTTTTAGTGGGTGTTTATCATATCAGCTATACCAAAAAATATATAAGTACGTAGGAATACGGGATAAAAAGTTCAGCATTTATAAGGATGTTATTTCCTTATATTGCATAAACTTCTCCCCCAGTTCACGTGAAATGTAGGAAGTATGGACGCTTGTACGCTACAAACTTTTAGTTAAGGACTATTTGAATATATAATAATAAGGATTGGACGTATTATAATTAAATTTGGACAGGTTAGCCTATACACACACAACCGTACTTTCTGGTCGTACCCTTATTTACATAGAAGTTAAGTTCTAAATAATTGAGATATTCTCTAAAACACCTCAGAAGTTATGACTAGGACACTACACTTCTAAATCGAGTTAGAATCAAATTGAAGCTCATCATTTGCAATGGAGTCAATATAGTTTTAGGTCCTTTCTTTCTAAACGAGCACAATTCCGTCCTACGTGGTACGTCTAGTGTTGATGTGAAAGACTTTTGCAATTTTTTTTTCTTTAGTTTTCTTTCCCTTTTTATGTTTGTTGACACCTAAATTTTGGCGACCCGTTTAGTTATTTATTGTATTAAAAATTAGGGGGTAATTTTATCCCTGAAAGAAAAAATATTAATTGCATAGCATATAGATTTAAATGCATTTATTTTAATTTGCATATTTTGTATTTATTTATTGGACCGGTGACGGGTGGGTTCGAATTAATGGTTCTGAGCTTTAACTTGGCAGGCCGGACTAAGCCCACAAAGCGAGCAAATTGGCCCAAAAATTAATAATAATAAAATTTTGAAAATTTTCCAAGATATGATGAATTTTTTTGGATAGGGCAGATGTGAAAAGCAAATATTGCATTCGGCAAAACGAATATTGCGTTTAGAAAAAAAGAATCTTTGTGGATTTCGATTTGGAAAGATTAAAACCCTAATTTGTAGCTTATAAAAAGAAAAACGCATAGGGTTTCAAAGGGAGGCCACACGTATTGAATACACGACGGCCACATACATGAGGGGCTTCTCTTCGTCGAAAAAAAAGAACAGAAAGAGTCAAAAAGTGAAAAAGAGAGGAAAGGAAGAGGGGACGTGCAGCAGGTTGAGGGAAAAGTAGAACAGTAGAATGACGTGAGAGAGAAACAGGAGGAGAGAAAAAATTAAAAGAAGAAGAACACTATTCTTCTTCTCTGGCAGCTTGCTACCGTCTACTCACGCTTCGTCTCTTGCCTGCTGGACGCCATTGCTGTGCCTCACTGCGACACCCAGCTCCGCCGTGCCTCTGCGGTCACCTAAGATGGATCTACACCTCTGCCCGATCCACAGGAGCTTGCGTTGCTGCTCGCAATTCCGACGACAGCAGATCTCGGGCCTTCCTCGCTAGCTCTTCACCCAAACGCTCGCCTCTGCTTCAATCGTTCTGCATCACCGCCGCGTGAGCCAAGCAACACCGCAAATCCTGAGCACCCGCAGCCGACGCCACCACCCGATCTGCCACATCTCCGAGCGACTCACAGGAGCTTGCACCGCGACTCAACGCCCCTGCTTGCCGGACGCAGCATCACTCAACTCCGCTGGCCCGTGATCCATAGCCGCCGCGCACCATCGCGCCGCTACGTCTCAGAGCGAACCCCTCCCGCTGCAAAGTTGCTCTCTGCGACCTACACCTAAACCCCTGAGCGTAGACACCGCTGCCTCAGCTCCACCCGAGCCGGATCTACCCATTGTACCAGCAACGACGTCCCTACTCCGCCACTGCCCGATCTGCTGCACCGAAGCTGCAACCCGAAATAGACGCCCCGCCGAACCTCTATCCAGCTCTGCTCCGCGCCTCGCTCGAGCTCAAAGCGATCGCTCCACCTCCTCACCCAAGCGACCACCGATTCGTACCACCGTGCTAGAGCGACTAGCCACCCAACGCCGCGCTACCACCACCTGTCTGCGGTGCTTGTAGCTCCGCCATACACCGCCGCGTCGCTGCCCGAGCACCTCTGAGCACTGACACCCGCGCTTGCCCTTCCGCCCCGACGACGTCGCTGCTGTCCCTGCATTGTTCGCGTCTGCAGCCCTCCACCAGTGCTACTCCAACCAATGTCCTTGTTCGTCGTTGGTCCGCTTGTCGCCGATCGCCCGCTGCCACCCCTCACCAGGAGCTCGTTGATCAACCCCCTTGGCGACCACCACGAGCTGCCAAGCCATTGTTTGGAAGCAAAGAAAAAAAAAAAAAGAAGAAAATCACATTAGGTAGTTTTCTATTTATTTTATTTTATTCTTTTTAGTATAATTATTCCTTAATGTAAGATTGAGATTGCCCAACATGAAATTGCCTATGAAATTTGGGATTGACAGTCCGATTTTCACGCCCGAAATCCAACTTGCAATCGCTTGCAAAATCGTCAATTCGATCTCACGCCTGAGATTCGATTCACAATTTATTTAAAAATTGGCCAACCCGATCTCATGCGTGAGATATGGTTCGCCAATTTGTGGATATTGATCCTATCTTATCTTATTTGCCGTCATGTTGGTTGAATCAATTTTATTTTGTTAAAAGGAAAAATCCAAAAAAATATTTGAGTTAGGATTAGGTTTGTTTTAGAATATTTCTTGTTATCTTACATATTTAGAATAGGGATTTTATTTTGAATTTTTAAAAATAAAATAAAAATCCAAAAAAATCATTCATTTAGGATGTTAGTTTTTTGTTTAATTTAAGTTGCATGTTTAATTATGTGGTAATTTTAAATTTCGAATTTTTAAAAAAAAAAAAACATAAAAAATCATCATGCATATGTCATGTAGAATTAAGGCGTTTAGATTAATCTTTTTAGATAGACTGCATCTTAGGTTAGAGATTGCTAAGTTAAGATAATATCTTGGTTAAATTAGGGCTTGGCCTGACCTAATCCTTAATATAAGTTGGATAAAATCTTAATCTAGCTAGTTAATTTTCACATTTTTTTCTAATTCCGAATTTCATGAAAAATACAAAAAAAATGTCTTAGGATAAATTAGTTTCAATCTCTAAGATAGATTGCACTTTTTTAAGAAAATAAAAATGTCATGTTTAACTAGAAATTACTTGTCATTAGGTCAGATTGCATTGCATTGCATGACTCTCATTAAAAAGTAAAAACAAAAAAGAAATCGCGTGTTAATTAGAAATCATATCTAAGATTGTTGATGTGAATTATGATCTAACAATGCAGATGCTTTTGCTGCTACGAGGTAAGTCCTACAATTTATTCATTGCTTTCTTGGGTGTTAAATTGTTGGTTTACGCACCCGTATGATCACCTCACATGTTAAGCAAATAGATTCAAAATTAATCCAAACTGCCTGCAAAAACATTTTTGAAAATAAAAAGAAATGGTATCGAAAGGGCATTAGAGAATTCTAGTGTAACCAAGTCCCCGTACCCAAAATCTCAGGTTCGTAGAAGTGAAATAATTCTCCCATTATTTCACTTAGGTGTCTAATCGACCTACCGTAAATAGATTAGTGGCGACTCCCTTTTGAATGTTAAATATTTGAACTTAAGTCGCGAATTGGTATGGGTTTGGGAGAGCCCGAGTTAAGTTAGACATAGAGTCAATTAACTTGATTTTAGGTGGTGCACCCGAAATTTAGGTCGCGACAATGTTTTTTCCCCTATTTACCTCCACTGGTCGCTAGGCTCTAGCGATGGCTTTGCGGCCATGATATGCCCTCACCAGCCATTAGTAAGAGCTCAACCCCCGCGAGCTTTGTCGAGGGCCACCCTCGCTCCATCACCTATGTCTAAGTAGGGCAAGAGAGGCCGTCCAGGTCCCAACCTGTGGCCAGCAACCTCCGCTAGCCATTACCAAGGCTAGGAGGTCCGCGGGGGGAAGTAGAAAAAAAAAGGGGTAAACAAAAATCAGAAAATTTCAAAAGATAATTGCAAAAATCATCAATGTAAATGCTGGTTATGGTACACAAGACGGTTGGTGTTCATGTTAGTGATTTTTCAACCAAAATTGGTTGGAAGGTCATTGACCAATTGTCAAAAGATTTATAATTAAATTGGAACAGTTGAAAGGTTTGTGATTGAATTAACCAATGTATAATAGATTTAGGACTTTTTGGATAATTATTTCGTATATACAACATATAATTTTGTTAACAGTTCATGTTAATGATAGATCATTTAAATATAGTTTGTTCTTACGACCAAAAAAAAAAAAAAAAAAACTTTGTCCATTTTTTAAACTAATAACAACCTATTGTCTAAAGTGGAATGGCCTAAGACAATCATGTAAGATGGGACCTCCTTGATTCCTGCAAAAAAAAAAAAAAAAAAAATTGAATAAAGATTTATGCTCATAATGTTTTATATTTAACTAATTCAATTATAATCTAAAAGCTAAATTATAAAATAAAAATTTGCTGAGAAATATAATTAATATTTTCTTTAGTAACTTCTTACCTGAAATTAAATTTACCATATTTTTTTATTCATAGCCATAAGTCTAATTATAGATAGTTCTCTCTACATGTTTGCCAATCACTTTACCAGTCCAATTTGTGCTTGGCTTGCCTTCGGGGTAAGTAAGCAATTGGCAAATATGCAGAGAGATGTACATTTGTGACAAATTGAATTAATACCATAAAAATCAAAAAAATTGTATAATTATGATAAATAGATAGTAAAATTATAAACTTGTATATAAGTCAACTATCGCATATCATTCAATTCGGCAATTTGATAGTAAAATTTTACAAAGCTAACATAATTGTCACTAGTGTACCAATTTATGGTAAATTTGTCAAAAATGTATCAATTTGGGGTTTTTTGTGGTAAAAAAATTAGTTTATGTCAAATTTATTACATGTTTATTAGTTTAAGATTTTTTGTGGTATTAACTCCATTTACTTATAACTGTAAATAGTATTGTCATCTATTGATCCCTAAAAAAGGCAATCGAAATAACAATTAAAAGAGCAAATCGAGAAGTCAAATTGCTTTGACTTTTAGGTTGACTCATGTGGGTGGTTGGTCCAATATGTCAGTATTCTTTTCTCAAAAATGCGTTTACACAATAAACTAATCAAATAAAGTTTTTTGATTGGCTGTTATTATTATAATAATTTAAGAACTATAACCCAATTATTTCTTCCTTCAGAATGAGATGCACACCTTGACTTTAAGGAACGAGCACCGAACCATCAAAGGCATGTTCCTCACCATCAATGGTAGGCTCGTCGCCGGCTTCTATGCAAAATTACAAATGAGAAATCTCGGGAAATTATCAAAAAAGGTCCTAAAACCATTTCATTTATGCCAATTATGTCCTTCACTTTTTAATTTGGCCAATTTAATTTTAAATATTTTGATAATTTGCTAATGTAGCCCTTTCAGTCAATTTTATTATGAAATCATTAAGATGACACCGATCACCCTACATGATACGACTAACATTAACGTAAACAATTTTTAAATATTTTCAAAATTTCTAAATTATATATTTATTCTTTTCTTTTCCCACTATGACTAGTGAGGGTCCCTAAGGCTCGTTGGGTCCTGGTAGGGTTGCGGTCCTCGCCTAGATCTAGGCGAGGCAGCCTCATCCCCTGTCAGAATGGCCTTTCTCTATTAGGCAAGAAAAGTATGACTGCCTAACCAGATTTTGGTTATATGAAGGACGTGGCGTGTATCTCATCTTATAAGCACATTGATTGGCTAGCCTTTAAAAGAGAATTCTCTAGGTGTTTCGTCTAGTCCCCCAGAGCAATTAAGAAATCTCTTAAAATTACATTGAGGCAAGTATCTATGGTTGCGTTGATGAATCATTAAAAAAAGCTGTTGAACCCATTTGTAAGTCGTCTCTTGTCATCTTGATTGTTGTTGTTGTTGTTTTTTTTTTCTTTTTCATTCTATGTCTCTTGGTTTTTTAAATTTCCAAATATAATTATATTATGATTATCAAAAGTTTCTTTCAAACTGACAATTTTTTATATATGAGTAAAAGAGGACATGTGTATGCGAATGATTAACACTAAATAAGTATGAAGAGAGATAAACGTTTAAAAATATAGAAAATTGTTAAGGAAAGAAGTACATATGATTATAAATTAACCAAGATTTACGTTCAATTTTGAAAATAAGATAGCTATGAAATCACTTGACTATTATCTTGATTATTTAAAGTAAGTTTTTGTCTATTTTATTAGACCTCATGATGGTGCAAACAATACATCTTAAGAAAAAAGAGGGCATTGCATGTAACATAGAATTTCTTTTAATTTTTTAATAATTTTTTGAGATTGTTTTTTTCTTTTCTTTTCTTTTCTTTTTCTTTTCTTCTTCCTCCTCTAGCTAATGATCTTGCTAGCCTTGAGGGCGCCTAGCGAGGTTGAGCCTCGCCATGGCTATCGCCCAGTTAGAGGAGGAAGAAGAAGAACATAAAAAATAAGAAAATGACTTCGTTGAGAAATAAATTTCTGTTCTTTTTTTGTTTCGGGGAACAACAGTACATAAATTTTGAGAAATAAAAACATTACAAATGGACCTTTATTTTACCTAACATAAACTTAAGAAACATAATTATTGTCCTATTAATCATTCTCTCATGAAACCTTTTCTCTTATTGATTTTCAATGCAAGTCAATAGATAATGCAATTTCGATTATCTAGGAAGTCATCTATCTTAATTGATACTCAATATGTCTATTATAAAACAACAATTGGACAAGTAACGATGTGAAAGTAATTTGCATGTGAATAGATTAAGATCCATTACCCATAATAGATAAAGGTATTCTTAAAATAGTTTCTAAGTAAAAGAATACGTTTTGTAATTACACAAAATTTATATTTCCATAATAGAAAAAGGAATGCATATGATATGACCCTCAAATTATTTTGTGACATAAAATCTTTTAATTTTTAAATATTTTTTTTGAGGTTGTTCTTTTTTCTTTTCTTTCTTCCTCTTTTTGTATTCCTCCTAGCTGATGACCTTGCTAGCCTGGAGGGTGCCTTGCTAGCCCCTAGCAAGGTCGAGCCTCACCATGGCCATCACTCGATTAGAAGAGGAAGAAGAAGAAAAATAAAAATAAAAGAAAAATAAGAAAATGACATAGTTGAGAAATTGTTTTTGTGAACGAGAAATAACTATTTTTTACATCTTATTTGTGTTCCAAATCTATTCCTTATTCACTTTTCTATTTCTGAGAATAAAAAAATTAGGTGACATTACTAAACAGATTTCTGTTCTTTTTTTTTTTTTTTTCCGAGGAACAAAAGAAGACAAATTTTGAGAAATAGAAACGTTAACAAGTGGACCCTTATTTTACTTGACATAAACTCAGGAAACATTATTATCATCCTAGTAATCATTCTCTCATGAAACCTTTTCTCTTATTGATTTTCAATTCGAGTCAATAGATAATGCGGTCTCGATTATCTAGGAAGTCTCTCTTAATGTCTACTATAAAACAACAATTGGACGAATAATGACGTGAAAATAATTTGCATGGGAATAGATTAAGATCCATTTCCCATGATAGATAAAGGCATGGTTTTCACATTGGAAGAGCTGAATTTTGCGCAACTTGATGTTGTAAAAATTGATATTACGCTTTGGTTGAGAAAGAGGTTAACCAATACGAAGAGCATGGCATTCAAAGAATTGAACTTGTTTAAAGAGAAATCTCAAGATTTATAAATTATTCGAAGATTCAAATATGATTTAAATGTCTTGTATCTACATTGTCAATAGTATCGGATGTTTAGTAAAGAATAAAAGTTAAATATTGAACGTTAGTTAAAATATCTCAGGAACAGAAAATAAATGAATGTAACTTTTCCTTTTCTTTTAATAAGAAAAAACGTCACCATATAATTTTTAAAGTATTTAGTTAAAATTTTTATCTACAAGTCTATGATAATCACACAAATTATCCACATTAGTGTTCTTTTTTTTTTTTTGTCCAACTAAT
Source organism: Eucalyptus marginata (assembly GCA_014182565.1). Classification (NCBI taxonomy): domain Eukaryota; kingdom Viridiplantae; phylum Streptophyta; class Magnoliopsida; order Myrtales; family Myrtaceae; genus Eucalyptus; species Eucalyptus marginata. The sequence goes on along the minus strand of CM024591.1, from coordinate 3,084,828 downwards.
TTGTTGAAATATTTCGACATTATATGGTTAAAAGTAATTTGTAAAATTCAGTTACAATGAAATTTAATATTCTCATAAAATTTCATGAATTAGCATATTCTATTATAGTTTTAAATTTTTTATTTATCTTGCCTGAGTCCTAGACCGAGTCAAGTTCCAACATGGTCAAAGGTGGTCGTTAATTGAATCTAATCTTATAGATTAAAGAAACATATCTCCTTTTCCTTATTCAAAACACCCTCCATCTCTCTATTTCTCTCTCTCTGCGATCTCCTGCTATTAGCAAGAACTACGTTTCTGAAGGTCTTGTGCTTTCCCAAAAGGAGGATCAGGTTTCTTTTGGTTTTCCCACGTAATGTTTCCTTAATTCTGAAACTTGGTTCCGCATTGTTGCTTCGTTTAGCGTAGTTTCGATTCGTTGTTTTCAGTACACGAGCTCTTGTTGGTCGTCGACGTTTTGAGTAACTTCTCTTGCATTGTGTTGCAGTCAAGCTTCCGGGACGTTGAATAATGTCGATCACGTATTTTTCCTCTTTGGGCTAGTTTCACTAGGGCGCTACATGTCCCTTTTGCATGTGGGGGATTGATTTGATATTGGTTCTTATGAACATAGTGTCAGATAAATTGCAAAGTGCCGCAAATTTCGATAAATTTAAGAACTTTCCTATTTTTGGGGTCTCGACTGATCTTTGCTGGTCTTCAATAGGAGAATTGATGATTATGTGTTGATCGACTGATATTTTTTTCTTGGCCTGTACCGTGACTGTTCACTGGTGGTGTTTAGGGGAATTTCTTTCATGGACAGAAAACTGTTTTAGTTTATATATGCCCGACAAGGAGGGAAATCGGGGGGAAATAATTAGGAAGGAAGAGCTTAAAAAGTAGTTCATTGGTTTAAAAAAATCCCATGGGAAAAAGAATATACAAGTTGTTGAATTAATTAGGAAGGTTGTTTGTTTTTCAGCGCTTCAACCCCATGAGCTCATCCTGCAGCCCTCCACCACAGGCGCCCCTCGATGAACCAATTACCTCCCGTCCGTGTAAGTACTCTATCTCTCTCTCTCTCCAAAAGTAGTTTGGTGATGCTGATTTCGGATGACTCAAGAAGAGAAGTTGTCATCTGGAGTTCATCGCGCTCTGTTCTTGTTCAATGAGTGCTGTTTCTTTTTTTTCTTTTTTGTTTTTATTTCCCACTGAATTTGGCCATAAGCTTTATTTCTTAATTGCTTAATTTTATTTTGGATTTGAGCTAATAATCCTTTTCGGGTAAGGGGGAAGCAAGCAAAATTAAAGTCCTTGCTGATGGCGCTATCTTTAATAGCTTCTTCATCTTTCCTATTTGATATCCTCTGTGATGGATTTTTTCCTTTTTGATGGGCCTGAGTTGGCCCGTCCGCCCATGTTGGGCCCAAAAGGCCTGGCCCATGAGTTGAGGGCCCATGGAGGAAATTATTAAAGATAAAGGGAAAATCTTGGAGGCAGTTAATCGGTAGAGAAGTTACGTATTTTCAAAAGGGAAATTACGCTCTCTTCGTTTTTCATGTTATATCGCTTCCTCCCGAAGAACAGATTATCCTCTGAAGAACAGTGTGGATTCTTCCTCATGTTGCAACGCCGGTGTTTAGTCTGTGGAAACAAGGTACGTTCGTCTATGTGATGTGTCTTAGGATCGGTGATTCATGATTTTCCTGGGCTCGCTTCCGCTACGTTGTTTTATTAGGGTTCGATTTTGTGTCGAATCACTATTTTGGGGATCCCGTTTCCTTAATTTTATCCCTTCATTGGTATCAGAGCGTCTCAATCATGTTTCCCGATTACTATTTACGTTTATAAACAAGTTTTGATTGATTGTTTTAGTTAAATGTAATTGTTGATCGATTTAGAGACGGGAAAATATCGACGCCGTTCTATTCCCCCTAGTTTTTTGATTTTCCGTACATCGAATTGCGTTTCTGATTGCTTAGGGTTGAACTGCTCATCGTTACGAGAATTTCGAGTGGTGGCTCACCGCCAGACGCCGCCGGACGCGCCGCCACGCTCACCACTGGACGCATTGCACGCGCCAAGGCGGTTCCCAGGTGCATGCGACGCACGCGCGAGCGATGGAAACTGCAGGCGTGTGCAACGCACGCGCGCGGTAATCGCACGCGCATGCTGCAACTGCTTGCACGTGCAAGGCACGTGCCGGCTGACGTCATCGTGATGTCGGCCGACGGTTGCCCAGGCACGCGTAGGGCACGTGCCAGTCGGTTCGTCCGACCGATCCGACCGGCCCGTCCAGCTCAACCGGCCTCACCGGTCAGACCGGTCAGACCGGTCCGACCCGACCCAACCCATTCAACTTGGCGGACCCGTTGACTCGACCCGGTCCACCATTGACCGTTGAACTGCGTTGACAACCGTTGACTTGCGTTGACCGTTGACTTGCGTTGACCGTTGACTTTGAGCGTTGACTTTGACTGTTGACTTTGACCGTTAACCGTTGACCTTAAAAAAATTGAAAAGAATTTTTTTTTTTTCAATTATGTCTATGTGGATTATATGTAATCCCTTTTGTTCTGCATTTGTTGCAGGAACAATGCCTCCCCCAAGTTGCGCACACCTATTCGCGCAATTACCGATAAACAAAAGGAAAGGCTTTCAAGGATGATAGCCGATTTGAATGGTTATCGGTGGGAGAATGGAGACATAATTGATCATGTTCTTGAAGTCAACGGGAAAATTCAAGAGGTCATATGGAATTGTCGTCCCATGTCACAATCAGAGATGGTGCAATTTTTCATGAATACTCTTCCATCATACTAGATATAAGGAATGGCAAGAAGTGTTGAATCGCGGGTTGGAAGTCAGACGAGCTACTCGATTCGTATAGGAGTCTTGTGATGGCTTTTATAGATGATTATTACCGGATTGTTACAAAAGAAAAGATCAAGAAATTGAACAAAAAAGGATCTTTCCTATTCATATATTGACTTGGGTTTAGATGTTTTCGAGTTTTTTTTCTTTCAGGAGGCTTTATGGACATGTTATGTGAATATTTTTTCTATCTCGTTGATGTTAGTGTAACATCTGATGTGTTTAGTTGCATAATATCGAGATTTTCTTTCTTAAATGTCCATTTGCTTCTGTTATTTATTGTTGTAAATTAATATGTTAATTTACAATTCGTTGTGGGAAGTTCAAGAAAGTTTTAGTGACTTTGCTGAACTTATTTTGCATAGAAAATTGTATTAATGATAATTTCAAGTTAGGATTTTAGGATGATGATTGGAAACTCAGTGACCTCTTGATTCTGAAACCTAATTTGAAATTATTCATTAGTATGATGGTTTTATGCAAAATAGATGCATAAATGATAGGCATTAATAATTCGTGCATATATGTCTGAAATGTTCAGATCGATGGATTAAGCAACTAAGAACATAATTGCTAATTTGAACAAAGAAGACAAATTGAACGGCGAGAATAGTAAAATATTGAATATGAAAATTCAATATGTGCTTGAAAAGCAAGAAGCACTAAAAGCTCTTGACCATGTTATGGAAGATCTTGAGAATGCCGTGTGCCACCTTGAGCTAGCAGATGATCGCCTCAAGACATTTGAACGGGATACAGATATTTGCTGTGTTGCTTTTAGCTCAGAAGGGGCTTCAAGCTCTAAGCGCAAGCGCATTGATTCATTTAATATGTGGAAAAGCAAGGGATCAAGTTCTTCTTGCAAGAAACCAAGAATTAACCAACAAAAGAGAGGAAAACGTCCTCGTGTGAAGAATATTTCAAGGGTGAAATGTTACAACTGTGACCAGAAGGGTCACTATGCCCGCGATTGTCGCGAGCCAAAGAAAGTACACACCCCTTGTACTATTGGGAACTTTGCATATGTGTCAAGTTCTGTATTCTTGACTGAATCTAATCCTTTGTGGACTGTAGATTCGGGAGCAACAGACCATGTAGCGAAAGATAGAGAATCCTTCGTAGAATTTCGACGAGTTTCGACTGGAACTAAGTTGATCTATGTGAGAAATAACTCCAGAGCAAAAGTAAAAGGAATTGGCATCTATCAATTGAACAGGCGTGGTGGACGCACTTTGTTTCTACATGATGTGTTGTATGCTCCGGAGATTCATCGAAATTTAGTGTCTGTTTTGGTGTTGGTTAAGTTGGTTTTAATGTGAACTTCCATAATAGTGGTGTAAATTTGTATTTGGATACAAACTACTATGGTTGTGGTTATTTTCTAGATGGTTTTATTGTACAAAATGTTGACTGTGGTTATGTCAATGTTTGTTATTCCCTTTTCACATCTTCTACTTCATATGATAATGATGTGAATGTGTGGCATGCTAGGCTTGGTCATATTGGCCAACAACGTATGAATAGACTAGCCAAAGAAGGCTTGTTGGGTAACATTGAAAAAGTTGATTTGCCCATATACGAGCATTGCCTAGTAGGGAAAACAACAAGAAAACCATTTGGAAAAGGTAAAAGAGCTTAATTTCCTTTGCATTTGATCCATTCTGACGTCTGTAGTCCAATGAATGTGAGAGGAAGGCATGGGGCTATTTATTTCATTACATTTATAGATGATTATACTCGATTCGGATATGTCTATTTGATTTCTCATAAATCTGAAGCATTAAATTATTTCAAAAAGTTTATGAACTTGGCAGAAAATCAATTAAACAAGAAAATAAAAGTATTGAGATCTGATCGAGGTCGTGAATATTTATCTTATAAGTTCAAAAAGTTATGTGATGAAAAATGAATAGAAAGACAGTTGTCTATTTCTTATACTCCTCAACAAAATGGTGTTGCGGAGAGAAGGAACAGAACCCTATTGAAAATAGTTAGGTCCATGATGGCGCATGCTAACTTACCTATCACTTTTTGGAGTGATGCATTGTTAATTGCTGCCTATATACTTAACCGAGTGCCTTCCAAATTAGTTACTTCCACTCTATATGAGTTATGGACAGGTAGAAAACCGGACTTAAGTTTTCTTAAGCCAATGGGGTTGTGCTATCTATACTCATAAATCCTCTCACAAGTTTGGGAAATTAGGTCCTAGAGAAAATAAGAGTATTTTTATAAGATACTCTGAACACTCGAAAGGGTATGTGTTTATAGGTGAGTAGGAAAGTGGGAGTATAACTGAGTTTGAATCACGGGATGTCATATTCTTAGAGAATGATTTTCCTAAGAAGGGCAAAATAGGTGAGAACTACTCCCTATTTGAGACTTGGATCCAGATAATGAATTTAGTGAAGTTCGTCCAAGTTGGAGTAACATGAGAAGTGATGAATTTAATTCAACTCACTCTCAATTACAACGACATGATGAGACGATATCATCATTATCTAATCCGAGTGAGAGCATAATTAGGAATGATGTGCAAAGTGTACCGTCTTCCATACGGCGAACAAGTCGCAAAAGTATTCCCCGTCGACGTTTTGACATTGAATGAGAAACTTTTATGGTTGCTCCGCAAGATGAAAATGAGCCAAAGAATGTAAATGAGGCTCTAAGTTGCCCTAATAAGGAAAAATGGATACATGCAATGGAAGAAGAGATGGAGTCAATGAAGTCAAACCATATTTGGGAACTGGTTGATCTTCCAAAAGGACGCAAAGCCATTAGGAACAAATGGGTTCTCAAAATTAAGCGTAAAGCTGATGGCTCGATAGAAAGGCATAAGGCTCGCCTGTGGCGAAGGGGTATAATCAACAGGAATGAATTGATTATGAGGAAACATTTTCTCCTTTCGTGAGATTTACCTTGATTCGCATTATTCTGGCAATAGTGGCAAGTATGGATCTTGAGTTATATCAAATGGATGTAAAGACTGCTTTTCTCAATGGAGAATTAAATGAAGAAATTTATATGGAACAACCTGTTGATTTCATTATGAAATGCTAAAAACAAAAGGTATGTCGACTTTTGAGATTGATATATGGTCTTAAGCAGTCGTCGAGACAATGGTATATACGTTTTCATAATGCCATAATGGGATATGATTTTACAATGATTGATGAGGATGATTGTGTATATATCAAAAGGTCCAAAGATCAATTTGTGATCATATCATTATATGTTGATGATATACTGATTGCCTGAAGCAATAAGGAGTTTGTTAATATTGTCAAAAGTTGGCTATCTTCCAATTTTGAGATGAAAGACATGGGTGAGGCTGCATACATTCTTGGAGTTAAGATTTCAAGAAATCGTTCGAAGAGATCATTGTCTCTTTCGCAAGAAACATACATAAATAGGGTTTTTGAACGATTGCATATGCAAGACTGTAAACCCATAAATACTCCTATTGCAAAAGGCAAAGGATTGAGCCACAGATTGTGTCCAAGGACTCCACAAGAGAAGGAACAAATGCAACATGTTCCTTATGCTAGTGCTGTTGGGAGCTTAATGTACGCTATAATGTGTACAATACATAATATATGTTTTGCAGTTGGAATGGTAAGCAGATACCAATCCAATTCAAGTCAAGCACATTGGAAAGCCGTTAAGAGAATACTGAGGTATCTAAAGGGAACTGCTGATTATACGCTGAGTTATCAAGGAAAGGATCTACGACTCGAAGGCTATTCTGTTGCTGATTGGGGAGGAGATTTAGATGAAAGGAAATCTACCTTTGGGTTTGTTTTCTTATTGAATAATGGCACCATATGTTGGAGCAGTAAGAAACAAACATGTATAGCCTTGTCCACGATGGAAGCTGAGTTCGTGGCATTATCAGCAGCAGTTTAAGAAGGAGTTTGGCTTAAGAGATTTTTGGATCATTTAGGTGTTATTGAAAATGCTGCAGATTCATTGTTGGTTAACTGTGATAGTCAAGCAGCAATAGCGTACACCAAAGATCCAAAATATCATGGCAAGACCAAACATATAGATACCAATTATAATTTTGTCAAAGATATGGTTGCACGAAAAGATGTGAACTTACAGTACATATCTACGCATAGAATGGTTGCAGATCCTATGACGAAGCCAATACCTAGAGATGTGTTTATGAAATCTCTAGGATTGCGTAGAGGCTGATATACTGAATATTGTAATTTCCCTTAAGTGTTCACATTTGATGAATTTGTGTTTTCATCATTAATGCCTATGAATTTTTGTTTGATGTTTATGCATCTTAATGCTCAGTGCATTATATTGAGAAAGTATGTCGGATAGATGAGAGATTAGCCCACTCACACGGGTAATCGCCTCTATTTGCTGTGTGATAAATAGAGATGAGACGGTTTTTAAGCTTATTATCTAGGTAATAATTGAGAGCTCAAGCTTAAAATACATATGTCGCCTTAACTGAATGTTAAGATGAGGATATAATATTTACTATGTCCGAAAGTAAAATAACCCACATATTTTACTTTATCTATCTATGATGCTAAATGTGAGTTCTGATGAATTCTATGAATCAGTAGATACGTAAACTCAAGTTAGACATTAAGTATGTCTAGACTATCATCTGTACGGTATTAAAGGTGTAGACATACGCTCCATGGGAAATGAGTTAAATACCGTAATACGTATTTCATACTACGTATGCATGAAATGACCAATAAGAGTGGCAAAAGTTTTGATCTCAACTTTTATGCCGTGTGAGACTCTTGAGGAAAAGAGTTCCTTAATTAAGTGCCCTCATGACTCTTACTTATTCTCAAGATTTCTATTCAATGTTTGCTATCTTAGAATGTTGCCAATGATCATGAATTGATTCGATCTAATAGGACATTTCTAGAAAAGCAAGTTGAACTGAAATTGAGAGTTTCAAGGAAAGAGGAAGATCGAATTTAGAGAATCACATTATAGTTTTGTATTAAATGGTCGACCAATTATGATTGTTTTATGGGATAATCATAATTGTGAATACAATATATCATTGTTTAAAAAGAGATCAGAAGAGAGATATAAATGTGATCGATCGATCTAGGGTACTGCATACTAAATATACTCAGGATGTGATGCCCATTATGAGCTGTTATATATTCCTAACAGATGTATGGCAACGAGCTCTCTAAGTATGCTGGTCGCACGAACTATTCACCGGTATGAATGTTGCAGTGAGGAAAAGAGGATTCTGTTCGGCCCACCATGTCAAGTGGGAGTTCATGGATTTTTCTCTGATGGGCCTAAGTAGGGCTTGTCTGCTCATGTTGGTTTTGGCCCACCATGTGCGAGTGGGAGATGATGGATTTTTTCCTTTTTGATGGGCCTGAGTTGGCCCGTCCGCCCATGTTGGGCCCAAAAGGCCCGGCCCGTGAGTTGAGGTCCCATGGAGGAAATTATTAAAGACAAAGGGAAAATCTTGGAGGCGGTTAATCGGTAGAGAAGTTATGTATTTTCAAAAGGGAGATTACGCTCTCTTCGTTTTTCACGTTATACCGCTTTCTCCCGAAGAACAGATTATCCTCTGAAGAACGGTGTGGATTCTTCCTTGTGTTGCAACATCGGTGTTTAGTCTATGGAAACAAGGTACGTTCGTCTATGTGATGTGTCTTAGGATCGGTGATTCATGATTTTCCTGGGCTCGTTTCCGCTACGTTGTTTTATTAGGGTTCGATTCTGTGTCGAATCACTGTTTTGGGGATCCCATTTCCCGAATTTTATCCCTTCACTCTGTTTTTCTTGCACCAAAATTGAAATTTCAGAAGTAGACATGACCAAACCACATTGTTTTTTAATAATAGGCTTCCCTTTTTTTTTTAATACGTTTCAAAATCAAACAGCCAAGTAAACGAGGAAAAACCGAGGTTTATTTAGGTCTTGCTGTTGGTGTATCTATCATTCATGCCCGAACGCACTCTTTATCACGTTTGTTGCTGTTCCATTGACCGTTGCTCCCATGTCTCGTGCACTCTTTATGTTATTTTCGTAGCTAATTTCAACTTCGGCATCCTGCTTTCTTTTCCTTTTTATTTTCTGAGCCTTTAGATTTAAATGTGAGTTATTTAATCCTGTTGTTCCTGCAGGCCACTGTTTGCCTACAATGTGGGGACCGCGGCTTTGATGAGGCTTTGACCCATTGTCACGCCTGTAAAATATATGCTATTCACCGGTAAGTTTGCTCTCACATCCTTTATAATTACATCACGTAGTCTTAGGCAATTGTGCTCGCACAGAACTATGTGATACATTTGCGCACCCATATGCAAGTTCAATCTATGTAAAAAATGCTCACTATTTGAATTATGACTATCTTTTTCCCTTGCTTTTCAGGTATTGCCTTACAACCATACCTAAAGCGCCCGACAAACAAGTTATTTGGCTCTGTGATAATTGTCAACCCGTGCTGTAAAGCTCGATACTTTTCAAGAAAGTTCCGAGGTTGACTCAAAGATTACAAAAGATTTGAAAAATACTCCTCTAGAAAGATTGGGGAAGAAGAAGAAGAGGAGGACTGAGAACTGGAAGTGGACATGGGTGAAGAATAGAAGAAAGAAGAAAATGTGCTAAAAAAGGATGAGGAAAGGGACAAAATAGAGAACTCCATTAGAGACGTAGGACAGTTTAATACAATTTACTAACAGTTCTCTCTTACCTTTGAGTTCATTCATTAAAGTTTTCTCTCAGTGCTTTTCATAGCAATTTGATCTTCGTTGTTGCTAATGGTTGTTCACCTGGTTTTGGCATTTCTGTTAGTGCTTTGAAGTGATTTTTGAATTTCGAATTCTTGTGCGAAATTGCCGGGCTCTTGCTAAATTGACTTTTGGGGCTGCTTCTTCAAATAATGTGCCATCAGTAATGTGTGCAAAGTTTTATGTTATTATATAGTTATGCACTGTTAATAATGTAATGAATTACATGATTACTAATAGCTAACGTGTTACAGAGTAAGGGGATTTTAGTTATTTATTCTATTATCTTTCACCATTATAATATCATACAAATAAACTAATCACTACTATTACATTAGCTACACCAAACACCCTATGTTAATCCCTCATATCCAGAAGCTGGCTTACCTTTCTCACCGAATCCATCTTCAAATAAGGTCTAAAATTAACAAAACGCATCCCAGCAGAATGCTCCACAAGAAAGAAGAGGCGGAAAAGAAGTTCAGCTTACATTGTGGCTTGACTGTCAAAAGAACTTTCTCTCCCTTTTTCATTGTATTGACAGCTTTAGCAACTGCTGGGCAAAAATGTCCTACAAGAAAAAAATAGAGGGTTAGCACTAGGCAAATGCACAGGGCAGCAAAAAAGGTACATTCTTTGCCAAAAATTATTCATCTTCTTTGACGGTGAATTTCACTCCATCAAAATTTGCAACGTTGGTACCATCTTCCAGCTGAACCTCATACGACTATATAAACAAGAAGTCAATACCATCAGAATCTTTTCATTTAACAAATTCCTGATCAAAATTATCAAAGAAGAGGAATGAATTAAACACCTAATACTTCGTCAAGATCTTTAGGCTTTTCCCATTTTTCACCTTCCACCAGAATTTTTTTGAATAGGCCACCATCCTTGAAAATATCCTTGACACTCGTCCAAGAAAGTAGTTCAACATCAAATTGCAGAGTTGCATTAGGAAGTATTGATGGAGGTGAGCCAGACTCGCCATAAGCTAGCTCTGGAGGTATGGTGAAAATAGAATTTTCCCCCTTTTCCATTGTCTTGATACCTTGATCCCATCCCTTTATCACTTGCCCTGCAACCACAACAAATTCACTCCCAAATCAACACCCTACTCGGCCAACTCCCCTGAACAAAATAAAATAAACAAGGCTCGAATCGATAAGAAGTGCTAGATGATCGAAATTTGAAAAATACAGTGGAGAGAATTCTTTTAAGTCTACAGACAACATACTATTGATAGACATATTGTCCAAGACTCACATAGGAGAAAACTTTGCCAACCACAATGTCAATCAAGAGTATCATTCTTATTGACTCAGCCTTGTTGCGCAATTCATTAGACAGGGTCAGTTTAGGTTTATCGTAAGTCGTAATGTCTTTGGTGTAAAAGCATATCGGATACACAGTCAACTAGAAAATAACAGAGAACCATGCCAACACTGACCAGTAATTATGCAGGATATATTTACGTTTGTCCATATGTTTCATTATTTTTCCGTTTATTTAATATCACATTTTTTCTCAGTCATTCAAACAATTTCAGATCCTGTAACTGGATGAGCTAAACCCGTTCATTTAGTCATTCATGCTATCCTTGCGTCACCCAATGCTACTTGTGTCAACTACTAGTAGGCCACATAATACATCATTTGGAATTGTAAAAGAATGATGGCTGATGACCTGTGGGAAGCATACGTTAAATTTTTGACATATTCTTCAAAAGATTAAGGACCTGTTTGGTTCAGCATTACAAATAGACTTTGGGACTCTAAAGTCTCTTGAGCAAATGTAAATCATTGTCTGCTTTTTACTCAACTTTGGGGAAATGCAATTACATTTCTAAAGGCCACTAATAGCCTTTAGCCCATGGTAGATAAGGAAGTACTTCAGAAAGTAGCATTTTTGGAATTCAGATAGATTTTTTTTCCTTCCAACTTTGCCCTCGCTCAACTTTCACAATTCCATAAATATCCTCAAAAGCCCTAACTTGCCGGCAAGCCACCGACAAGGCATTATCATCCTTGCCTGAGGTCCTGCGACCCCAAGCAACCATTGCTTGGGTCCTGCAACCCCAAGCAATGTGATCCTAGGTGACGGCCGCCTAGGGTCTAGCAACCTCAAGCAACATCTAGGACACAAGATCTAAGGTGAGGCTAGCCACCAGCTAGATCTGGGCACCAACAACTGACTTTCACCAATAAATAGTTTGAGATTTTGTTAAAAATTTTGGATGTGTGCATGCGGAAGCATGGTTTTGGTATTGATGATAGTTTTTTATTAGTAATGTGTGCAAGTGTATGGTATAGTTTGTAGAGGATGGACAAGGGACAAGATAGGATAATTGAAGGTTATAAGACATGAGATATGGGGGAAAATAGTTTCATTAGTTGAACAAAATAGTTTGATGAAGATATTGCTGCTCACTCCCCACATGAGCATGGTGGAGGTCTAAGACCTCTCATGGTGGAGGATTTACCCCACACAAGGTGGAGAATTCACCTCACACACACAAATAAATGAACTACAAGCCTATTTATAGGCAATTACAACCGACTTCAAGCATGACATTTTTTACTTTTTCACGATTTCCCATGCACATAGATGTTTCTAGCTTGTTCTAGGATTTCTTCTTCAACTTGGCTTCTGCTTGCTTGCATTCCCAAGTGAATCTTCTAGATTCAGCTAGCAAACTCCATTCTAGACAATTCTAGACAATCTTCAACGTGGATGCTGCCGCCAAGGTTCTTGCCTTCATGATTAAGTTAGTAGTTTCTAGATAGTTTTAGAAAATGGATCACAATTTCAAACATTTTTGTTTTAAAAAAAAAAAAGGTCCCTTACCAAGTGTTGTTTTTACTAAACGGCATTTAGATTAAAGTTTCTTCATCCTCATGCTACTTAATCATCACCAAGTGGCAGGAAGTGGTCACTCATTTCAGTAATGGACCCCAACATTATACAGGATAATCTAGTAAACTGAAGTTGTTGCTTCTAGTATCCTTAGAACCATACAATCCGTGCATGCATGACATTTTTGTTTCTTTGGACTACAGAAATAAGATATCCCATTTCCTACTATTGAAGGCGTTAGTATCCTGTTCAGGCACCTAATTAAGGTTCAGGCTAGGGTTTATGCTACCTAATCATCACCGATCGAGGGGCGTTCCCTCATTTCAATGCTGAACAGAAGCTTATAAGATCAAGTAAACCAAAGCAGCTGCTTCTCTCTGGCAATTCCAAAAATAACAGAAAAAAAAAAAATCGATCTCCAAATTTTAATGAAAACAAATGACTGAAAGCTGCATAAAAAGAGATTCCCAAGAAGAAGAGTATGACGAAGGCTGCCTAGTTATTCTCATCAAATCAAATAACTTTTCAGCTAAGAAACAGGTGAAAAATACAAAGGCCGCAGTCAGCTGTCACAATAGGTGAGACCGTGATTACTTGCACCGCAAGGAGTTTTCCATCTGCTAAAACATTAAATGCGCTAACTGAATCACGACCTACATGCTTGGAGCTGATTCTCTTCCAAGAGGATGTGTTCCACGTCAAAATGTTAACCCGTTGACCTACTTGAGAGTTGCAGAAAATATTTCAAATCAAAATATGGGAAGGAAACATTTCAGTGAATAAAAGATTAGGCCCTCATCGTTATCTCCGGTATATGCAGTAACATTCAAAACCTGCATGCCATCGCTACTTTGAGAAAATCTGCAAAAGCCGTATTCCTCATCCTGAACACAGCATAGGAAGCCCATCAGCCCCAAGACCATGAGCGGGCAAAACGACTTTACTGACAGTGGAAGCAAAGTAAATGTCCAAGAAAGATGTCCTTTATTTCCATCATGCACCAAAAACATTTTAAGAATGATCGATCCCCATAGCTGCATGCATTTAGGGTACCTTTTCCAGAAATGTTTCACCAATTCAGACAAATTTTTCCTACCGAAGCTTGCTCAATGGGCATCCTTTCATTTCTAGATCCAAAGTATTACCTTGTCTCATTCAGTTCGCTTCATAAATTAGGTCAATCCACATCCTACAACCCATACAGAGTTTTCACAGACTACAAGGCAACAGATTTTTCTGCGATCATATGAACCTGCTTCAATGGTCTGTTTTTATAGACTAAAGAACACATGCACGAGTTCAAATTCTGATGCTCTGTGAAAAAGTTGTGAAATGCCTCATTAGACGGGAACTCCACGTGTGCTTTGGTTGTAGTTGCACTCTTAAAATTCAAGTCCACTTGATTGCTTGGTACACATGGAAAAATGTACAGATATTAGATATACCACAGCACAGCAACTAACCAGGTCTTATATGGAGAATCCAAGATCTTCGCTTGAAATTTTCAAAAAAAAAAAAAAAAAAAACAAAATGACAAAAAGAAAAGGGTTTCGTGAGCTCACATCCTCTTTTGGCAGAGAAGCTACGGCAATAGAGGAAGTTAGATCCCAAACTCGATAGAGGCCAGAATCCCCCAAGGAGACAAGGAACTTTCCATCGAGGCTGCAATGAGGAGGGTGTTGTACTAACTACTGAGATTCTATAATTAAGGGCCACAATAACCTCATTTCTAGTTTTTATCGAGCTTTCCCATCAAGAATTATTTGATGCTACAACAATAAAAGAATAAAAATAAAAATAGAAATATCTGAAAGCAAGGTCTTTTAGAGAAGAATGAGCCTGGGCCTTATTGAGAATAATATCCATGCCGGGCCACTTAAACACCATTAGTTTGCCATCCTGTATGCACCAAAGTACACATCATCCGTCATGCTATTCCAACGATTTTTTTCCAAGAGTAAAACATGACAGAAGTTGACTGGAAATGGAGAAAAGGTTTTGTTCTATATTGATTGATTCTTTATAGTTACATTGTATACATTTATAATATAAGAAGGAACGAAAGTGAAGAAGGAAATAATATACAATGAATAATAAATTTCCTATTTGCTAAATAGATCCCACAAATTACTCTTTCTCCAATTCAATCAATCCTTTGATTAGGATTGCCACCAGATCTGGATCTCGGAATCTTTGATATCTTCGATACTATTTCCAACACTCCCCCTCAAGCCGGCGGCCTGTATATATCAAGGACACCTAACTTGTTCAATAAGTATTTATGCTGTCTTTGACATAGCGGTTTAGTGAAGATATCTGCTGGTTGATCCGTAGTTCCAATTCCTTTGGTGATAAGAATCCCTTCTTTGATCTTGTCTCGGGTAAAGTGGCAATCAACTTCTATATGTTTTGTTCTTTCATGAAAAACTGGATTTGCTGCCAATTTCAGTGCAGCATCATTATCACAAAACAAATAAGTTGGTCCACTGACTTGTAATCCAAGATCTGAAAGTAATCCTCGTATCCAGATCACTTCGCACGTAGTCTTTGCCATGGCTCGATACTCTGATTCGGCTGATGACAATGACACAGTTGACTGTTTCTTCGTTTTCCATGAGATTAATGACTCTCCCAATTTAATGCAAAATCCAGTAATAGATCTTCTAGTCATTGGGCAAGTAGCATAATCTGTGTCGCAGAAAGCTGTCATCTTCATGTTGCAATCTCGAAATAGAAATATTCCAAGCCCCGGACATCCCTTCAAATATTTCACAACCTTCAAAGCCACATTGATATGTGACTGCTTTGGGTTATGCATAAATTGACTAAGTATATGTACTGCATAACATATATCATGCCTTGTCATGGTAAGATATATTAATTTTCCAACAAGTAGCTGATATCCAGATGGATCCTTAAGCAAAGAATCTTCAATAGACGAAGAGGAAGTCAAGTCATATTCACGAGAGGTCAGCTTGGTATTCTGTTCAATTGGTATGACAGCTTGGTTTGCATCCAGATAATCCTGCTTCAGAAATGATTTCTAGGACAATTTTCCTTTGGCTAAGGTTGATACCTTTCTCGGATCATGCAATCTCAATACCAAGAAAATATTTGGGAGGTCCCAAATCCTTGATATGAAAAGTAGAGTGCAAGTATTCCTTGAATTTCGCAACATGAAGGTCATTGTTTCCCATAACAAGTATATCATCAACATACATTAGCAAATAGATTGATGAATTACCTGAATTCCATGTAAACAAGGCATAATCATGCTTGGAATGACGAAATCCCGCACTAGTTAATGCAGCAGTGAATTTGGCATACCATTGCTTAGATGCCTGTTTTAATCCATACAGGGATTTGCGTAGACGACACACCCGAGACTCCCCCTGTCTGCGTAATCCCTGTGGAAGTTCCATATAAATCTCTTCATCAAGATCACCATGAAGGAAAGCGTTGTGAACATCCATCTGATGTAGTGACCAGTTTCGAATAGCTGCAATGGAAAAGAATGAACGAACAGTGACTTCTTTAGCAACGGGAGAAAATGTCTCATGGTAATCGAAACCTTCTCGTTGGGTGAATCCTTTAGCCACCAGTCGAGCTTTATATCGTTCAATCGAACCGTCTGCCTTAAATTTGATCTTATATATCCATTTACATCCGATTGGTTTCCGATGTGGAGGAAGCTGCACTATATCCCAAGTATGATTCTCCATCAATGCCTTGAGTTCTGATTCCATTGCGCGTTGCCACCGGGGATCACGTGATGCTTCATGGAATGAAAATGGTTCCTGCTCTTCTGAGAGACGACTGATGCAGCACATATGTCCCGGTGATAACTGAGTAAAGGAGACATATGAAGAGACGGGATATTGAGTACCTGGATAGCGGGATGCAGAACAAATATAATCCTTGGTCCATGTAGGTGGGCGAGTTTGCCGTCTAGGACGTCGAGGTGACTCAGCCACTATTTCTGTAGGCACTGGGGAAGATTCTGATGTAGGCATAGTGGGAGTCAAGACTGTAGAATCTTCATGTAAGTCTGGAGATAATTCTGGTAACTGTCCTTCATAAGTTGTTGTTTCCTGTGGAATAGTGGCATGTGATTCTGGAGCAACAACTAGATATTGTGAAGGCATAGATAAATCCTCTTCACAAAGAAAAGGTCGGTCGCCTTCTGATGTAGTTGATGCAGCTATCATATCCTTGAATGGAAAGACATCTTCATGAAAAATGACATCCCTGCTTATAAAGAAATGCCCCGTAGAATTCTCCATAACTCGATATCCTTTCTGGGCCGTAGGATAGCCCATGAAGACACATTGTGTGGCACGAGGACCCATTTTATCCAAGGGACCCACATTTGTTGCATAACATAAACAACCAAACACACGAAGGTGATTATTCTCCGGTCGCTTCTTGTATAGCATTTCAAAAGGAGTTTTGCCATCTATTATCCAGCTAGGCATGTGGTTAATCAAATAAGCAGCTGTGACAATGCAATCTCCCCAAAAAGCTTCGGGAATGTAAGCTTGGTATTTTAATGCACGAGCTACTTCCAAAAGATGTCTATGCTTGCGCTCAACAATTCCATTATGTTGTGGAGTATAAACGCAAGAACTTTCATGAATTATCCCATGAGAAGATAGGAATTCTGTGCAATCAGAAGTGAAAAATTCTCGCCCGTTATTTGTACGAATTTGTTGTATAGATCTTTCGAATTGATTTTCAATCAAAGAGATAAATTTGGAAAGATGAGTGAATGTTTGACTTTTGGATTGCATAAGATAAACCCAAGTTCCCCGCGTAAAATCATCAACAATTGTTAGAAAAAATCTGGACCCATCACAATGAGGAGTGTGATAAGGACCCCAAATGTCCATATGAAGTAAGGAAAAAGCTCTATGTGCTCGAGATGTACTTGTTGGAAAAGACGTTTGAGACTGCTTAGCCAGAGGACATATTGGACACGTAGAGTGAGGCAAACATGCACTATGCCCCAATCTTTGATGGAAAAGGAGATTTTTATTTCGACTAATAGCATTACAAGAAACGCTTTTATTTAAAGATTCTAAATCTCCTGGGGAGTCAATCCAGAAATACAGTCTTTGTGCAACACTACCCAAGCCCATCAGTTTCCCAGTCAAATGGTCCTGAAAGAAACAATTGTCGGGATTGAATATGGCACGACAAGAATTATCGAGGCAGACTTTGGAGATAGAGATCAGATTGAATTCAAAATTGGGAATGCATAGGACATTTCGGAGAACAAAATTTGGGCTAAGATGCACAGTTCCAATCTTTGTAACATGGGTGACATTTCCGTTTGGAAGTCGCACTGACAAGGGAGATTGTGATCCTTTGTCGATATGAGAAAATAAATGCTCATTGCATATTATATGATCACTAGCCCCTAAGTCGATTATCCATGTATTCATTGGAAAATTATTCTCCTTGTGAAGAAAAGTACCTGAAAATCCTGCACTTTTGTCTTCAATTTTCAGTTGATTCAGAATTTTCACAATATTCTGGTACTGATCCTAAGTAATTCCCTATTGTGCTCCGTCGATCCTTTGTGCGGATACCTGATAAGCTGATGATTCTTTTTCTCTTTTAATGTTGTCAGTGGGTCTTCCATGCAATTTCTAGCAAGTATCAACAGTATGATGTGGGCGTTTGCAAAAATCGCAGTATTTATTCTTAAATTTACCATTTTGCCCATTGCCCCTTCCTGATGACGTGGCGCCTCGATAAACCGGAGCTGTCGTCGCTTGATAAGGGCCATCCGATCCAGCGGAGATGATGGGCATGCGAGAGCCGTCCGATCCGCCGCGAAGATCCCAGCCGCTCGATTTTTCGAGCAGATTCCAGCCGTCGGATCTCGTGCGATGATCCTATCCGTCCACGCCAAAGTAGCTAGGGTTCCCTGGATTCCCTTCGTTCTATCTTGCCGCAGCAGCAACACGAGCAGAGGCTTCGAGGGTTCCGCCCCTTCCGACCATGGCTCCATCGTTGCCGACCACAATCTTCCCGGAGCCGCCATCAGTTGGAAAGGCAGCGAGACTCAAACTCTCTCTTGTTTGAGCATGTCCAGTGGAGCCAAGTCGCTGATTTTCTTCTTGGATGGCTAACTGATATATTCGGCCGAGAGATGGTGGAGGTTCCATGGCAAGAATCTGAGACCGAAACGTCGAGTAAGACTCGTTGAGGATGAGTAGAAATCTTGTAGCTTTTTCTCTCTCTCTCGATTTCTTTATACTGTTTTAGGGTGTTTTCGGGTCCCTCTAACCTCTCTTCTGCTGATTCGAGTTCATTCCACAGGGATGAGAGACGGTTGAAGCAAGTGGTAACCGAGAGGTTCCCTTGCTTCAACTCAGTTAGATTTTGGGTTATGTTGAAGAGCCGCACTCGGTCGAGCCGGCCATACATCTCTCTGATGTTGTCCCAGATCTATTTGGAATCTTCGGTAGGCGGCAATCCGGTAGTGTCTTCGGGGGCGAGTGTGTTCCCGATCCAAGTGCGAACCAGCTGGTTGCACTTCCGCCAGAGGCGCTGGAGACGCTTCGTCGGTCGGGAAGGGGACGGCTCCATCAAGGAAGCCGTCCTTGTCTTTCGTCACGAGAGCTCGCCGGAGATTTCGAGCCCACGAAGAATAAGCCTCCGGTCCGGTAAGCTAGATGCTGATGAGGCGCAGTTCCGGTCCGTCCGCCTGTGATGTGTATAAGGGATCACCGGGCTCAAGCCGACCGCCGCCGACCGGAAAACAAAAGGCATGTATCCGGGGGGAAATGCCGGGTAGGGATTCGTCCCTTGACCCGGCATAGATCCGGATTCTTGGCCTGGGATCGTGTATCCGGGTTGGGGTCCCGGGTAGGGATTCGTCCCTTGACCTGGGACAAATCCGGGTCCTTGGCCCGGATTCGATTGCCTCGATGCTTTAGTTGAACCCGCTGCAGACGACACAAAGCTAGACAGTATTGGTTCCACATTTGATACCAATTAGCTGGAGCAAAATTCAGAGGCCATTGGATTTGAGCGGAAGTTTAATCCAAGGTAGGAACTGGTCTTGTAGAGTGAATATTTTCTAGTTGCTGAACAGGGGTTCATTCTCCGCCAGAAGGAACGACCAGATCTGATGTCAGTGTCTCCTCTGTTGAGGAGCTCTCATTGTTCTTGGTCATGATAAAAAATGCGTGTGGAGTTCCTAACAATCTGCTGATCTATTTCGCAAGTGAAATACATGCGACAATAGCTCATAAAAGATTCGATGGCAATTCCAAATGTGCGGAAGCTAGGCCAGGAGCATAAGCTCTGATACCATGACAAAAGTTGTCACGCCCCGATCCTCGGGCACGCGCCCATCCCTTACCTTGGTCAATTTTAAAGTGCGATATCCCAGGACTAAGTATCGCCGACCCTTTCTTTTTATTACGCATGCGGAAGCAGTTATGAATCCCCAGACAATAAAACAATGGGATAGAAAAGCAGGCCATATTTTTCATATTGAAATTCACAACCACACTTTTATTAACAACCCAACTAATAGTATATTTACAATACTATTTACAGCATATAGGTCTCACACCTATCTACACTAAGACAAGGTTCACAAAAGGGATGGGATCTCAATCCACATCCAGGTTGTACTCAAGATCCCTCTCGGATCATCTTCTTCTTCAAAAATCTTTTCCTCCTCGGGTTCCTCCTTCTCGGCTCCTCCTCGGGATCCTCAAATGGTTATTCAATAACCAATGAGACCACGTCTCAGCGAGTTCTACCCCCTAAGACTCGATTAGTAAGCCAATACACTATGGGCTGCCTAAACACGCACAAGTCAGAGGACTTACCTTGGCCTCAGATTCCACCTGCAAATCAGTACAATTCATAATAGGCACCCAACTACTCTTAACAAATCGAACTAGTCGATTACATGTCATGGGGAAGCACACGTGCATTCTCTAAGGCACTAGTTCACCAAAGTGATGCATCAAATCACCGAGCCCACGTGTCTCTTCCAAGATGCCTCACTTAATTCCATGGGCCACGTGCATTCTCTAAGACACTAGTTCACCAAAGTGATGCATCAAGTCACCGAGCCCACGTGCCCTTTTACGATGCACGGGCCACGTGCATTCTCTAAGGCACTCGTTCACCAAAGTGATGCATCAAGTCACCGAGCCCACGTGCCCTTTACGATGCTCGGGGCCACGTGCATTCTCTAAGGCACTCGTTCACCAAAGTGATGCATCAAGTCACCGAGCCCACGTGCCCTTTTAGATGCCACACCGATTCACCACTCCACCATCGATCGACAATCGGTACCCAATCATTTCCCATCACATAATTGAAATCACCCAATTAGGAACATGTCCTACGATTCACAATTTAAATCAATTTCATATAAATTGAAGCTCAATTAAATAAATGGACTGCACCACGACAATCGGCACGAAATTCCGGTCACCGGCCATCCCGATTGAATTTCCGGAAAAATAAATAATTAAATAATTAATTTCGAAAATTAAATAAATAATTACTAAAAATCCAATTTAGGTCCGTATTGCCTGATTGGAGCCCTAAACGGTCGAGAAAAATCCCGAGAGACATTCAATAAATAATAGAGCATTTCTACTCCCTAATGGCTATTGCTAACCACCTAACATGCATCATTAAGTCTCTAATTTAATTTATCTAAACTAATATAACCACCTAATTCCACTTTAATTAAATCTAAACAACCCCTAAGTATAATTAGCAAACTAAGAAAGCATTAGTGAGTAAAACTCACTTGGTTAAAAGTGGGAACCGAAACACCGCGACGGCGACCGAAATCGGGCTTTCGACAACACCGGCGGGCTTGGACCGGGCCTTAAACTTGGGCCCAACAAATCTCAGCCCAACTGAGATTTGTTCTTGCACTGGACTGGGCTCGCTCTTGGGCTTGGGCCTGGCTGCGGTGGGCTTTCTTCGCGGGCTGAGCTTGGGCTGAACTTGTTTGGGCCAAAGACTCACTTAATGGGCTGCACTTGTGGGCTTGGGCTTCAACTAAATTAAACCAACTTGGGCTGAGTTTGTTAGGCCACTTGGTCTTGTGGGCTGAAGTTCACTTGCGCCGAAGTTGGGCCCAATCCCAATGGGCTGAACCGCGGGTTTGGCTTGCGGGCTGCAAAGAGGAGACCAGCAGCTTCTACGGCGAAAACGGGCCGATCGGAGCTCCGGCGAGTTGGTGGTTGGCAACCGGTGGCTCCCGGGGGTCTTGGGGATCTTGTGGGTGGATGGAATGGGCAAATGAAGGGCTGAAATGGGGCGAAACAGCAAGAAAACGCGAAACAGTACCGGCGGGCAGCTTCCAGACGGTCTGGCGAGCGGCGGACTCCAGCGGCCGTACAGAACGAACGGCGGCTCCGTTTGGGGTGATTTTTGGTTTGTTGGAACGGTATGGATGTCCTCTTCATGAAGATATGTGGCTCGTTCGCTGGTTCATCCGGGAAGACCACTTTTGACTCGAATCTTTGACGAAAGGTCGGCTGGAGCAGAAACTGGCGGTGGCGCGGGTGGAGGCGTGCGACGGCTGCAGCTCCTTCTGCTGGTCTTCTTGTTGGCTTGAGGGCTTCGAAAATGAAGAGGAGAGGGTCTTGGATGGTAGAGAGGTGAGAGAGATGGAGAGGATAGAGGTGAGGGAAGAGATGAGAGAGATGAGAGAGATGAGATAGAGTTGAGGTGGGGCCTTGGCGATATTTTCCGTCTTGCTCTCCAAGATTCATCCTAAAGCCAAGTAAAATCCCTTGGCCTCCATTGATCCACACCAACACCTCTCATGACTTCACTTTTGGTCCATTTGGCTAGGGGAAGGGAGAGTTGAATTTTGCAAGAATTGTCTTCAATTGGTGGCTTGATCCACTTCAATTCTATCTCAATTGGCCTCCATAAAATCAATCGGTCATCCATCGACCATCTCGATATTTTCCTCACCCATATATCCATCTTGCTTCCCAATTTTGCTATCAAAAATAATCACGGCTTTTTTCGCACAAAACGACTCGGCGACGACTTTTCCCAAAAAGTGTCGGGTGTCGAAAATCTTCGAGACTGAGTCGACGCTCCTAGAATTTATTGTGACATGACAGAATCTTCAATTTCTGAAATCGGACTCGAATTGGCGGTTAATTTCTATTCGACGCGTTTTTAGCGTGACCTAGGCTACCGGGTAACTTTCAAATATTTTTAAGTGCAATTGACTCGTGGTCGATTTTCTTCGAGCCACTATGAACCCACTCGACTCATTGGCGACTCTCGATTGTCATGAAAATCCCGAAGATCCAAATACGGAGACAGGGTACCAAAACAATAAGAAAATCAGTCTAGTGCCGGTCGACATGAATTTTCTAATTACCCACGATTAGCCACACATCACATTTGTCGATCCGTCTATCTCGTTTTCAAATCGATTTTTAAGCGTGTCGCAATGGCCTCTAAAGATTGATATGGTCGAGAAGCCGATTCCTGGTCAAATTCTCAAGTCTATTGCCTTAAAATTCCTAATAATTTCCCCAGATAGTCTAGTTATCTCAAGAATGATCAGTTATGAGAATAGCCCTATAAACACGTCAATGAAACGCCCGAATCAATCAGAAAGAAACATAATCGAAAATTTGGGATGTCACAACTCTTCCCCTCTTATAAAAATTTCGTCCTCGAAATTTAAACCTTACAAACTTAAGCAAAAAGATGGGGGTACAATTCTCTCATCGACTCTTCAGTCTCCCAAGTTGCTCCTTCAGTACCGTGGTATTGCCAGACCACTTTGACCAATGGAATGGTCTTTGTACGCAGCATTTGCTCCTTTCTGTCTACAATCTGGACCAGTCTCTCCACGTATGACACTCTGTCATCCACCTCCAATTCCTCAAAATTGAGCACATGTGTCGGGTCAGGCTCGTACTTCCTCAACATCGACACGTGGAAGACGTCATGCACTTGCGCCAACCTTGGCGGCAATGCAAGACGATACGCTAAGGTCTCGATTCTCTCAAGAATCTCAAATGGACCCACGTACCTCGGACTCAGTTTGCCTTTCTTTCCGAAGCGCGAAGTTCCCCTCATTGGTGACACCTTTAGAAAAACGTGATCACCAACTTGGAATTCCAAAGATCTCCGCGCGCTTTATCTCGCGTAACTTTTCTCGCATCGCTTTGCGCGGTCTTTAATCTGTTTCAGATCACTGTCACGGCATCCACTGACTGCTGAACTAACTCTGGGCCTATTATCTTCCTTTCCCCGACTTCATCCCAACACACTGGTGTTCTGCATGCTCTGCCATACAATGCTTCAAATGGAGCCATCTGAATGCTCTGCTGATAACTGTTGTTGTAGGCGAATTCTACCAGGTGAAGCTGATCTTCCCAACTTCCCTTGAAGTCTATTACACAAGCTCTCAACATATCCTCGAGAGTTTGAATTGTCCTCTCAGACTGGCCATCCGTCTGAGGATGATACGCTGTACTGTATCGAAGCTTTGTACCAAGAGCACTCTGCAAGCTTTTCCAAAAGGCAGCAGTAAACCTCGGGTCTCTGTCTGAGGTTATTGTAACCGGCACTCCATGCATTCGAACCACCTGACGCACGTACAGGTCTGCGTGCCTATCAAGACTGAGGTCCTTTCGAACTGCAATGAAGTGAGCCGACTTTGTCAGTCTGTCGACTACCACCCAGATTGAATCACTTCCTCTCTGACTTCTCGGTAGTCCAGTCACGAAGTCCATTGTGATATGCTCCCATTTCCATTCTGGGATCGAAAGAGGTTGCAAAAGTCCTCCCGGCTTACAATGCTGGGCTTTTACTTGTTGACATGTCAGACACTTGGCGACATGCTTGGCGACGTTCGCCTTCATACCTGACCACCAATAGTGTTGACGCAAATTCTGATACATCTTGGTGCTTCCAGGGTGAACGCTGTAACTGCTACGATGTGCTTCAGATAAAATATCTTCTCTAAGCTCTACATCGTCAGGTACAACCAAACGTCCTTGGAACCTTAAAATTCCGTCCTCAGAAATATGAAAATCAGCCTTTCTTTTCTCAGTGTCCTCTTGAAGAATTTTCTACACATCTGGATCTGTCGGTTGGAGTTGTTTGGTTCTGACCTGGACATCCGGTTCAATTTTGAGGGTGGCCATAAAACTTGAAAGGTGGCCTACCTCAAATTTGAATTCCGAATCCCGAGCTCTCTCGATTAAATTCCATTCTTTAATCAAGATCTGCGCTACTGAAGACTTCTGACTCAAAGCGTCGGCGACCTTGTTCGCCTTTCCCGGGTGGTATAGGATATCACAGTCATAGTCTTTCAATAATTCCATCCACCGGCGCTGTCTCATGTTCAACTCCTTCTGAGAGAACAGGTACTTGAGACTCTGATGGTCCGTGAAGATTTGAAATTTCTCACCACACAAATAATGTCTCCAAATCTTCAGGGCAAAGATAATAGCTGCGAGCTCTAAGTCATACGTCGGATAATTCAATTCATGCGGTCTCAACTGATGAGAAGCGTACGCAACAACCCTACCATGTTGCATCAGCACGTAACCCAACCCTCTAAAAGACGTATCACTGTAGATCTCGAATCCTCCTGGACCAGATGGAATTGTCAGCACAGGTGCAGTAGTCAGCTTTTCCTTCAGCTCTTGAAAACTACGCTCGTACTTGTCTGACCATACAAATTTCTCTTCTTTCTTCGTGAGCTTAGTTAGAGGCGATGCTAACGCTGAGAAGCCTTCCACAAACCGTCTGTAATAACCGGCCAATCCTAGAAAACTTCTGATCTCTGTCACTATAGTCGGTCTCTGCCAATTGATCACGGCTTCTATCTTGCTTGGGTCGACGGAGATTCCTTCTCCGGAAATCACATGACCTAAGAACGCAACACGAGTCAACCAAAACTCGCATTTGCTAAACTTAGCATACAACTTATGCGTCCTTAAAGTCTGGAGCACTAATCTCAGGTGATTCTCATGCTCTTCATCACTTCTCGAATAGACTAAGATATCATTAATGAATACGATCACAAACTGATCTAAATATTCCTTGAATATTCGATTCATCATATCCGTGCAAGCAGTTGGAGTGTTCGCCAAGCCAAACAACCTTACAGTATTCTCGTGAAGTCCATATCAAGTACGGGTAGCTGTCTTCAGTATAACCTCCTTTCTAGTTCTCAACTGATGACTTCATAATCTCAAATCGACCTTTAAAACATCGATACTCTTTATAACTAGTCACACCATTCACTGATTTTTGGTAAAGAACACTTGTCCTTGATCTTCACCTAATTGAGTTGACAATGGTTGATGCATGATTGCAACGAATTATATTTCTTTCTCTCTAGCTCGATCGCAGTTTCTATTTCTTTTTCTAGCAACAGTCTGATGGTTCTTATGACAACACATCTAGAAATTCTTAGACCACTGAGATGCCTTCTATCCCAATTCTCCAATTTGTCTTAACTATAACCATCACCAAGTAACTTTGGCCATCTCCATTTAAAAAGTGGGTTGCTTTCAGCCGACGAGATTAAAGAAATCGAAGACTCATTTCGATCCCCAATAGACTTGACACCTTCATGTGCTACTGGACTAAGTTGAATTGCTCCGCGACCACGATTCATTACCACAAGATGCTCCATGAGTCCACTCTACTCATATAGCATCAAAGTTACACCTCAGCAACTAGTCAAGCATAACTATTGCCAGTGATTCCCCCTTTCTCTCACTTATTTCAATAAACTGAAGTTCCCCAAACTTCACCAAAACTCTACTACGATACTTTGATAGAATTTTCCCCTAAACATTCTTCCTCTGACTAGTGCCAGGTTGGTTCCATTCCTGTCCTTTTTGCCATCCTAGTGGCGTCCTTACGGAGGTAGTAGAGTCGGTGTTCCATTGGACTTTCACTGATAGTCTTTCACCCGACGACCGTGCTGATCGCAATCACAGCACGTTCTAGCCATACTCAGACACTAGATTCATCCATGTTTCCTTCCACAATTTCGACACTTAACTGGTGAGTCCTCTACCTCCTGTCAAGTGCTAGCATGCACTATTTCTTGTACCGGAGACCTATCCCACAAATTCCACGGTGCGTTCTATGGCGCACTTCTTCTGACCTGTCATATCGACGGTGACAGCAGTAACCCTTGTCGAGATTTCATCTACCTATGCAGACAACCCATAAATCACTGTCCGTGCTGGCGACACTTACCACTAATTCTTGTCCTCAAAAAACATGAGACTAATCTATGCCATCTTCCATGGAACAACATGTTCCATTTGCCTTATCTCGACTCCGACTATTCCACCTTGCCCACTGGGTGGAATAAAATACTCTTCCCTCAACATCAGTCTTTACCCTGACCGAATTCCAAATCTGCCTGCGCTGAATCTTGACTCAGATATCGAAATCGATTCCCTAATCATCCTTCCAGGTTGAACCTCGGTTAAGGTAGCAACAACAACAACAACTTGATCCTGATCTTTCTGGCTCATCAGATCCCAAGGAACCCTTGCATCAGAACGATCCCATCGGACTTGGGATCATTCAACGCTGCTACACTAGTACCAACCTGCGGTGGTACTCTTACGCTCAAGCTGGCCAGAGTCAACACTCTGCCACAACCACCTCGGGTACCGACCTTTGTCGATGCTTTACCCCGAGTCACAAAGGACACTGTCCTCTTAATAGAAGTTCTCAGCTCCTGCTCGCTCATGGTTCAGTCTTTTACTAACACCTGCTTTCCAAATCCACACCAGATTAGAAGATGAGCGATTCACACAACAAACAATTTTAGCACTCAGCTAACACAGACATGCACCAGCATGAATTTAAAGGCCATCCTACTACTATCCCAAGAACCGTCGCTCCTTATCACTCCAATCTTGAACTTCGCTCTGATACCACAAAAAGGGGATGTCACGCCTCGATCCTCGGGCACGCGCCCATCCCTTACCTTGGTCGATTTTAAAGTGCGATATCCCAGGACTAAGTATCGCCTTCCCTTTCTTTTTATTACGCATGCGGAAGCAGTTATGAATCCCCAGACAATAAAACAATGGGATAGAAAAGTAGGCCATATTTTTCATATTGAAATTCACAACCACACTTTTATTAACAGCCCAACTCATAGTATATTTACAATACTATGTACAGCATATAGGTCTCACACCTATCTACACTAAGACAGGGTTCACAAAAGGGATGGGATCTCAATCCACATCCTGGTTGTACTCAAAATCCCTCTCTGGATCATCTTCTTCTTCAAAAATCTTTCTCCTCCTCAGGTTCCTCCTTCTCAGCTCCTCCTCAGGATCCTCAAATGGTTATTCAATAACCAATGAGACCACGTCTCAGCGAGTTCTACCCCCTAAGACTCGATTAGTAAGCCAATACACTATGGGCTGCCTAAACATGCACAAGTCAGAGGACTTACCTTGGCCTCAGATTCCACCTGCAAATTAGTACAATTCATAATAGGCACCCAACTACTCTTAACAAATCGAACTAGTCGATTACATGTCATAGAGCACACGTGCATTCTCTAAGGCACTAGTTCACCAAAGTGATGCATCAAATCACCGAGCCCACGTGTCTCTTCCAAGATGCCTCACTTAATTCCATGGGCTCACGTGCATTCTCTAAGACACTAGTTCACCAAAGTGATGCATCAATTCACCGAGCCCACGTGCCCTTTTACGATGCAGGCCACGTGCATTCTCTAAGGCACTCATTCACCAAAGTCATGCATCAAGTCACCAAGCCCACGAGCCCTTTTTACGATGCGGGGCCACGTGCATTCTCTAAGGCACTCGTTCACCAAAGTGATGCATCAAGTCACCGAGCCCACATGCCCTTTTACGATGCCGGCCACGTGCATTCTCTAAGGCACTCGTTCACCAAAGTGATGCATCAAGTCACCAAGCCCACGTGCCTTTTACGATGCTCGGGCCACGTGCATTCTCTAAGGCACTCGTTCACCAAAGTGATGCATCAAGTCACCGAGCCCACGTGCCCTTTTAGATGCCACACTGATTCACCACTCCACCATCGATACTGACAATCGGTACCCAATCATTTCCCATCACATAATTGAAATCAACCAATTAGGAACATGTCCTAAGATTCACAATTTAAATCAATTTCATATAAATTGAAGCTCAATTAAATAAACGGACAGCACCACGACAATCAGCACGAAATTCCGATCACCGGCCATCCCGGTTGAATTTTCGAAAAATAAATAATTAAATAATTAATTTCGAAAATTAAATAAATAATTACTAAAAATCCAATTTAGGCCCGTATTGCCTGATTGGAGCCCGAAACGGGTCGAGAAAAATCCCGAGAGACATTCAATAAATAATAGAGCATTTCTACTCCCTAATGGCTATTGCTAACCACCTAACATGCATCATTAAGTCTCTAATTTAATTTATCTAAACTAATCTAACCACCTAATTGCACTTTAATTAAATCTAAACAACCCCTAAGTATAATTAGCAAACTAAGAAAGCATTAGTGAGTAAAACTCACTTGGTTAAAAGGGGAACCGAAACACCGCGACGGCGACCGAAATCGGGCTTTCGACAACACCGGCGGGCTTGGACCGGGCCTTAAACTTGGGCCCAATAAATCTCAGCCCAACTGAGATTTGTTCTTGCATTGGACTGGGCTCGCTCTTGGGCTTGGGCCTGGCTGCGATTGGGCTTTCTTCGCGGGCTGAGCTTGGGCTGAACTTGTTTGGGCCAAAGACTCACTTAATGGGCTGCACTTGTGGGCTTGGGCTTCAACTAAATTAAACCAACTTGGGCTGAGCTTGTTAGGCCACTTGGTCTTGTGGGCTGAAGTTCACTTGGGCCGAAGTTGGGCCCAATCCCAATGGGCTGAACCGCGGGTTTGGCTTGCGGGCTGCAGAGAGGAGACCAGCGGCTTCTACGGCGAAAACGGGCCGATCGGAGCTCCGGCGAGTTGGTGGTTGGCAACCGGTGGCTCCCGGGGATCTTGGGGATCTTGTGGGTGGATGGAATGGGCAAATGAAGGGCTGAAATGGGGCGAAACAGCAAGAAAACGCGAAACAGTACCGGCGGGCAGCTTCCAGACGGTCCGGCGAGTGGCGGACTCCAGCGGCCGTACGGAACGAACAGTGGCTCCGTTTGGGGTGATTGTTGGTTTTTTGGAACGGTATGGATGTCCTCTTCATGAAGATATGTGGCTCGTTCGCTGGTTCATCCGGGAAGACCACTTTTGACTCGAATCTTTGACGAAAGGTCGGCTGGAGCAGAAACTGGCGGTGGCGCGGGTGGAGGCGTGCGACGGCTGCAGCTCCTTCTGCTGGTCTTCTTGTTGGCTTGAGGGCTTCGAAAATGAAGAGGAGAGGGTCTTGGATGGTAGAGAGGTGAGAGAGATGGAGAGGATAGAGGTGAGGGAAGAGATGAGAGAGATGAGAGAGATGAGATAGAGTTGAGGTGGGGCCTTGGCTTGATGTTTTCCAATCTTGCTCTCCAAGATTCATCCTAAGCCAAGTAAAATCCCTTGGCCTCCATTGATCCACACCAACACCTCTCATGACTTCACTTTTGGTCCATTTGGCTAGGGGGAAGGGAGAGTTACGAATTTTGCAAGAATTGTCTGCAATTGGTGGCTTGATCCACTTCAATTCTATCTCAATTGGCCTCCATAAAATCAATCGGTCATCCATCGACCATCTCGATAGTTTTCCTCACCCATATATCCATCTTGCTTCCCAATTTTGCTATCAAAAATAATCACGGCTTTTTCGCACGAAACGACTCGGCGACGACTTTTCCCAAAAAGTGTCGGGTGTCAGAAAAATCTTCTGAGACTGAGTCGACGCTCCTAGAATTTATTGTGACATGACAGAATCTTCAATTTCTGAAATCGGACTCGAATTGGCGGTTAATTTCTATTCGACGCGTTTTTAGCGTGACCTAGGCTATCGGGTAACTTTCAAATATTTTTAAGTGCAATTGACTTGTGGTCGATTTTCTTCGAGCCACTATGAACCCACTCGACTCATTGGCGACTCTCGATTGTCATGAAAATCCCGAGGATCCAAATACGGACACAGGGTACCAAAACAATAAGAAAATCAGTCTAGTGCCGGTCGACATGAATTTTCTAATTTAGTGGTGTCACCCACGATTAGCCACACATCACTGTCGATCCAGTCTATCTCTGTTTTCAAATCGATTTTTAACTGTGCTACAATGGCCTCTAAAGATTGATACGGTCGAGAAGCCGATTCCTTGTCGAATTCTCAAGTCTATTGCCTTAAAATTCCTAATAATTTCCCCAGATAGTCTAGTTATCTCAAGAATGATCAGTTCTAAGAATAGCTCTATAAACACGTCAATGAAACGCCCAAATCAATCAGAAAGAAACAGAATCGAAAATTTGGGATGTCACAGAAGTTGACTGGAAATGGAGAAAAGGTTTTGTTCTATATTGATTGATTCTTTACAGTTACATTGTATACATTTATAATGTAAGAAGGAACGAAAGTGAATAAGGAAATAATATACAATGAATAATAAATTTCCTATTTGCTAAATAGATCCCACAAATTACTCTTTCTCCAATTCAATCAATCCTTTGATTAGGATTGCCACCAAATCTGGATCTCGGAATCTTTGATATCTTCGATACTATTTCCAACAAAACATAATCATTAAATTTATATCATGCTTCGTCAGATCATTCCCTAAATGGATGTAACCAAGTAGCATGTTCCACATTAACATAAAATAAGAACACAAAAAGTAAGCGCAAGCTTGGGTATTCAGTGCAAATCGAAGTGTTTAGAATCTCCGAAGAAGTCCCAAAGAGTCACTTTACTTCTTTTCCCCGCCATTCTCAATCGTCGAATGACCATTAAAACAGGAATCCGGTTAAAAAGAGCACCTTTAGTTTTTCATGACCACCCTTGAATTAATTAACATAGGGCAGGGGTTAAAGATAGCATCCTAGAAATCAATAAACTACTGTCCATATTTGAAAGTTTTCTGACTAAACCATATTTTTAAGGGGGAAAAACGAAAGCGCTACGTCGGCAGGCAAATGTAAAAGCATCGTTCCAACTCTCGTCTTGTCATATTACAAGTACTTGAGCAATATATCCATCTATCTGTTGAAGATCACCACCTTTCTCTCTCTCTTGGAGTCCTCTAGATCTCTCTCTAGAGTTCTCCATATCTCTCTTTACTCCTCTAGATTTCTCTCTCTCTAGATAATTACTCAGCCGCAATTGTTGACAAATGGGTCAACAAGTTGCAATAAAATAATAATAAGTAGAAGAGATATTGGGAGAGGAGAGTTGGTGAATGTGCCGACTTTGCCTCCTATAAATAGGGGTTCTTGTCCCTTGAGTGTGAGGGTATGTGAAGTGCGTGGAGTGTGTGCGTGAGGTATGTGGGTGTGTGTAGGGGTCTTGAGAGTGTGTTGAGTAGAGCGTGCTATGTATGCATGTGAGTGTAAGAGAAATTGTGTAGAGTTGTCCAAGTAATATATGTGGTGTGAGAAAATATTATAATAGTGAAAGTTATATTTTGTGAGTTATACTTGTACCATGTTTCCGCAAATTCAACACTATCCCCTCCGCATGTGACGGAAAAGCAATGTTCACCTCGCCACCAGCGGTGGCTAAATACTAATGCTAACTGCAGTCCAGCATTTTCTAACCGCCCGAGCACTTCCACTGACATCTTAAGGCCCAATTTATGATTTGGGGAATTTTCAGGATACTCCCATTCAAACAATCTATTTAGGCCAGAAAAGACATGTTTTATTCCAATGAGCGAGAAGCAATGACCATGGCATGATTTAGCCTTTTTTGTTCTATAAAAAAGAGATTACGATAGGAAGTGCAGAGGAAACAAGGACACAAATTTCTTGACACTGCTGAAAGTGCATCGAGAGATAGAATCATCCTAAGCATATATAACTCGTAGTCGATCGCCTTACCTAAGGCCTAAAGTAGTAGTTTGCCAAAGTTACCACTAACATGAAGCTAGCGGCAAGCGGACGCAATGCTCATAGGAATGGAAAGGTGGTGAGAAAATGTACCTATGACCTCCTTTCCTTGTGGGCGAACAGCCATTCTATAAGGCAAATCGGGACCAGGGCCGAGCTTAGACACCTGAAGTAGACGGGATAGAGTAGGGGCTCACTCCAGTTATGAGGCTAGTAACCCAGAAGGTGGAAGATGGTAAACGGGATTAATTTGCCCATAAAGTTTAGGATGATGCACTGGAAGTAAGCATGCCATATTTAATGACGGAGACATGAAAAAGCAAAATGATTGATTTCCCACCATTAGACTTGACCGGTACACTACCTATATCCGTTACAAAGTCAATATCGAAGACAAACGATCGGGGACAATGCATGACTCAGAACCAATCACTGACCATGGCCAAAACACTAAACGATTCCGATACATTTCAATATCTCATGGAACATACTGTCGTGTGATCTAAAGAAGTTTGAAACGAAAAGTGCTACGTCCATTCATCCCAAAATTCGGCGAAGAGACTTATGGGCGAGATTCTAATGAACCGTGAAACAAAACGCAGCCAATTAAACTCAAGAAACCTAGACAGACAGTGGTAGATCCTTGCCGCCACCACCGCTGCCGGTGAGGACGAGGTAGCCACGACCGCGTCAGGCCGTGGCTCGTGCAATTGGAAACGAGACTTAATGTGGTCGAGGGGAGCCCAAGCAGCTCCGTACAAAGGCACGCCATACTGCTGGGAATTGGGAGTTTTGGGGAGCTTGCTCTTCCCCATG
Source organism: Eucalyptus marginata (assembly GCA_014182565.1). Lineage (NCBI taxonomy): Eukaryota > Viridiplantae > Streptophyta > Magnoliopsida > Myrtales > Myrtaceae > Eucalyptus > Eucalyptus marginata. The sequence goes on along the minus strand of CM024591.1, from coordinate 3,051,520 downwards.
GATCCCTCTACTTGCTCTGCTTCCTCATCTCTCAGAGAGTGAGAGAGCCAGAGACAGAGACAGAGACATAGGGAGAGCGCGCGCGGGAGTGCCGAAGAGAAGATGTTCTCTTTGGACTAAATAGTTAATAAATATGCTATTGGCACTCTTTCTGGTTTCCTAATTTACGTCCCTCAATTTCCTCATTTATTCGATTGTATCCTTGAGCTTTGCTCCAATTTACTACTTTGACCCCCAAATTCAGATGAAAATTGGGGGTGAGCGAAGGTAGAACTTGGAATATGAGAACCAAACTGATAGGAACCTATAAATTCCAAATTCCAAGATATACAAGATATGTTCTAGGTTTCAAATCGTTTACTAATATTTATGGATAGCCATCGAATCAATCAAATGTTTATTAACACAACTCATGGTAGAACGGTGAGGTCCTTTTGCTCCTCGCACTCAATAATCTTCATCACCTCTTCCAAGCACCACTGTGAGGAAGCATAGTCCTTAGAGAAAATGATGATTGCGACGCCCAATTCTTCGATGGCCTTCATGAATGCCGGCAATATTTGATCTCCCTTCCTTGGTTCCTTACTATCAATGAAAGTGTATATTCTATTACGATATAAAGCTTTGTAGAGATGCCCAAAGAAGATGTCATGCAAGTGCCTTTGAAACTCAAGAAGACCCCGTAATTACTTTTGGGTTTTGATGAAAAAGCCACTGGAATATCGAGATTAGCAATCGGAAATGGCTTTCATCTGTTTAGTCTTCACTCTTCTTTCTCTTATATGGAAAATGAAGCATTGGAAATACATGATCATGAAGTTTCTTGATATGAGTGGTTGACGTTAAAATTTGCTACAACATGGTCTAGGTTATGACGCAAACTATGTGATGCATTGACTTATAAATAGTGAAAGGGCTAGTATAAATACCTAGAGGGGGGTGAATAGGTGTAAATAAAAATTTAACAAGACATAGTAGAAATAATTTGTTTGTATAAGATAATAGTCTATAACCGTATTTCAATTTCAAGCAATTAAGTAAAGCTACGAATAATAGTATGGAGTTCAAGGAAGAAAATAAGAACACAAGGTTTTATAGTGGTTTGGCTTAGACCAAGCCTACGTCCACTCTTCCACACTGACAGCCTATTGGCTGGATTCCACTATGAATCAAAAGAGATTTTACAGCAATGTGATATTGACTTCACAGTAGAAAGTCTCTACTAGTCTCTTACTAAATCTCACAAGAGTTTCTCTCTTTTGTTTACAACTTGAGCTTAGTCAATGAAATAGCAAAGAACTAGAAAGTTTCAGACTTAGGAATTCTTCTTTTCCCTCACACTCAAACAATTAGCGAGTCTTCCTTATATACTCATTCATGCCTTCACGACCGTTGGCACTTTCCAAATGAGTTCTTCCAATCTACCCATTGGACAGAATCAATCAAGGAGATCTCGAGTCGTTAGATGATTGTGATGAAAGCTCATCAATCATGTTTGTCCATACAATTAGGATCTTTAGTTTCCATAAGTAGAACCTTCCAAGTTTGCTCGCTTTTCAAATGATCTTCATAATTGAATAAATTCCAATAATAATAATCAATCAACTAGGTGCTATATCCAGCCATAAGGTCTTCCAATAACCATACGATCGAATCCTTGAAAATAACCCTGCATCTAGATAAGTCTTCACTCTTCGATCTGGAAACTGCTAGTGAGGTCAGACCTTGAAACTAAGATCTGGCTATCTTCAGACTTTGACACAATAGTCTTGAAGTCTTCAAACTAGGCTTTTTGAAAATGTTTTGTCAACTTCAAAATAGTAAATGAGTTTTCTCCAACAAATAGTACATGGAATATTCATGTTATTTGATAAAAACCACTAGTTTGATTTGCACAATGCATATCGTTGACACATATTTATAAGATTGCATTATTCTTTACATGATGTTATAGAAATAATGATGATCGTCACTTGCCGAGCCATGATATTGTTCCCCCTTATATTGCCATTCTATGTCGCAAGAAGAGAGAAGAGTAATCAAGGGCACGTGGAGAGTACTTGTGAATGACATTTACCAAATGAACTTAATAAATTTAGAGTACTTGTGAATTCCACTTTAAAATGGGTTGGACAATATGTTTTGGGAGTGGCACCTGACATCTCTCCGCTTACGCATGCATTTCCCCACTGTAATAATTCTATAGCATCAACATGGCTTAGAAATTTGGTTAATTTTATGCTCTCATTAAGAGTGCCACTTGATTATATATATATATAGATGCCACAACCAAAAATTCAACATTGAGGCAGTTATTTGGGTCTAATAGGTAAGAATTTAGTAAATGAACAATATATATTAGACTAAATCTGAATAGTAAACGTTGAAGAGATTCATATGAAGTCTACTAATTTTAACGTTCAAATTCAATTTAGTTTATGCACTATGTTTACTTCATAATTTTTCTAGATAGATAACCATATCACTAATTGTTAATGCCTAAGATAAATTGTTTCAAGAATTCGACGGCAACAATAAAACTTTGTATAATCTCAATATGTTAAATCTCATGTGTGGAGAGGATGGATCTTGCATAAGTCCCACCTTCTGTATTGTGTATGAGCCAATCATCCTCGGTAAACAAGATTCTTAACAATTTTTTTTTCTAAATTAGGGGGATGATAGTAATGGTGCAAGCAGATTGAATGTCTAGTTGTGTTCTTAATCCCCCGGTGGTAATAGATGATATTGTGGGCAGAATGAATTTTGATTCCCATGATCTTATTCATAGGTGTGAGAGGAATTTGTTCAATTGAGTGCCGCAAAAATTGAAGTTAATCCGTGGGAGATCATAAATTCTCATTAGAAATTCACAATCTCGAATTTCTTCTCAACAAATCCAAGTGAAGTTCAAACGTTTTGAGTGTATGTATTTTTCGATTAGAGAGGGTGTGTTGGTGACGGAGAACAAATGTTAGAAAAATGTATGCATGATTAGTCTCATTGTGCATTTTTCAAGGCTTTTTCTTCACCATAAGACACATATCTTCTTTTCGCTCTAGCACCGAAAGAACAGCGACGACTTTAAGTCACGCCTATGAAAAGCGACGACTTTAAGTCAAGTCTATGAAATTTTCCCCAAGTGGAGGGAAAAAGCTTCTAGCTTTTCAAGTTAGTGGAATGACGCTTCAAGATAGTCATGAAGATTGTGACTGGCCATGGGACGACACTTCTAGCTTTGCTACGAGTGTACGTGAAAGGTTTTATGCGAGAATTATTATTTTTTCTAATTTGCCTTGTTGTGATCCTTTTGAGTAATATTTTAGAATACAAATGCATTTAGATTTTTGAAAATTCTATTACTTAATATTTGTGCAATTCAATTTTTATGTAGGCCCACACTATTGTCACGACAATAATTACTAATAGGACAGTTATTTTAAGTGTGATGACCAACAAAAACCCATTTAAGAAAAGAAAAAAAAAATCTTAAGGGAAAATTGTGGTGGGTCTTAATTCCAATGGTAATTTTGAAGAAGAGCAAAGTGGCAAAAAAAAAAATTAATAAATAAAGTAGTGGTTTAAACTTTAAGTAGAAGGCAATATCTCAACCCTTAAATTAAAATAAAACTTAAGCTGTTAGATGAATGTGTGATTTATTATTTAAATATTCTAACAATCCTCCTCACGTTTAGTCTCGTCTTTTGCCTAATACTAAGCATGGAAATTTAATTAGGGAGACAAACGGGCCCTAGTGAGATTTCTTAAGTTATTAGATGAAGAAGTGATTTATTATTTAAATATTGAAATACTCCCTCTAATGTTTAGTTTTTTTTTTTTTTTGCCTAATTCCAATTCATGATAGCATTGATATTCCATAAATTAATGCTAAAGGATTCCAATCTGTGCATGCATGGGCTGTTTGAGTTATCTTATTGATTGTAGTAGCTTAATGAAAAATAGTAGGTGAGCTCGTTTGCCTGAGTTTTGGTCTGCTCTTTGGTTTAACATTGCAAATTCCTCACCTAGTAGCGAGATATTGAACTGGACATGTTCTGGGCATGATGAGGTTTGCTGGGGTCGTTACCCTTTTTTGAGGTGTCTGGGTATGGATTCGATTGCCTCTTGACATGATACCTGGGTTAATTTGGATTTGGGTGGAGACACACAACACTAAAACACAATTTATCCATCACTCAGTTGAAGGCACTACTAGCAGCGGACAACACTCAAAGTCAAAAGATCGAGGCATGTTTTAGTCGGACAAGCACTAGAGCACAACACTATGACAAGCACTAGGACAAATAACTTTTATGAGTTATGACTACGTTTGTTATCTGTGTCCAAGAGACTCCTTGTCGCATTTTGAGGACGACAGTCTATTACTGAGCCTCATGCATTTAGCATATTTCAAGTGTATATGCTCCGGAAAAGCATTAAGTGATCCAACACATTCAAACTCACAATCTGTAGAAGCTTACCCTAATAAGAGACATACTACACAAGTACATCCTGCATTCTTATTGTTGAATTATACACTAGGGCACGACAATCCAAACCATAGTTAACCTCAGAATCAACATCTGAGCGTTCTTGGAGGAGTTCTAACTATTGACCGCTAGTTATAGCTTGATGCTGTCACTTCATTTATTCTGCACATGCTTTAGTCTTTTGTCATAGTTAAAACCCAGAGTTCAAATCAGGAAGGGAATCCTCCATCCAGAAGTCATCCTAGTTTGTTCTTCTCCTGATGCTTACGTTTTATCAATAAGTTGGAAAGAGTATGGTGGTATCATGTGCAAATTTGGATTTTGCAGTAAGCCTTTGTCTGTTACTTCATGGTGCAGGAATCTGATGGTTGAAACAATTTAGAAACTTTGGAATGGTTTTGTTGCACAATGGAGCTTAGACGTGCTTTTAATAAAAAGAAACCTAGAGAAGATATTTTGGATACTAAATTTTGGGATTACCCTTTGAATTATGCTGATTGAGATTTTTTTCCCCAAACTCACTAACATATTCTCCGTCGGGAGATTTTGTCAGGTTGTGATAAGCAATATTTTTTATTACAACGCAAGGAATTTGCTTTCTGGAAACCGAAAGCTATTAAAGATGGTGTAAAGGACTTTAAGTGCAGAGTTGAGTAAACATCCCAATTGGTATGAAACGACTTGCAACAAGCTGTAGTTGCTGCATTTAAAGGCTCGGGGTTGTTTTCTATCTTGAATTTTCAATCTTCTGGATACGAACTAAAAAAACAGGCTAAAGTGATCAAGGATGGAAATTGGAGCAGATACGCAACAGAATTCAGAGGTGGGGTGAGGTTTCTGACTGATAATCTAGCTGCTAAGCTTTTCTTTATTGCTTCTATGGATTTGCATCTACCCTTTCATATATTGTGCCATTGTTACTGACGTCAAGATATATGATTGACACTTGTGATTTTCGTACTACGTATTGATGCCAAAAACTTGTGAGGAGCAGGAGCATATATGACTCTTAAAAAAAAAAAGCAGAAGAATGATGTTAATTTCAAGAGGCGGTGTGGCAGGCAATAATTCACCTTAATTTTCTATCACAGTAAGTGCAATGTGTTTCACCATTTCAGTGCATTTGTATGCATATCTCAATATCAACTTGTTCTTTCATACAATCATACATCATTGACAAAAATATGCATGAAATGCTTGACTTGCATGAGCCATTGACATGGTTGGACACCAAGTCTTCGTTGGTGGTTGACTTTACAGATCAGGTTGGTTTCAATAAAAGTCCCTAATGGATGAGCACGAATAATTGTGATCTTATCTTTCGGCGGTGTCCCTTTTCCGAGCGCTGTCTGGGGGAGGTATGATTACGCGTGTCCAATTACCTTGATCATCATTTTCTTTGCACACGGTGAGTGTAATGTGAAAGATTACTGACGGCTCAAATTATTCCTCTCTTCAAAAGAACAAAGCATGCAGATGAGATTTTTCTTTTATGTTCAAAACATGTAATAAATCATGCACAATAGACGATTAATTGCTACTAAATTGACACACAACTGAATTCTTCTGCCAATCAAAGAGCGAATGAAATCACACGAGGCACTAGTTCCTTGTACATAGTTTTGGACACGCTCGATTAATATGCTGAATTACCTTAAGACTTTTCTTCCTAATGGCAACCGTGCATATCCGTTATTGCATGGTGGGTCACCCGAATTTGGCAAGAATTTGAAATTCTATTCCGAGCCACAAAAGATATGAATTTTATCCATTCATTATCCAATGAAAACATATAAAATTCCAAAGAATTTCACCAATGCAGAGATTATAAACTGCTTTAATGCCAACTTGTTAGATTAAGTTTAAAGAAAAATTAACAATCCTGATTTATCATTTACAAAGAAAATGTTTATAATTGAAAACAATTTTGTGGAAACATAAGGATTGACATACTTCCAACCATTGCTGAAAATTTGTAAATGCAAAAAACTCCAAAACCTTGAACGAGTGTATCAATCGATTCATGGAATCATCATATCAGAACATTCCATTCTATCTCACTAGCCAATACCCCTCAAAACTGGATGTGTGTTTTCAATATTGATAGGGTTTGGACTAGACGACTTGATGTTTTATTTCGTAAAGACTGTTATGATAACATATTAACAGTCAGTTATCATGTAATAAATGTGGGCAATAAATTGAGCAATAAATCGGAATGAATTGGGAGATACAAGATCACATTTAAATTGATAAATATTATAACAAATGCATCCACCATAAAGCAAATCTAAAATCCATCATAAAGGAATCTTGACTTGCGAGGCAATTATCCTCCCTTTGGAAATTTTGATCACTAGTAGCAAAGGATTACTTCAGGGATTAATAAAAGGATTGCCATCTAGAATACATTAATCTCGTTGGGCACATTGCACTTTGCTTACATTAATTTTAAAAAAAATATATATTTAAACTCAAAAAGTTCTCTGCGATATCCTTTGAACAGTACATCTTTTTTAATAATGATGCTGAGCCTAATAAACTATTAGCAAGGCTCTTCCTTAATGAATAAAAAAAACCAAATTGGTCTCATGGTATGGGATCCGCATTTAGCATATAAGACTACTATGATAATCCATGATTCCACATGCATGGTTTCCTAATTTAAAGGCAATTAAGATATCAATTACCAACTGAAAAATTCCAAAAGGATGAGGACCAGAAATTGCCCATGATTCTAAGTTCTATCTAGGGGTGGCAAAATGGTCTATGACTCACTTTCTAACCCATATTTTATACCAATGGGTTGTCCGTGGATTATAAAGGTATAAAAGCCCAATTAAAATGGATCCAAAAAATTTTAAGTTGAATTTATATGGGTCGAAAATGGGTTAGACGTTCTAACCCATTTTCAATCCATTTTTCAATTAAACGGGTAACCTGAAAAAGACAAAGCGTCCTCACTCCTCAACTACTTGATAGCAACCTATCGTTGCCCACCTCTGTCGCTTGCCTCTAAGACCTCTTCGCCACTCACCTCCATGGCTTGCCTCTGAGCCCACCTCCGCCACTCGCCTTTGAGACCCCTCTACGGCTCCCTTCCAAACCGCCTCCACCACTCGCAAAGCTGCCTCCGCCACTCGCCTCTAAGCAGCGAAGACGCCTCTACCGCTCGCCTCTGTGCTTGCGTCCAAGCCGCCTCAGCTGCTCCCTTGGAGGTCGACGAGCTCTAGACTACCATGTCGCGCACCTCGGCGACATGAGCAAACATGGTGAAACACCTCTAGACGAAGATGGTAACTTCCTCGGTGCTTTGGTGATTCGCAAACCCTGGAAAAAGAGGCTGTCTTTCTCATGCAGTTGCTTTGTTTTGCTAGGTTTTTTCTAGTTTCATGTTCATAGGGTTGGATGAATGTTTCCTTCTTTGTTGGTGGTCCCTAGAATTTCCTCGGGGCTCTTCATCCAGCGACTTGGAGAATGACAGGTATGCGTATACTCTCTTTGTCTCTCTTTTTTGGGCCTTCTCTGTTTCATCTAAATGTGCGCTGTATGTGTTGGTGAGCTTTGTGGGTTGACTTTGTTCTATGTTGGGTATGTCATAGGGTCACAAATTTTCATTCAGGCTATGAAACGTGGGAATATCTCAGGCGAAACTCTTGATTGTGAATTAAGTCATTCAGACTACATTCATGGAACTTGCAACTCTGCATAGGAATGTCGGGTTTTTGAAATTTGAGCGCGTGTGCTTTGGGGGTTTAGTTAGGATCGGATAAACTTGAGCATTTTATTTATATGTGAAAGAATGCGGGTTTCTCCACATGATTCCTGTTAACCCCACGGAAGTGACAACATCATGTTGGAACTACTGTTTAGTTAACGGGCCGCATAATTGACGATACTTTCCGGAATGGTTGCTTAGCAATGAGCAATGAACAAATGTTTTTGTGCCTGAAAATGTGAATTTCTTTTATTCCAAAAAGTATATGTCTTGTTGATTTAGTTTTTCTCTTTTATACATTCTGTGATGTTGCTTTTCTCTTTTTTGTCATTGGGTTCTGGTGAAGTGATAAACTGTTGTGGCCATAAAAAAGAAGAAGAAAGAAGTGATAAATTATTTGTTATATTGCCACAATGAATGAGTAAATTAGGTCTTTGTAATGTGAATGGAAGGCGAGTGCAAGTTTTTTATGCAGATGATTCTTGGTTTGCTTATTCTGATACATGTAAATCTAGGAGTATGGAGCTAAATTATTCATGATTCAATCAAATTCTCAGTACCCTCTTTCTATTATGGCAAGGCTACTTTTCTAGGTCTCTAAGTTAGTTTAGAAGATGGGGCGGTTGCTGGTTAATCATGTAATATGTGTGGGTTATGTTTGGAGACTGATAATGGGTGTTTATAATATCTTTCCTACTAGGTACCATGTGTTTTAATCATCACTTGAGTATCTTTGTAATGGAATATTAAATTATTAATCCAACATCACTGCAATGAATCAAGTAAATTAGTTCTTTGGGACCTGGATGCAAATGTAAGTTGATTTCTGAGAGAGCTGGGAATTTATTTGTGCTTTGGATAATGATTAGCAAGAAGCGCCATTGACACCTTATGCATTTACCAATGACAACTCAATGAATAGGGTATTGTTTCGCATGATCACAAAGAATCGCTATACATTTGAGAACCTCAAGTATCAATTTGACTCCCTCTCTTTTCAATATTCGAGAGTCTTTAGTTTTCACTGCATATGAATTTGGATTGTCGAAGCCAACTTGCCCTGTTCCTTGTTGATGAGTAATCCTGAGTTCATTTGCTGACGATTCTGCTTGAACGAAACTGACTAGGTGTAATAATTGAACATTCTGTTTGTGTGTGTGAAGCGGCAGCATTATTGAGTAATTAATGGAGCTCTATATCTAAACATATCATTGTGATATTGGATATTGAATATTTTAATATTAGTTGCATATTGCATTCTAGGGAAATACCCTGAGGGTGCTTAAAGTTTTTTTACAAAAGGGTGGGAATATGTCGTGGCATAGAGAATGGCAAATCTACTTGATGCTTCTCTGGGTGAATCTCTGCATTTCAGGCAATAAGAATTTGAGAAGTCCGCTGCAGGAAAAATTTCACGTTAACGGGAGCAAAATTTCTCGTCCATATGCTAGCATTACGCTAGTAATGCAGCTCATTACAGGGTGCGATAGATGATCTTTCTGGGATTGTATGTCACCTTGATGATGCAACTGAATTAAGCACCTTTCTATGCATTGAGATGAGACGATAAAGTCATGTCATCCCTTTTCATTTTCTTTTTTCCATTTTAAGTCAGAGGATATCGGTGTTCAGAAAATGAGTCGAGTTCTTTGTTGCCAAATTTTTTGGAGTCTCTTGATGCATTTACTTTTGTTGCTCAAAGGAACATCCAATTCTAGATTTGAAGAAGCTCGTGTAAATCAGACTCGCGAAAGACCATTTTCATTCTAGCCTTCGCAACAAAACTAAAGATAAAAGAGAATTCATATATGAATGTAGTAGAGAAATTTGTCCGAAAAGTTCTAAAGCAACAAATTATTACATGAAAATTGTCTTGTAGGAAAAAAATGCACCATAGTATTCTCTAAAAACAAAGTAACAAGAGTCTGTAGGCCAATCTAGATGCAACCAAGAGCCTAGACGATGCCATTGGTGGGAATGAGAATTTCTTTTTGACCAATAATTGAGAATTGGCATGAATAATGCTAGCCATCCAGTTTGATAATACAAGCACCTGAATCAAATAGATAGAATATCTTCCACTCATAGGCGACATGCTCAGTATCTTGGAAGGCTCCAATTCGCCATTTGACAAAGGGTGGGCTAGAAGTGCATTATTCTGCAAGAAAAATCAGAAAAGAGTATAGAAACCACATTTATACTTTTCTCTGGAAAATTTATACAGCAAAATGCACTGACAAACCACCGAGCTTTTCCTGCATGGATGTGTGCTTAGATTTGGGCTAGAATGCTGGTGATTTTCCCATAACAGGCCAAACAATTTCTTACCTTCAGATTGAAAAATAACTGCCTCAACTTCTTATTATATTTCTGAAAATTTGACGAAAGGGTTTGATGTGAAGCCTTCTCAAGGGCAGTTACTGCTGGCACCTTGACCAAATTAAAGGATGCTCACCCACTTCCCAAGTGAAAATCAATGTATTAAAAAAAAAAAAAAAATTGTCATCCATGCCTTCACTTTCTGTTCTCAACATTTAAATCCATTTTCATCATTAGTTCCTTCAGAAGTGCACACATACTGTACAACCTGAAGAAGCCTCTCTAACCATTTATCACAAGCGCTTTCTCCAGTTAGTTCGTTAAACCTGACTAAAATGGCATAGTATTTAGAGGCATTACCTGTAGAACTTCCTGGTGTTTCCTGTTGAATCTTCCTCTCTAGAGACATCCAAAGGTGACGCATTCCTTCTTTGGAAGCTCCTTTTTCTCTTCAACTGATCTTCTTGGTTAGCATGAGCATTCTTTGTATCGATATTTGGGAGATCTCCCAAGCATTTTGAGGGTTTTTGAAGGAAACGATCTATCTCACGTTGTTTGTTGACTTCATAATCATCATCGGTCAACTTGAATAACTTCTTTTCATAAGTGTCATAAACTTTTTGCACTATGAAACCAGGATTTTGTTTTCGATTAGGGAGTTGCTTGTGAATTGGAACGTAGTGTACCACACACTTGTGCATCACAGATTCTGCAGAAATCTCGTCTCGATGGAAACTATAAAAGAGCTCTCTATTGTCATGGGACTGCCAACTCCCACCTTCCTTTTTCTCTGTTTCTTCAGGTCTGTGGAACCATTGTCCTATAACCATCATCCTTCCATTATTGGTTTGCGCAATATCCTATATAACCATATGATGAGTGTTTAATTAAGTACTGCTCGACAAAACATAATAGCAACTACGGGTACAAACTCTTCTACAACGGTTAAAAAAAACAAAGTTTTTATAAATAATAAAGAGAGAAGACAAAATTCAAGCAACCAAAAAATAAAAATAAAAATTCGGCCACCATAATGCAGAAACATTCGCTCAATAAGAAGACCAATGCTCACGTAACAAAAGTCTGTTTAGAGGGAGTTGACTAATAAACAAAGCATATATATACACACATCATCATATCCTCTAATTTGATTCGTTATGATTGAACAAAAATGGAGTTACCTTGATAATAGCCACATATGGTTTTTGGGTTATCTCATCGGGAACCACAAGCACAGTATCCTCCTGAATGATAGCCATAATATGGAAAGAACAACAATTAAGCAAAAGTTTGAGGAAGGAGGAAAGTAAAGACTTCCAAATTTGCTTAAAGGGGAGAGATGAATATTTTTCCAAAGAGGATCATAACATGAAGTTGTCTATGCATTTATCTTGGATTAGTCCTGTGGAAAAGGAGATGGAGTCAATTGCCAATTCAGTGAGAAAATTTTATTGGGGGAAGCCATGCATACATTTTTCCACATTACAACATCAAACAAGATTGAACAAACAAGCAAACGAATGCCAACAAGTGTTCTAGAGTGAAAGAAAGAAAAAAAGCATGAGAATAATATTTTACTAAATTAATGGAAGCAAGACATATAATTTTCATAGCATTGTGGAGCCTAAATTATCATATAGACCAAAGGAACCCAATATGTCGATAAGGGAAAGTTAATTGCCCATTCAATGGGAAAATTTTCTTGGGTGAGGCCATGCATACGTTTGTCCACATTATAACAGCAAACAAGATAGAACAAACGCCAACACGTGTTCTAGAGGAAAAAAAAAAGCACGAAAATATAATTTTACTAAAGCATAATGATTAAACTAATGGTGCTCGCATTTTACAGAGAATGACGGTTAAGTCTTGGCCACAAAAGCATTTCGTGGGAAACCGGATGACTTGTTCATCCGGTTTCAATTGAAGTTACTTTATTCAAAATAACATAAGAAAGATTATTTACTCAAGATTACGCATAATTAAACAAAAAACTTACTAAATTATGGCCAATCCTCCTGCAAGTTAAAGAAATATTATCCTAATTAATAATTATCGTATTAGAATTCCCAAGGTTTATCTCATCTATATAGTATTAACCTCCTGCAAGTTAAAGAAATATTATCCTACTTAATAATTAGTATTAGAATTCCCAAGGTTTATCTCATCTGTATAGTATTAAAACATGTTACTATTTTCAGGCTTTGGTGAGACTAGCTAGTCTACAAAAACAACAACTCAAATGTGAGAAATATGAAATCAGAAACAGCACATGGAATCAAAGACAAATCTGATTGAAAATATTATTCAATTTTACTTTTTTAGTAAGTTTCTATGAATTTTTCAAATTGCACCTTAGAATTAAAGTTTACAATATATTTTGTCTCGTTCTTTGTTCTATGATTTTTCATTTGCCATTGTGAAGTGCACCATCACTATATATTGTGTCTCGCTCTAGTCAGTCACATAGTTAGCAATATAATCATATGATTTTTACTTATTGATTTTTATTAAAATTTCAATTTCTCTTTTAGAAATTACACATGACATTTACTAATAAATATTGGTACAAAGCATGAAACTTAAAATAAATATGAAAGGTATACTTTTACGTTAACTTTTGTTCCCTACAGGTATTTAATATTTTGCTAAATGATAAGGTTCTGATTTTTTTAATTCTTTTAGAGGGAGCTTTTGTGATTTTGGAGCATAAGGGCCAGTTTTAATAATCAATTTTGGAAATTTGTACTCCGGTTGCCCAAATAAGTCCAACTAGTATAATGAATTATTCGTGGCTATAAAAGCACGGTTACAATGTCAATATAACAGTAAAGGTAGCCTAGCTGGATCCGTTACTAAATTAATAAAGGCAAGATGTTTCTCTTTCAGTAAATTACAGAACCTAAATGATCATATAGAACAAAGAAACTCAATTTGTCGAAGGAGACATCAAGAAACCCATAGTGAAGCTGTCTTTTCCACTAAAACAAAGAAAAAAAAGAAGGTAAAATTTGATATCTTGAAAAGCCAATTCTTAATACACCAATGCAAAAATCGTGAACGACTTGAATGAAAAACAAAAAGAACGAATGAACGACCCCATCCAATGTAGAATCCCTAAGGAAAAACTAATAAAAAGAAAAATACTCACGAGATCATATTGCTTTCCATCGTATTCGAATGCCTTGTAATGTTTCCTCCGCTCACTCCTCTTGAAGGAAATCCTAATGGGCTTGCCGATCGGCTTCGCCTCGTCAACGGACTCCTCCTCTAAGTCCTCTTCCTCCTCCTTCCTCTTTGCATTCTTCGCACTCTTCTCCTCTCGCCCACCCTCCAAATTAGCCTCAAGTTCACCTCCATCTTCATCCTCATCTCTTCCATCATGCGACATGAGAGGATCATCGTGCCTTGGGCGGCGGCTCTGAGTCGTCGTGGTCGAGAACAGATGCTCCGCCATGTGTTCCCTTTGTAGCTGAAGATATGTCGGGCGATCTAGGGTAGCTATCTTGATCACGGTGTCAATGAATTAGTGCTTGATGCGCAAGAAACTATGGGTTGGTTGCATTTTTCTCTTTTTCTTTTTAATACCCTTGATCGGTTGGAATATTTTGCTGGCCGGCGATGTTGATGCTAGATTTTTATTTAAAACATCCATAACCACATGAGGTCATCTTTTGGAACTGGTATGGTTTTAATTTAAAATGAAATCTACTTTAAATTCTTTTTTCGAGAAAATGAGAGTACTTCGGATTTTTATTGCGAATTTTTCTCGATAAAAATGATAAAAAATCGGATATCGCAACTGAAAGGCAATTGATCTGGTTACGTTAGCGGCAAATTTGCAGCCGGAAAGCTTCATGCCATCAAGCGGTAGCTGTTGCCACGTCCACGTGGCACGATCTCAAAGGGCCAGTCCTCTATCGGCGCGGCAGCAACACCAGTCAGGTACGACCTTTCGGTCGCAGGGGAGTGCAGAGAAGAGAACGTCGCGCTTCGTCTTCTTCGTCTTCTTCGTCTCTCGCAGCGCCGCGAATCTCTCCCTTCAATATCTGGTGACGTGTGTTCGTTTGGTTTGTGGATAACGAAAAGACGGGGAAAGAATGTTAGCAGGGGAAAATCCCGAAAAATATGATCTTTTTCGAAATCGTGCATGCAGTTTTGAACCTCTACAGTCAAATCAAATGTGTTGAGGGGTGATGGTTTCCTCTGCTTTCTTTTTACTCATGCTTTTTCAACCCGTGTGATCTTTGTTACCGCTCTTCTTTGCACGACAGGTTTCGGGCTGGCTAAGGATGGAGCTGAGCCTGACTTGCAGGAGCATCAGGAAGAGGCCTGCGGATCGGGCGATGAATAATGGTGATATCGACAGGATATATAGATTCACCATATTGTTGCCTAATGGGACTAGCGTGGGAATCGCGTTAAGGGAACCCAACCCGACCACGGCCTTCCGAGATTTCATGCTGATGGCCAAAGAAAGGTACAATCGAGCCAAAGCGCAAGATCCATCACTAAGGTCAAAGCGTCCCATCGCATGGGAGAGTAATGAGTTGCATCTCGAAGATGCAAATGGCAACCGGATCAAAAGTCAAATTATTTTCGACAACTTTAAGCCTCACAAGCGCCACATCTTGCGTCTTCGCGTGAGTATTGGGCAAAAAGTCATATGTTGTTCGCTTGCCGAGTCTTTTAATTTACTGAGAGTGTGCATATTCACTTTAATGGCTGTACTTACTTATTTTACTGTTTGTTTGTATGTAATATCTTTTTCCAATTAGGATGGCTCTGTATTCTCATGGCCTTTGAACACATGACATGCTATGATAGATTTTCTCTAGTTCTGATAGAGTTTCTCTAGTTCTCTGTGCTTCTTCAAGCGGCTTGCATTGATATATGCGTGAAATCTCTCACAGAATATGTGGGATTTAACGCCTGATACGGGATTGTTGGAGCTACCTGAAGAATATACTTTTGAAACTGCTCTTGCAGATTTGATAGTAAGTTGTCCTGATGATTTTGGAAGTTATAATCCCTGTTTGATGCCAAACTGACTGCTGCTCCTTTCACCAGGATAATTCCTTGCAAGCCGTGTGGGCTAATCCCCTGAAATCTAAAAGATTGATTAAGTGATTTCTTGATCTTGTCGTGTTACCATTAGGATTGGAACATCCACCCTTTTGTGGCTTAAGGCTCAGAATTTGTGGAACATTAGAATCCATACTGTGGCTTATGGTGGAAGCTATGCGAAGGATGATGCTTCTCTGCGTTGATCTAATTGTTGAACCGGGTGCATCTTACAACTTCTCCTATAAAAGGAACCTTTTCTTTTCAAATAGAAATTTTATACTAAGCAAATCTATAAGAGGTGATTGATGACTTGTTTACTGGATAAATATGAACAATTGTAAACATGCATTCTTGTTGTTTCAACTAAATTAGTGAACAATAAATGAGAGTAATGGAAGGCAACATTGAAGCTTTTCCTTTGTTTGGAAGTATCACTGCCAGTTTGCTAATTGCCAACAAAATTCTTCTTTAAGTCTGAACCACATAGGACTTCATCGATGCAGACATCTTTCAGCCATATATAATGAATCATAAGTTTCACATGGAGATTGTCGCATTTACTTCAACACGATAGGTGTCTGTTGCCATATGATCATGGGCTAACTATATTTTAATCTTTCATCTCGATGCTTCTGCTAGCTGCATTCTTATTGAAATTTTGTTGGGTTTGAACTTTGGAGCGTGGCTCATTATTGTTTTGAAATTGCAGCTTGGATATATCTAATGAAAAGATCTCAATCTTTGACACTGGCCCTGGAATGGATGACAGTGATGAGAACTCTATAGCAAAGTGGTATTGAGTACTCTAAAGCAATGTTTTTTCTTCCCTATTTAACCCAAACACACACATGCACCTACACACTCACTTGGCCATGGCAACTTACACTATAAACCGTATTTTGGCTCGAGGAGACAGAATTTTAGGAGAGAATTCTGTGCTTTGGGTAAATTTTGGTTATCTAGTAGAAAACGAAGAAATAACATTGGCTAAATGACTTTCGAACATGCTTCGATAATGTGGAGTTACAACTTCTTCAGATGAATACTTGAGTCAATTATCTATTTCAGAAAGAGGCTGGTGCTACTTAAATGCAAAATGATGGCTTCTTTATGGAGAAAACCGACTGTATCCTTTCCAGTTATTTCTAATAGAAATATACTTTATAGGACAGAATTTTATTTTCTTTTAAAACAGATATGCTTAACTACAAGATTAAATTCCATCCACTAGCAAGCCTTGGTTTCTGATTTCATTCTCTTTTTGAAACTTTTCGTGGATTTGTGTTCATTCTTTTTGTCTAGGGGAAAGATGGGTGCCTCACTTCACAGAAAGTATAAAGTTAAGGCAGTAGGTGGAAACCCTCCATATCTAATGGTAATTTCTCTTTAAACACGTGACATTAATTGAGTCTTGTAGTCTTTGCATGAAAAAGGCATGCAAAATGTCCTTTTTCTAGTAGCATGAATCCATTGGTATTTACGAGAGATGTAAATTGATGCAAGCTAATATCACATGTGAATGATTGGTTGACTGCAATATATTAGGAGCGAATTGATTTTTCCGCTGCCATATTCATACACTGTCAAGTATGTCCTGGCATAATCAATGTTCTTAAAGAATCAACTTCCTCTTCTCGAAAATGTTGCTGATACCTTCCACTCCTCATAGGTGGAATTAATTTTCAAAGCTACATTGCGCCATGCAGCATTAGCTTCGTTGAAATACAAAAAACATTTTTTCCCTATCCTCCCCCAATAAAAAGCAAACACAAACTTCTGTTTTCAATGAATCGGAGTTATATGAGAGAAGTCGACAGTATGTTCCTAACTCGCTGACAATTCACCATTCCACGTCCTGGACATGGATTTGAATCGGGAAAATTAAACTGTTTTGAATCTTTAAAAGTTTCAATTGCTTCTATTTTCTGGATAATTTGTTGAGCGTGGTGCAGCCTTTCTTTGGCTTGTTTGGTTTTGGAGGACCAATTGCCTCTATGCATTTGGGAAGGTACGTTCAGAGTATTGTAGTTGTAGAAACTGGTAGTCCATTATATTTTGTGGAGGTAATTTACACCTCTTTACCTTTTAACGAGTTACAGGCGTGCCGTGGTTTCTTCCAAGACTATGCAATCTAAAAGAGTATACATGTTACATCTGAAGAGAGAAACTCTATTGAGCAGATCTGGTTGTCAACACTCCTGGAAAGTATGCAAGATCACTGATTTCTTCATTGTTGTCATATTTTTCTCTAGACTGGACTCCCTTATGTTCCATACATAGATTTATTCAATCAGTCATCATTTTCTTTGTCATTTATTCAGACTGATGGAGGCGTCAGGGTTCCTTTAGAAAATGAAAGTGCCAGAGCACCTCAAGGAAGCTTCACGAAGGTAGACTTCTTTTAATAAATTCTTTCTATCGTGGTATTTCAGTGTCAATCGCATTGACTCATTGGACATTTCGCGGTGCATACGCCACATCTTTTCTTTTTATATTTGCAACTAAATTTTTGCCTATGTGTGTTTTTTTTCTTTTTTTTAATATTTCCTGGGAAGGTTTTACTCAGCTAATCTCTACAAACCTGGTAAAAACCGTTGTCTAGGATGTTATCTGTCATGCTCTGACCCGGGCATCATCCATTGAAAGCATGTCCTTTTAAGTTACCTCCATTGCTCTATAGATTTGTTTTTTTGGCTTGGCCATGGCACAGGTATCAGAAGTAGTCATAGGTCAGCCGTCTTGAGTGACTATTAGGCTCTAGATTCTCTGATTATGCCAGTCGAAGAATTCTCAGGTCATGTCATTACTTTGTTCTCAAGGCAAAGTCAATCTTCTTGAGGGAATCTTAGGCTTTAGATTGTCTATTATGTCACTTTAATATAGTGGCAATAAAATAGATATTTTTTTCGAGATATAGGATTGAAATATTTAAAGAAGATGTTAGGCAGTGGGAAGAGATAGGGAGAATTTAAAGTCTATAAGATGTGAGGTGAGTTGAGAAATGAAACACCCTCACAAGGATTATGAAACACATAAACTGGCAGCTACTGTGAGTTAAGACATAACTATTCGAACAGTTTGAAGTTGATAAAGATTGATAGAACACCTCTTCATGCATGTCGGCGTCTGTTGATGGGGGAAAGCCTCTACTATGTAGTTTGAAGCAAATATTTTATTTCTTTTGTGTACTGCCTTGGGCATATATATGTAGTTAATGACTTATATGTATTATTCTAAATACATTCTGCAAGTAAAATTTTCAGGTATTTCTTGATTTGTCATAAGGTGGTAAATATTGTGAATTCTCGATACCTAGACAATACATTGTGATGTTTTCATGCATTCCTGTCGTATAAAATCTGTACATGTTGAGATTTTCAAGCCTAGAATGAAAAACGTGAATCTATATCAACTCTCGTGCAAGCTGAAGGACATCTATTTCCCATACATTCAGGTTTGCTGAAATCATATCTATTTTTGTTTAGGGTTTTGTTAAAGAGTGCCTGCAGGGCCCTTGTTAAGCCACAGATTGAGGAAAGTTCACAGTTTTTTATGCACTGTTTTACTTTTTTTATGTGTAGTTAATACTTTAGAAATTGAAACATTTCATACAAGTATGCTTAGCAAGTGCCTCGGGGCACTCTTCAACAAGACTTTTATAGAGAACTTATTTCATTACAAGTGGAGAAAGTCATGCCGGTCTTTTTCTCTTGGCTTTATGGGGTCATCAGCTAAATTTGGGAAAGAATCATATCATTTTTTTGAAATTTAAAATGATGTCTTAATTTTCTAACGTTTTAAAGAGTTTTGCTAGATTTTTCAGACAGATCTGTGTTATGTTATCTTCATTGCCTGGACTTGTGGAGGTGGAAAGTTTAAGTACTGCAGAAATTGGAGTAAATCAAACACTGCTGTTGATTTCTCCAAATAGAATATCGATGTGGTATCATAATGCCTGTGTTGCTCCTATGAAAAGTTACTGCTATGGCACATGCAATAATGCTATAATGCCATCACTGCACAATGTTCATAAATGCTGCTACCTGACCACAAAGTCGGGTTCAGTTAGCATTGGGGCCAATGTGGGGTATGGCTTTGGTCAATATTTTTAGAGTATTACTCTTGGCTATGATTTAAAACTATGCTAATGAGTTCTCCCTTCTGGTGAATTCATAACTGTTACTTTCTGTATTACTGGGGATATCAAGGTAGAGCAATGTCTAAGATAGCAAGTAGTAGGTAAAATGATTTTTCAGAGTTATGCAAGTTTGCTTCTTCTTTGTAAGGATTACATAGGATACCTGAATTTGATTTATTTCTAATTAATTTGAATGTTTGCAGTGTGATGGTTTGTCGAATTTGAGGAGGACTATCAGACCAGTCCATTTTGAGGTATGGAATGCACTGTTGGTGGACTCTAATATTAACTCCTTCGGCCACATAATGCTTTTGCTTTTTAGCTGGGCTCAATTAAGCTATGTAACTATTACTACATGCTCTGTTGATTATTACGGCTGCTGAGTTCTTGGTTGATCCGATTGCTAGTTCATGTTTAAGGAAGGATATCTCCATTAACTGCTATGAGTGACTTGGTTTACCATTTTGCCTCTTCAGGAAGCCAGACATAATCTTTCCTGTTGTCACATTTGAAATTCATATAAATACTTTGCCGGAGAGTACACAAGAAGGGATGCAGAAATTCATAAAAATACTTTGCCGGAGAGTACACAAGTAGGGATGCAGATTGCAGAGGCTATGTCGAAGTTGAGAGTGACCCTATGCAAGATACATAAGATTACAAGAGCTTGCGAGGAAGGTAAGCGGCAATTTTTTGTGAAGACTAAGGACTTTATCAGTAATGGACACACAGCCGAGGCTTTCATGAAAAATCACTGTCCGAAGGTGGAATTCTGCCCGGATAATTATGTCTACCCCACCATTTCCTCGTGAATTATTTCAAATTTTAAGTTTTATATTTCCGGCCTTGGAAACATAGAATCACTAAGTGTGTTTTTTGCAGCTAGCAATTTTTTGGAATTGGAACTGTTACCGTAAGTTGAACATTTGTGTCCTCTTTGTTGGATTGGTGTTCCGGAATCATTAGTCAAGAGGCATCGCTTCATCTATCTATCCCCTGAATCGTAAGTTTCAAAATCAATGCCAATGAGGATGCCCGATATTTGCAGGTGCTTTTCGTGATCTCAGATAAAATTTCGATTATCATGACTATAGTACTCTGCACTTGTAGAACGCACTTATTAGAAACTATGGTCTAGTGTACTCTGTGAGTACTACTTTATGGGCATTTTACACGACCGTTTTGGGGCGGTTTAATTTTGAAGTTCTCAATTAGGATGAGTTCTTCTTTTAAGGAATATGGGCAGACGAAAAAAGAAAGTGAACGGTTAGAGATTTGAGAATAAACGTTAGAGAAATTCATAAATAAAAAGACACAAATATAGTTGATGGCAAGGTACAATGTTGTCACCTCCCGATCCTTGAACGCGTGCCCATCCCTCACCTGATTAATACGCGACGCCTCGCACGCACGCCGACCCTTTTGTTTTTGAATACGCATGCGGAAGCAGATAAAAAAAATTCCCAGACAATAATTCAATGGGATAAAAAGGCAAGATTGCAACTCAAGGAAACAGGACATACCTTTATACATATCAAAGCTAAATCATTTACATCGCCAGCCGATATTTACAAGCGCCTAACAAAAAGATTGGTTCTCAAAATTTGTTGTCCCAGGACCAACTATTCGACTCGACTTCGAATCCTCAAGGGTCCACTTGATCCGGGCGAGACGACAGTGGCCTTCCACATCACCGTCGGGTAGGTCCGCTTGTTCCACATCCTCGCCACATCAATCACTTCGGAGAGGACATCGAGCTAAAAGGGGCCCTATTCTTAAACCGTAGGAGTGGTTCAAAAAAAAAAAAAGATCGGGTGCCTCCCGATTTGGGGCCTCTTCGCCAGATCGAAGTTATCACCAACTCATATGTCCAATCACCCTGGGTCGAAAGAAAAGCATGGGCGACGGTCGTTCTCGAAGGACGACCATACCGGGCTAGGGGATCTGCCATCTCCGAAACTGAAAATGTTGTCCCACAACGTGAGACCACGTCTCAGCAAAGCTTCTAACCCCTAAGCACCCGATTAGAAACCAATACACTACTCGGTTGCCTAAAAGACAAAGACGAGTCGACGACTTACCTTGGCCTCAAATTCCACCTACAAATCAAGACAATTCATAATAAAGACTCCAACTATTTTAATAAATCGAACTAGTCGACATTGCCACAGAAGACACGCGCATTCTAGCGCACTAGCTTCACCAAAGTGATGCATCAAATCACCGGTCTCACGCTGCCTCTTCCAAGACGCCTCACTTAATTCCTTGGGCCCACGCGCATTCTCTAAGCGCACTGCTCACCAAAGCTGACGCATCAATTCACCGGTTCCACGCGCCTTTTTTACGATGCAGGCCACGCGCATTCTCTAAGCGCACTCATTCACCAAAGCTGATGCATCAATTCACCGAGCCCACGCGCCTTTTTTACGATGTTTGGGCCATGTGCATTCTCTAAGCGCACCCGCTCACCAAAGCTGACGCATCAATTCACCTGCCTACGCGCCCTTTAGACGCCACACCGATTCACCACTCCACCGTCGATACTGACACACAATCGGTACTCAATCATTTTCCTATCACATAATGAAATCAACCAATTAGGAACATATCCTAAAATTCACAATTTAAATCAATTCCATATAACGTAGAATTTAAAGAATAAACGGTTCTGTGCGCCATTGACAATCAAAGACGAGATTCGGTTGTTGGCCATCTTCCGCCTTAATTTCCGAAAAATAATTAATTAATTAATTAATTTCGAAAATTAAATAATAAATATTAAAAATTCAATTTAGCTCAAAATAAAGTTCGATTAAATAAACTGACTTCACCACTGGCCATCAGCATAATATTCTCACACTACCATCACAAATAATTTTCTAAAATAAATAATTATTTAATTTAATCTCAAAAATAATATTTAAACGCCAAAAATTTCACTTAGCCCGAATGTCAAATCAGTTTCGATAAAGGGTCGGAAAATTTCCAGCCTACCCTCAATAAATAGTAGACCACGTCTACTCGCTAATTACCCATTCAATTTGACTAATTTACATCTCAATCGACTAATAAACACTAATCTAACCACCTAAACATAATTAAATAAACTAAACAACCATTAAACGTAATTAAGAAACTAAGAAGGCATTAAAGGAAGAAAAACTCACTTGATTTGCGATCTGCTCGGATGAAAACGACGGGGACGCGATGGCGGCCGGTAAACTCCGAAGCGGCGGTGCCGACGGGGGCCCGGAACGGCCCGAAAACGGCCCCATAAAGCCCATGATCGAGCTGAGTTCTTGCTTCTGTGATGCTGGGCTAGCTGTCCCGGTCCCGCTTGATCGAGTTTGCTGGTCGGGCTGCTGGATTTGGCAATCGCAGGTGATGTAAAGGCCAGCAACCAGGCTGAGCTGCGGCTGCCGGCTCGCTGGATCGCCAGAGTAGTTGTTGGAACAAGTTGAAGCTACGAGCTGCTTCAGGCATGAAGCCATGGCGTCAACGCGAGGGCAGCTTCTGAGGTCTTGAACCGAACCCAACAATTAAAAGCGAATAAAATAGCAGATGGATGGGCAGAAGGAGGGAATCGGTGCTGGGGGCAGAGAGGCGTGCAAAGGGATGAACGAAAAATAAAAGGGAAGCAGCCAAAATGGGAGGAACCAGTTGGCGGCTTGGTCGAATACAGAGAGGAGGACGCACGGCGCTGCTTCGGTCCACAACAAGAAGTCCACGTCTGGGCAGCTGGCCGAAATGAAAGAAAAGATCAAGAAGGAAGAAGTGTCGGCCACGAAAGAGGGGAAACGTGCGAAATTAAAAAGCAAGAGAGAGATGGATAGGTATTGACCAAAAGTCAATAAAAGAGAAGCAAGGAGGAAACCAGTCGTAGGGGGGTGTGCGCAAATGGAACCAAGGGGAGGGCTTTGAAAAAAAAAAAAAAGCTTTAAACAAAATTCTATTTACCCTACTAAAAGCTTAACTTCAAAATAACTTTGCTAATTGGTCATTCCAGGGCCAATTTCTTCACTATTTTGCACAATTTCAAGTCCCAAAATAAGACGGTCCCTTTAACCATACGAATTTCTTCGAATCGACTTTTATTTCAATTTTCTAGATCCAATTTTCCAAACAAATAAATTCGGTTGGGCCCACTAAATCGAAAAGCTCAAACAACTTCCATTCACCGATTCACTTACACCGATGTCAAAAGTCTCTTCAAATTGGCCAATATGAATTTCCGTTCACTTTCCGAATCGTCCGCAACGATTTTCCGTAAAAATCCCAAGCTTGTCGGAAATTTCTCGAAAGGGGAGTCAACGTTCCTAGAATGACTCATGACACGACAAGACTTCCAATTTCTGAAATCGAATTCAAATTCAAGGTTATTTTCAATCCAACGCTCTTTTAGTGCGACCTACCTATCGGGTAGCTTTTAGAATTTTGGTGAAATTGATCGGTGGCCGATTTTCTTCGAACCACAATGAACCCATTTGACACATTGGCAACTCTCGGTGGTCGTGAAAATCTCAAGGTTTCAAATATGGACACAGGATACCCAAAACGACATAAAATCGATTTAGTGCCAATCGACAAGAATTTTGCAATCAGGTGGAATCACTCACACTTTGATCACCATCTTAGTCGAATCGACCTATCTTTGGTCTCTGATCAATTTTTAATTGTGCCGCAATGACCCTTGCAGACTAGCACGGTCGAGCAGCCAATTCCCTGGTCGAATTCTCAAGCATTATCAGACAATCCCTTAACGGCTTCACTGACAGGCCGGTTATCTCATGAGCGCCATCTCGTAGAAAAACACTATAGTCACGTTGATGAAAGGCCCGACTTATCCGATTGAAATCAAAACCGAAAATCGGATGTCACAAATGTGATTTCTAAAGGTAAGATCCAAATAAGTAAACATCATAATAGGCGCCTAACCTAACCAGAGCCTTATTATTGTCGACATGCGTGTGATTTAAAGATTTTTTGAAATTCTATTTTTGTTGATTCTCAAATTTTAAAATTTTTTATTATTTCCTAAAATTTTCAAAAGTTTTATCATTTTTTGAATTTTTATTTTTAAATTATTTTTGAATTTTTTAATTAGTATTGTTATTATAATATTTGGGAACAGGTTTGGACCAGATATACCCGATCCAACCTGTTGACCCAACTTGTCGACCCAGATTCAACGGAATAAAAAATCGATTTTTTTTTGTATTTTTTATATTGTAATGAATTTTCTATATTTCTTCCTCTCTTTTTTTTCTCTTTTGTATTTTTTAATATTTTAATGAATTTTCAGTAGTCAGCCTCTCTAAAAACTGACGAGCGTCTCTCCTCCTTCTGTTATGCAAACAGGATCCTCTTCAGGCGAGCATCCTTCCCGTGAAGCTGTTCCTCGGCGACCAGCTCCTATCTTCGACTCTCTCTCTGTTTTTTTTTTTTTTTCCTTTTTGCCAAAACCATCGAGCCTTCTTCTGTTATTTTTCTCGCACGGCAGCTTGCACGGTTCGGTTATAGAAGGTGCTGGCACAGCTCTCGTCACAGCTTTGTCGCGCCCTCTTCGCTCGCCGAGGCACGCTTGGCCTTTCTTCCTTCCCTGCATCACGCCGTGTGAGGGAAGAAAGAGACGCTGGGGCTGGCCTTTCTTTTGTTTGGTTCTATGATGGGCCAAGGAAATACAAAAGAAGATGGGCTAAATAAGAAATAAAGAAAGCTATTTTAAAAAATGAGTTAATCGTGACCCTCCATGGATTCGAGTCTATAATCTGCGGCTAAAGTTGTAAAAATAAGAGCTCCAATACTGTGACATCCCGAAATTCGAGCCTTATAAGGAATGAATGAATGTGAATTTCGTCAACGCATTGTTGGTTGATCTCACTCGGAACCGATCACCCGAGATACCGACCTTGAAGGGAAAGGCTAATGAGGACGTAACCCGTGCGACTAAAGAACTCGAGGGAAAACGACTTGACCGTGAGACTTGCGTGAGGATGATCCTGTAGATAGGCAGGCCGATTCAAAGGACGACTAGAAGTAGATTCGCGGACAGAACATAATGGAACGACGGGTGATTCCGTTTACCGTTATCGAACCCGCGAACGACCCTATGTCAATCCTTAGTGATCGTGTACTTTGAAATAAGAATCTATCCTTCGTAACTCATGCGCTCAAGGACGTCCATGCGTCGAGATGTCTTGAACGTGGTTTGGCACGAGTCGATTACGCGTGAATCCTCCGAGCCGCCCGTCGCTCCGAGTTATAACCAAAATGGACAGGGCGAAATCGAAATTGGCAAGCAGTTATAACTTGTGACCGACTTCGAATTATCGGGAATGTCCAGGTGGACGGACTTTGGATGAAGCTATTTCATGACGGTCGATGAGTCGAGTTAAGCGAAGCAATTGGAAAAAGGGATTTTCGGACCGAGGAAGCAAGCCCGTGAGGACGTGGGCCGGGCCAAGTCAATGTGGGCCTTAGGCCCAAGTTGGGATAGCCACCAAATGGGCCTAAGTCAATCAAATGAGCTATTGGGCCTAAACCAACTATTCATCTTCTAAGCCCATGGGCCAAGCCTTAACCATTTCAAAGCCCAACAAATTCCCAAGCCCACTCCTATTCATGGCCAAGCCCATTTCTTAGGCCCATACACCAATTTCAGCCCAAGGATAGAATGGTAATTTGTGCAAGGTGGAAATGACCAAATTGCCCCTAAAAGCATTTGGATAAGAGCAAAGGAAGAGAGAGAAGATGATGTCATGTAGATGGGACTTGGAAAGCAAGCATTTATGGGGGTCTTGACAGCCCTCCCATCACCCCTCTCTCTCCCTCATTCGGTCCCCATCTCGAACGGAGCTCTCTCTCCTCGTTTTCCCTCTCTTCCAGTTTCTGCTCCAGCTGACCCTTCGGTGAAGAATCGAGTCAAAAGTGGTCTTCCCGGTTGAATCAGAGAACGAGCCACCTATCACCGTGACCGGGAGAGACAGACCGTTCCAACAAGCCTAATTTCGTCCCGAACGGAGCCCCCGTCCGTCCTGTACTGCCGTCGCAAGCCGCCGGTCGCCGGTCCGTCGGTCCGCCTGCAGCCTGCACTGTTTCGCGTTTTCGGGCATTTTTCTCCCATTCCAGCCGTTCCTTTGCCCATTCTATCCACCCACAAGATCCCCAAGACCCCCGGGAGCCGCCGGTTGCCGGACAACCCCCTCACCGGAGCTCCGGCCAAGCCGTTCAACTTGTTTTCTTCTCCGGCAGGGATGTTTTTCAGAAGTTTCGGTGGGAGTCCGAGCTGTGGTTGCTGTGTTGAGCTTGGGACCGCCTTGGATTGTCGTGGTAGAGGTTCCGGTGCGTAGCCACCGTCGTCGCCGCCGCGTCGGTGTCTCCGGCCCGCTTAACGGGTGAGTTTAGCTCCTAATCCTTCGATTAGTGCCTAAACTTGCTTAGGGTTGGTTTAGTTAGATTTAATTCTAGTTTATGTGATTTAATTAAGTTGTATTAGCCCTAAGATGGGTGGTTAGATGGATGGATTAGATTAGTTTAGCCTAATCTTGCGTTATTTGCTTAATTGTGCTTATGTGTTTAATTAAGCTTGTTTTGCTTAATTAATTGTTTGATTGTTTTAATTAATGATTTTAATGATTTCTGAGTTTAATTTATCATTTATTAAATTCTGGAAATTTACTGTTCACTCGACACTATTCACGGTTACTGTTCACGAGGCACTGTTCATAAATTACTGTTCACTATTACTGTTCACGAGCACTGTTCACAAAACACTGTTCATCCAGAATGCGAAAAGTTGTCTAAATTCATGTGTGTTGATTTTATGAAGTGAATGGATGTGCAAATGCATGGGCATCCGCATGAATTGAATGTGATTTGTAATTTTGGGGTATTTATCCCAAAATTTATTAATTTCAGTAATTAATTGGAAAATAACCGGGCGTCGGTTGACAGCGCCAAAAATATTTTGGTGAACCATTAAATAGTGGGATTTTCTGAAAGAAAAGTATTGTATTTTGGCTAAGGCCGATTGTGTACCCACACACGATATTTTATCGAAAGTATCTTTGATATCAACAAATTAGGCCAAGATATTATGAAATTGAGGAATTTAATTACAAGGTGCAATATCGTTGGCCATAGTTGAGAGGGTCGGGTGGGACCGTAAAAAGCCACTAAATCTTGGAAGGGTCGGGTGGGACCGTAAAGCCACTAAATCTTGAGAGGGTCGGGTGGGACCGTAAAGCCACTAGATCTTGAGAGGTCGGGTGGGACCGTAAAGCCACTAAATCTTGAGAGGGTCGGGTGGGACCGTAAAGCCACTAAATCTTGAAAGGGTCGAGTGGGACCGTAAAGCCACTAGATCTTGAGAAGGTCGGGTGGGACCGTAAAGCCACTAGATCTTGAGAGGGTCGGGTGGGACCGTAAAGCCACTAGATCTTGAGAGGGTCGGGTGGGACCGTAAAGCCACTAAATCTTGAGAAGGTCGGGTGGGACCATAAAGCCATTGAATCTTGAGAGTGGCATCTAAAGGGCAACACGTGGGGCCGGTGATTTGACGCATCACTTTGGTGAACGAGCACCTAGAGAATGCACGTGGCCCATGGAATTAAGTGAGGCATCTTGGAAGAGACACGTGGGCTCGGTGATTTGATGCATCACTTGGTGAACTAGTGCCTTAGAGAATGCACGTGTGCTCTATGACTTGGAATCGGCGAGTCGATTAATCGATAGCTCGATCTGAATTGATGAATTGATGTGTGAAATTGTTATATGCATTAATTATATGCATGAGTGAATCACATCGTTTATGGTATGCACGCATGAATCGATAACGTGCAGAGTGAAGTAATGGCTAGGTGAGATCGCTTATGATGCGATTCGTGTGTGATTGATGAATTGCATCATCTAATGGTCATGTGCTTTGTGTGTATCATGCTGAGGGATATCGTGCAGGGCATGGCATACCAGGTGAGGTTGTATGCGAATCGACTATTGTTTGTTGGTTGCTGGCTGTTGGCTGTTGGTTGTTGTTTGTTAGTAGGGTGGTTTTGGATAGATACCTGGGTTGAGTTGGTAATACCACTTGTAAATAATCCAAGGAACATGACAGGTATAGGAACCACTAAAGGTACTAAAGAAACAAGAACAACAACTACTAATTCATCGGCTAATATATTTCCGAAAAGTCGAAAACTAAGTGATAAAGGTTTTGTGAAATCTTCTAAGATGTTAATGGGTAAAAGGATTGGAGTTGGTTGAATGTATTTACTGAAATAACTTAATCCTTTTTTGGTAAGACCTGCATAGAAATATGCTACTGACGTGAGTAAAGCTAAAGCAACGGTAGTATTTATATCATTCGTGGGTGCGGCTAACTCCCCATGAGGTAATTCTATGATTTTCCATGGTAAAAGAGCCCCTGACCAATTCGAAACAAAAATAAATAGGAACATAGTTCCAATAAAAGGAACCCATGGACCATATTCTTCTCCAATCTGAGTTTTGCTAACGTCTCGAATGAATTCAAGGACATATTCGAAGAAATTTTGACTGTCATTCGGAATGGTTTGTGGATTCCGAACAGCTATACTGGCGGAACCTAATAAGATAGCAATTACAACCCAAGAAGTAATAAGGACTTGGCCATGGACTTGAAAACCTCCTATTTGCCAATAGAAATGTTGGCCTACTTCCACACCCGATATATCGTATAACCCTTTTAGTGTGTTGGTGGAACATGATAAAACATTCATATTGCCCTCTGACAAAAATAGAACTTTAAAGGGAATTATTTTGATTCAACCATCTCTTTTTCGACTTGCTTAGTTGAATTTTCGATTTTGGATACGAACTAATCACATAATATCCGCAGTAATTTGGATCTCTTTTATGCGATTCAAGAGTAGTAACCGATTCCAGAAATTTATGAAGTTCAAAAAATAATTTATTTATCTTATTATTAATCAAGGATTTCGTATATAGCTAGAACGACCCTCACAAATTGCAAATACTAATTTGTTAAGAATTAATCGGATTGAAGCTATAGCGTCATCATTTGCTGGAATCGAAATATCTGCAAGATCCGGGTCACAATTTGTATCGATTAAACAAATTGTTGGAATTCCCAAAGTGATACATTCTCGAAGAGCCGTATATTCTTCTTGTTGATCAACAATAATTACAATATATAAGCCTATTTATGAAGAATAATAGTATATAATTCTAGTGACTCCCTAAATTAGAGGAATTCAATAAATCAAGAAAGCTTCTAATTTGGAGGTGATTACCAATTGGGCAAGATTCCTAATTTGGGTAGAAAGAGCACTATAAAATATTCCAAAAAGATCACAAGAGCCTTTAGTAACGTGAGTAAACATGAGAATTCTTGAGAATTTTTAAGAGATGATGTGTTTTGTGGCATTTGTGAGGACTTATTATAAGAGAAACACCATTAGAGTGTTAATTGTAATCCTTCGATTATAGTGGAGAGTTCCCGATTAGCGTCCCGTGGTTTTTCCCATCTTGAGTTTTCCATGTAAAAATTTTCTAGTGTATCGTTCTTATTTTCTCTCATCTACTGTATTATTTACGTTTCATATATTGCACAATTTTGATAATTAGAATTCCCCTACGGTTGATTGTAATCTGACTTAATTTACAACAAGTAGAGCTATAACAAAAATGAAAAACAACAACCATGACCTCATTGTCGCAATGTAGGTTCAAGGGGCTGCCTTTAGGGGAATGGGTTTAGAGGTACTTGCTTATAAAGCGTAGACTATCCTTAAGTCCATAGTTCAAGTGACATTAGTTTTTCTAATCTATGTGTTTAAAAAGAGTTGCATACTAGCCATTGTTTAAGGTTAGCTAGGAACCCTAATCAAGACACAGGACTATTGTCTTGATACATGCACAACAAGGTATTTCAGAATCAGGGATTTGATTACCTTAGCTATTTAACTAGAGCCTTATTGGTACCTAAACTTGACTATTTGTTAACTAAAGTGTCATAGCCGCTTATTGAAGATTTTAAGGTCCATACTAATCTATCTAAGAAAATAACAATCGTTATATGGAAATTGGGCAATCAAGTATTATCTAATTGAAAAGTGCAAGTATCAATCTAATTGTGCCTCTAAAAAGAAAAGGCATCCAAAAATCCTATGTAAAGCCCTTAAAAACTTATCCAATTGGATTTCAATTTTTTAAGGATTTTCCACATTTAAAGAAAAAAACTACTCATAAAGCTAATTTGTAAACTTTCTCTAAATTTTTTAATTTTGGAAAATTTTTAATATTTTTAATATTTTCTATTTTTAAATTTTTTTAAATATCTTTAATTCTAGAAAATGGACTCTGGACCGGGTGGATATGGGTCTAACCCGGACCCTAAAGGTCCCGGTTGGGTCTGGAATTCAGACTGGCCCTGGGCCTAATCCGAGTATAACCAACTTATATTTCATCTGCTAAGCCCACAACTCCTGAACTTTAAGCCCATGACACCTAACCCATATCTAATCCTGAACCAGCCCATTCTCTACTAGGCCCATGGATTTTTTGTTTCCTCTCTGTTTAATTACTCTTTTTCTGTTTCTTTTGTTTTCCTTTCTATTGTCTATTTTCTATTTTTTCTCTCTTTCTTTTTCTTTTGTTTTGCTTTCTATTTTCTATATTTTCTTTATTTCTTTTTCTCTTCCTTGCACGTGATCTTCTTCCTTGTGAAGTCGTCTCTTCTTCATGACGTCTTCCCCTTGCCGACATCCTCGCCCGAAGCACCAATAATCCGAGGAATCCTCGTCGACGCTCAGGTCATTGCCAGGCTGCAATCCAGCATCGGTCATTTGGTCCAACTGACCCCAGTCATCGCTGGCCAGCAGTTGGCTGGTGGTTTCTAGTATTGTAAGATCAACTACAATTCATCCCCAAGTTTGTTTTTTACTTTTCTCTTCCGACACAATCTAACACATGAATTTATAATTTGGATTGCTTTTTTTCTTTGAGTTTTATGCATTATTGGAATGAAATTGAATTTATCAAATTAAAACAATGGTGGATTAATATTTTTAGTGTAAATTCATTCTAGGATCTTTAACTATTATTTATTTATTTGTGAATTTGAATCAAATTAAATTGATTAAAATAATTATAAAAATGGTAATTTATATAAAAACATACAATTAATATGCAACATATCTCAATGTATTAGAATTCTTATTTTTTTTTTAGAACAATGTATCGACATATTGTGTGCCGTGTCGTATCGCGTGTTGCGTATTGCGTGTCGGTATTAATGTTGGTGCTACTTTGTTTGTGTCATCAAATTGGATGGCTAGCATTATTCATGCCAATTTCTCAATTATTGGTAAAAAAAAAAGAAATTCTCATTCCCACCATTGGCATCGTCTAGGCTCATGCCGATAGACTCTTGTTACTTTGTTTTTGGAGAATACCATGGTATGTTTTTGGGGAAAATTGTCCAAAAAGTCTTGAACTTTTTACATTTGTGCCAATTTAGTCATAAACTTTTTATTGATACAAATTTAGTCATAAATATTTTCACTTTGTACCAAATCAGTTCTTTCTAACTAACTTTAGCTAGATTTTGTTGACTGGGGTGCTAGTTGGCTGACATTGCATGATCAATGCTAACATGGATAATTTTCAATAATTTTTATTTTCATTTTCCTTTTCTTTTTTTCCTTCTCCTCCTCCTTCCTTCAATTGGTCACCGGACCTCGAACTTAACCGCCTCTAGTGAGTCTCACGGTCACTAGCGAGGCTCAAGCCCTCGCTAGAGGCCACAAGGGCTACTCACCCAATGGTCGGAGAGGGGTAGGGGTAGCCTCGAGCTAGCCTCGCTAGAGGCTGGGCGAGGCTTGACCCTCACTAGATCTAGTGAGGGCAAGCCTCTCATGAGGCCGCGATGGCCTCAAGCTAGCCTCACCAGATTTGGTGAGTTCGAGCCTCACCACCGAGCACGAGCAGCCCTCGGGGCCTCTAGCGAGAGCTCGAGCCTCGCTAGTGGCTGTGAGGGTCGCTAGAGGCTAGGAAGGTCGAGAAGGTCTGATTGGAGAAAGGAAGAGGGGAAGGAAAAGAGAAAAAAGATTAAAAGATTAAAAAAATATTAAAATATCATTAAAAGTTATCAAAGTCAGCACCGATTGTGTCATACCAATTGACCGGCATCTAGTTAGAAAAATCCAGCCATAATTAGTTGGAAGAACTGAATTGGTACCAAATCAAATTGTTTATGACTAAATAGACTAAATTGACACCAATAACAAGTTTAGGATTAAGTTGGCATAACTATCAAAGGTTTAGGATTTTTTTGATACTTTTCCCTACATTTTTGTTCCTACATGACAACCTTCGTATGATAATTTGTTGCTTTAGAATTTTTTGGACAAATTTCTCTACTACATTCATATGTGAATTCTCTCTTTTGTTTTGTTGTTATCTCCTGTTGGTGCTCTCTCCCTTATTCTTCACCCTCTCCTTAAATCTCCTTAACGGGTGAAATATTCTTTGTTCTGTTCAAATGTTAAAGAGAGCAGTTCAAAACCTTTAAAAGGATTTTCTTTTGTAGTTTGTCTTCATTGTTGAGAAATCAGCTGAATTTGTCTAGGGGCCCGGCTAGCATAGCAAAGCCGTGCTTGTAAATTTTTGACGGTCTGATGCCAGCTACAATTTTTTATGAAGGAAAATGGGAGAGTAATTTGATAGGTTTCAAATTCTTTTCACTCTCTATCATTTGTTCAGGATTCCAAACACTGCTGTCAAGACCCAAAATAGTGAAATGAGCACATAACAGTTCGTTATTTTACAGAAATGGACGGTCTATTGTCAACCATTGATTTTAAAGTTGAAAACTTGGAGACTTAGGGCCCGTTTGGTTCGGCTTTTGGGGAATGCCTTTGGCCAAATGCAAATATCTTTAGGCTAAAGGGGTTTTCGGGAATGCTCGGGTGTTTGGCAAATTACGCATTGAAAAGTGGCTTGTGTGAAAATACCGTTTGGCAAAACTTATTCCAAATGGGCTTTTGCTTTTAATTTTTTTTTTTTAAAAAATATGAAAATCAAATCCGGCGACCGGCGGCTAGGTCAGGCCACGCCGTCGCCGCGACCTCAAGCGCCTGGAGGCGCGAGAGGCCGATCTCGCGGCGGCTCGAGGTCGCGCCGGCTAGCCAGATCTGGCGGCCCGAGGTCGCGCGGACCTCGGGCGACGCCGCTGGTCCGCGGAACCGGGCGACATCGCCCGGGGTCCGCGCGACCTCGGGCGACGCCGCCCGAGGTCCGCGCGACCTCAGCGACGCGGACCTCGGGCGGCGTCGCCGAGGTCGCGTGGACCCGGCGGCGTCGCCTGGTTCCCAGCGAACCAAGCGACGCCGCTGCCGAGGTCGCGCGGACCCAGCGGCGTCGCCCGGTTCCGAGCGAACCAGGCGACGCCGCCCGAGGTCCGCGCGACCCCGGGCGCGCCCGAAGTCCGCACCGCTGGGTCGCGCGTCGCGCCACCCCGAGACGGTGGTCACCGGCGACGCGCGACCCTCGGCAGCGGCGGCGGCGGCGGCTGCCGGAGAAGAAGAAGAATTGATGGCCACAATGGAGGAAGAAGAAGAAGATGAACAGTAGGCGTGGCATTTCCCAAATGCCGAATGCTCAATGCTGCCCCTCCCCAGCTTTCAGCATTGAGCATTCCAAATGCTCATATTTGGGCAAAGGAGCCTTCAAAAATGTTGCCAAACACCAAAACATTTCCCCAAGGGGCTTTGGGGGCCCAAAGCCCCTTGGGAATGCCCAACCAAACGCCCCCTTACTTGTTCAGTTTCATACTTTGTTTTATATTCGGAATACTTTTGGGACTGCCTTTATGAGATTTTCACTATTTTAAAAGTACACATTAAAACTCTGTTTTATTTTCAGAATACTTTTGGGACTGCCTTTATGAGATTTTCACTATTTTAAAAGTACACATCAACTCTCTCTCTCTCTCTCTCTCTCTCTCTCTCTCTCTCTCTCTCTCTCTCTCTCTCTCTGTGGGGGGCGAACAAACCTCATAAACTTGCGCCAATTCATAAGCTAATATACAAATCGCCGAAAGAAACCATACAAAGGAGAAAACCCATCCTCGTTCTGAAGCTAACTCCGGAATTCTCTCTTTCCCACAGCCAACTGTAGTTTTCATTATTGCTCAAATGTAGAGGCAATGGAGAAACTCAACACGTACACTCAGAGTGCGTTTGGGAAGACTTTTGGGGAAAGTCATTAGAAAATGTAAAGGTCCTTGAGTTAAAGAAGTTTCTCAAAATGCAAATTGTGTTTGGTAAATGGTATTTGTGAAAGTCCATTGTGAAGTATCATTGAGCAAAATAGTATTTGAATAAATTAAATTTGCAAAAGACTTTTGTTATTAAAAAAAAGGAAAAAAAAAAAAGAGAGTTGGTCGGTTACTGTCGGCGAAGAGCTAATAGTTGCCAACAAAGGGTAGGCGGTCCGGCAATGGGGAGGCGGCACGGTGAAGGGCAAGCGTTCGGCTAGGGTTGCCGTGCGGAGGACACGGCGTAGCGAGGGTCGCGGCGACCCTCGCCGAGCGGTCGTGTGACCCATTGCGCCGCGGAGGTCGCTGGCGCTCGCAATCTAGTCTCTCGCCACCCAGATCGTGCGACTAGATTTGCACGCGATCTGGGTTGCCGTGACCCTTGCCGCGCGGTGTCCTCCATGTGGCGACCCTCGTCGACGGGTCATGGGACCCTAGCCGGACCACCTGTCCTTCGTCGCACCGCCTGCCCTTCGCCAACGACCACGTGTAGATGCTGGTGTTCAAAAGAGAGAATGGAAGAAAATGAAAATGATGATGAACAATTATCGGGGTAAAACTAGAAAAACGAAAAATTAGCGACGACAATTTCAGAAGAAAATTTGTATTGACTTCAAAGCCAACATGCCGAGAAAGCCCAAGACAGGTGGCAGCCTTCAACCTGCCTTGGGCTTTCAGCCTTGAGAAGGCTTGCCTTTGGCAAAGGCAAGTGAAAAAAACAATTGCCAAACACCAAATATTTGGCCCAAAGATCTTTACACCCCCAAAGTCCCTTGGGAAGGCAGTTCCCAAACGTAGAAACTGTCCTACATCTCTAATGGAGTTCTCTATTTTGTCTCTTTCCTTATCCTTTTTAGCACATTTTCTTCTTTCTTCTATTCTTCACCCATGTCCACTTCCAATTCTTAGTCCTCCTCGTCTTCTTCTTCCCCAATCTTTCTAGAGGAGTATTTTTCAAATATTTTGTAATCTTTGAGTCAACCTCGGAACTTTCTTGCAAAGTATCGAGCTTTACAGGCAAGGGTTGACAATTATCACAGAGCCAAATAACTTTTTTGTTGGACGCTTTAGGTATGGTTCTAAGGCAATACCTGAAAAGCAAGGGAAAAAGATAGTCATAATTCAAATAGTAAGCATTTTATCCGAGCGCAATTGCCTAAGACCACGTGATGTAATTATAAAGGATGTGAGAGCAAACTTACGGGTGAATAGCATACATTTTAACAGTGGCCTGCAGGAACAACAGGATTAAACAACTCACATTTTAATCTAAAGGCTCACAAAATAAAAAGGAAAAGAAAGCAGGATGCCGGAGTTGAAATTAGCTACGTAAATAACATAAAGAGTGCACGAGACATGGGAGCAAAGGTCAATGGAACAGCAACAAACTTGATAAAGAGTGCGTTCGGGCATGAATGATAGATACACCAACAGCAAGACCTAAATAAACCACGGTTTTTCCTCGTTTACTTGGCTGTTTGATTTTGAAACAGACCGAAAAAAGGGAAACCTATCATTAAAGAACAATGTGGTTTGGTCATGTCTACTTCTGAAATTTCAATTTTGGTGCAAGAAAAACAGAGGAAATCAAATAGGAAAGATGAAGAAGCTATTAAAGATAGCGCCATCAGCAAGGACTTTAATTTTGCTTGCTTCCCCCTTACCTGAAAAGGATTATTAGCTCAAATCCAAAATAAAATTAAGCAATCAAGAAATAAACCTTATGGCCAAATTCAGTGGGAAGAAAAAAGAAGGAACAGCACTCATTGAACAAGAACAGAGAGCGATGAACTCCAAATGACAACTTCTCTTCTTGAGTCATCCGAAATCAGCATCACCAAACTACTTCTGGGGAGAGAGAGATAGAGTACTCACACGGACGGGAGGTAATTGGTTCATCGAGGGGCGCCTGTGGTGGAGGGCTGCAGGATGAGCTCGTGGGGTTGA
The DNA here is from genome assembly GCA_014182565.1 of Eucalyptus marginata. Taxonomy (NCBI): domain Eukaryota; kingdom Viridiplantae; phylum Streptophyta; class Magnoliopsida; order Myrtales; family Myrtaceae; genus Eucalyptus; species Eucalyptus marginata. The sequence goes on along the minus strand of CM024591.1, from coordinate 3,014,525 downwards.
AGCACTGAAAAACAAACAACCGTCCTAATTAATTCAACGACTTGTATATTATTTTTCCCATGGGATTTCCTTAAAACCAATGAACTACTTTTTAAGCTCTTCCTTCCTAATTATTTCCCCCCGATTTCCCTCCTTGTCGAGCATATATAAACTAAAACAGTTTTCTGCCCATGAAAGAAATTCCCTTAAACACCACCAGTGAACAGTCACGGTACAGGCCAAGAAAAGAATATCAGTCGATCAACACATTATCATCAATTCACCTATTGAAGACCAGCAAAGATCAGTCGAGACCCCAAAAATAGGAAAGTTCTTAAATTTATCGAAATTTGCAGCACTTTGGAATTTATCTGACATTATGTTCATAAGAACCAATATCAAATCAATCCCCAACATGCAAAAGGGACATGTAGCGCACCAGTGAAACTAGCCCAAAGAGGAAAAATACGTGATCGACATTATTCAACGTCCCGGAAGCTTGACTGCAACACAATGCAAGAGAAGTTACTCAAAACGTCGACGACCAACAAGAGCTCGTGTACTGAAAACAACGAATCGAAACTACGCTAAACGAAGCAACAATGCGGAACCAAGTTTCAGAATTAAGGAAATATTACGTGGGAAAGAACAAGACCTTCAGAAACGTAGTTCTTGCTGAGAGCAGGAGATTGCAGAGAGAGAGAAAGAGAGAGATGGAGGGTGTTTTGAGTAAGGAAAAGGAGATATGTTTCTTTAATCTATAAGATTAGATTCAATTAACGACCACCGTTTGACTATGTTGGAACTTGACTCGGTCTAGGACTCGGGCAAGACAAATAAAAAATTTAAAACTACAATAGAATATGTTAATTCATGAAATTTTATGAGAATATTAAATTTCATTGTAACTGAATTTTACAAATTACTTTTAACCGTATAATGTCGAAATATTTCGACAAATTAGTTGGACAAAAAAAAAAAAAAAAAAAAAGAACACTAATGTGGATAATTTGTGTGATTATCATAGACTTGTAGATAAAAAGTTTAACTAAATACTTTAATATATTAATAGGGCATTGCATTAGTTTGGAATTAACTTATATGGTGACGTTTTTTCTTATTAAAAGAAAAGGAAAAATTACATTCATTTATTTTCCGTTCCTAAGATATTTTAACTAACGTTCAATATTTTACTTTTATTCTTTACCAAACATCCGATACTATGGACAATGTAGATAATTTGAATCGTCGAATAATTTATAAATCTTGAGATTTCTCTTTAAACAAGTTCAATTCTTTGAATGCCATGCTCTTCGTATTGGTTAACCTCTTTCTCAACCAAAGCGTAATATCAATTTTTAGTTGCGCAAAATTCAGCTCTTCCAGTGTGAAAACCATACCTTTATCTATCATGGGCAATGGATCTTAATCTATTCCCATGCAAATTATTTTCACTTCGTTATTCGTCCAATTGTTGTTTTATAATAGACATTGTGAGTATCAATTAAGAGAGACTTCCTAGATAATCAAAACCGCATTATCTATTGACTCGAATTGAAAATCAATAAGAGAAAAGGTTTCATGAGAGAATGATTAATAGGATGATAATAATGTTTCCTAAGTTTATGTCAAGTAAAATAAGGGTCCACTTGTTAACATTTCTATTTCTCAAAATTTGTGTTATTTTGTTCCTCGAAAAAAAAAAAAGAACAGAAATTTGTTTAGTAATGTCACTTAATTTTTCTATTCTCAGAAAAAGAAAAGTGAATAAGGAATAGATTTGGAACACAAATAAGATGTAAAAAATAGTTATTTCTCGTTCACAAAAACAATTTCTTGACTATGTCATTTTCTTTTTTTTTCTTTTTCTTCTTCTTCCTCCTCTAATCGAGTGATGGCCATGGTGAGGCTCAACCTTGCTAGGGGCTAGCAAGGCGCCCTCCAAGCTAGCAAAGTCATCGACTAGGAGGAAGACAAAAAGAGGAAGAAAAGAAAAGAAAAAGAACAATCTCAAAAAAATTATTTAAAAATTAAAAGAAATTTTATGTCACAAAATAATTTGAGGGTCATACCATATGCATTCCTATTATTTTTCTATTATGGAAATATAAATTTTGTGTAGTTACAAAACGTATTCTTTTACTTAGAAACTATTTTAAGAATGTGAAAACTGTACCTTTATCTATTATGGGTAATGGATCTTAATCTATTCATATGCAAATTACTTTCACATCGTTATTTGTCCAATTGTTGTTCTATAATAGACATATTGAGTATCAATTAAGATAGACAACTTCCTAGATAATCGAAACTGCATTATCTATTGACTTGCATTGAAAATCCATAAGAGAAAAGATTTCATCAGATAATGATTAATAGGACGATAATTATGATTCTTAAGTTTATGTTAGGTAAAATAAAGGTCCATTTGTAATGTTTTTATTTCTCAAAATTTATGTTCTTTTGTTCCCCGGAAAAAAAAAAAAGAATGGAAATTTGTTTAGTAGCATCAACTAATTTTTCTATTCTAAGAAATAAAAAAGGGATTAAGAAATAGATTTAGAATAGAAATAAAATGTAAAAAATAGTTATTTCTTGTTCTCGAAAACAATTTCTCAACGAAGTCGTTTTCTTATTTTTTATGTTCTTCTTCTTCCTCCTCTAGCTGGGCGATAGCCATGGCTAGCAAGGTCATTAGCTAGAGGAGGGAAGAAGAAAAGAAAAGAAAAGAAAAGAAAGAAAAATCTCAAAAAATTATTAAAAAATTAAAAGAAATTCTACGTTACATGGAATGCCTCTTTTTTTCTTAAGATGTATTGTTTACACCATCATGAGGTCTAATAAAATAGACAAAAACTTACTTTGAATAATCAAGATAATAGTCAAGTGATTTCATAGCTATCCTATTTTTCAAAATTGAACATAAATCTTGGTTAATTTATAATCATATGTACTTCTTTCCTTAACAATTTTGTATATTTTTAAACGTTTATCTCTCTTCATACTTATTTATTGTTAATCATTTGCATACACATCTCCTCTTTTACTCATATAAAAAATTGTTAGTTTGAAAGAAACTTTTTGATAATCATAATATAATTATATTTGGACATTTAAAAAACCAAGAGACATAGAATGAAAAGAAAAAGGAAAAAAAAAAAACAACAACAACAACAACAACAATCAAGATGACAAGAGACGACTTACAAATGGGTTCAACAGCTTTTTTTTTAATGATTCATCAACGCAACCATAGGATCTCGCCTCAATGTAATTTTAAAAGATTTCTTAATTGCTCTGGGGGACTAGACGAAACACCTAGAAAATTCTCTTTTAAAGGCTAGCCAATCAATGTGCTTATAAGATGAGATACACGCCACGTCCTTCATATAACCAAAATTTGGTTAGGCAGTCATACTTTTCTTGCCTAATAGAGAAAGGCCATTCTGATGGGGGATAAGGCCGCCTCGCCTAGATCTAGGCAAGGACTGCAACCCTTACCAGGAGCCAACGAGCCTTAGGGACCCTCACTAGTCATAGTGGGAAAAGAAAAAGAATAAATAAATCATTTTGAAATTTTGAAAATATTTAAAAATTGTTCACGTTAATGTTAGTTGTATCATGTAGGGTGATTGGTGTCATCTTAATGATTTCATAATAAAATTGACTAAAAGGGCTACGTTAGCAAATTATCAAAAAATTTAAAATTAAATTGGTCAAATTAAAAAGGTGAAGGACATAATTGGCATAAATGAAATGGTTTTAGGACCTTTTTTTGATAATTTCCCGAGATTTCTCATTTGTAATTTTGCATAGAAGCCGGCGACCAGCCTACTGTTGATGGTGAGGAACATGTCTTTGATGGTTCAGTGCTCGTTCCTTAAAGTCAAGGTGTGCATCTCATTCTAAAGGAAGAAATAATTGGGTGATAGTTCTTAATTTATTATAATAATAACAGCCAATCAAAAAAATTTATTTGATTAGTTTATTGTGTAAACGCATTTTTTGAGAAAAGAATACTGACATATTGGACCAACCACCCACATGAGTCAACCTAAAAGTCAAAGCAATTTGTCTTCTCGATTTGCTCTTTTAATTGTTATTTCGATTGCCTTTTTTTAGGGATCAATAGGTGACAGTAATCTTTACAGTTATAGGTAAATGGAGTTAATACCACAAAAATCTTAAACTAGTAAACATGTAATAAATTTTCCATAAATTAATTTTTTTAAAACAAAAAAACCTCAAATTGATACATTTTTGACAAATTTACCATAAATTAGTACTGACAATTATGTTAGTTTTGTAAAATTTTACTATCAAATTGCCGAATTGAATGATACGCGATAGTTGACTTATATACAAGTTTATAATTTTACTATCTATTTATCATAATTATACAATTTTTTTTTAAAAATTTTTATGGTATTAACAAATTGTCACAAATGTACATCTCTCTGCATATTTGCCAATTGCTTACTTACCCCAAGGCAAGCCAAGCACAAATTGGACTGGTAAAGTGATTGGCAAACATGTAGAGAGAACTATCTATAATTAGACTTATGGCTATGAATAAAAAACACGGTAAATTTAATTTCGGGCAAGAATTTACTAAAGAAAATATAAATTATATATCTCAGCAAATTTTTTATTTTATAATTTAGCTTTTAGATTATATTTGAATTAGTTAAATATAAAACATTATTAGAATATATCTTTATTCAATTTTTTTTTTTTTTTTGTAGGAATCAAGGAGGTCCCATCTTACATGATTGTCTTAGGCCATTCCACTTTAGACAATAGGTTGTTATTAGTTTAAAAATGGACAAAGTTTTTTGTTTGGTCGTAAGAACAAACTATATTTAAATGATATATTATTAACATGAACTGTTAACAAAATTATATGTTGTACATACGAAATAATTATCCAAAAAGTCATAAATCTATTATACATTGGTTAATTTAGTCACGGACCTTTCAATTGTTCCAATTTAATCATAAATCTTTTGACAATTGGTCAATGACCATTCCAACCAATTTTGGTTGAAAATCGCTAACATGAACACCAACCGTCCTATGTAGCATAACCAGCATTTACATTGATGATTTTTGCAATTAACTTTTGAAATTTTCTGATTTTTGTTTTCCCCTATTTTTCCTTTCCTTTTTTTTTTCTACTTCCCCCGGCGGACCTCCGAGCCTTGGCAATGGCTAGCGGAGGTTGCTAGCCACAGGTTGGGACTTGGACAGCCTCTCTTGCCCTACTCAGACATAGGTGATGGAGCGAGGGTGGCCCTCACCAAAACTCGCGGGGTTGAGCTCTTACTAATGGCTGGTGAGGGCATATCGTGGCCCCAACGACCGCCACTAGCCATCGCTAGAGCCTAGCGACCAGTGGAGGTAAATAGGGGAAACAACATAAAAAGGGAAAGAAAACAAAAGAAGCTATTACGCACTCTTTCAAGGGTGGCTGCTTCTAGGCGAATATGACTTAATTAAAAAAAAAAAATTGCAAAAGTCTTTCACATCAACACCGGACGTATCACGTAGGACGGAATTGTGCTCGTTTAGAAAGAAAGGACCTAAACCTATATCGACTCCATCTCAAATGATGAGCTTCAATTTGATTCTAACTTGATTTAGAAGTGGTCCTGGTCATAACTTCTGAGGTGTTTTAGAGAATATCTCAATTATTTAGAACTTAACTTCTACGTAAATAAGGGTACGACCAGAAAGTACGGTTGTGTGTGTGTAGGCTAACCTGTCCAAATTTAATTATAATACGTCCAATCCTTATTATTATATATTCAAATAGTCCTTAACTAAATAGTTTGTAGCGTACAAGCGTCCATACTTCCTACATTTCACGTGAACTGGGGGAGAAGTTTATGCAATATAAGGAAATAACATCCTTATAAATGCTGAACTTTTTATCACGTATTCCTACGTACTTATATATATTTTTGGTATAGCTGATATGATAAACACCCACTAAAAGATGATAGGAGTAGTTTGGGAATTTCATAACTTAGAATCACATTCCGGAAATGGCCACTTTGCTATTTGCTCCCGCAATCGGGTTCGGTAGATACCCGGTGTCAATCCGCTAACTTCTATCCCCCAGGGCTTGGGACTTCCCGGCATCCGACGTTGACCAACTTGATTCGTTGGGGAGTCTCCACAACCACGTGTCAATTGGCCAAGTAAATTACGAGCACACATACATTTGTATGTACGTTAATCATATGTTGACAAATATGATAGACAAAGTTGTCTTAAGTTCTCTCTACAATGCTCCCGTGCGTGAATGCTAGAATTTTTCTTAAAAGATTTATAAAAAAAAAAAATCGCCTGAGGCATTACATGTATTAGTAGCCCTAGAAAATTTGTTATTTTCATGTCGTTGGAGTTGGATGGTTGATTGTGATTGCATGGATGACGACAGCGATGGCTCCTAGAAATGCCACACAAAGGTTGACATGAAGAATCACATAATCGCGCGATTTCAATCATTGATTCCTCTTTACTTTAATTTCCTTGTTTAGTCGAAAAGAAGTTTCAATTCAATCCTTGGATTTAGCTAATGTGGAAATGTTTGGTGAAAGTTGGAGGATGAAGGTGCTTTTTGAGTTTTCTCCATGACTCGGATTAATCCTTGGCTTTTGCCTCTTCACCATCGAAAGTCCCCTCAATTCATGTCCTTTCTTTTTCTTCCTGGATGGAAGGGAATACGGGAGTTGATATTGTGAGGTCTCCCACCCCAAGATAGATCTCCCGCCTGTTTCTTCTTCCTTAAACCTTTTAAGGATCTGCTCAGGTACAATTTTACTGGTATTAACCCAACCACTATATATATATATATATATATATATATATATATATATATATATATATATATATATAGACATGGAAGTTGTTTCTATCCCCTGAATTTTATACAAGGGATACCCGAAATAGAGGCCATTACCTATCAACTAACCAAGGGGTTCTTCCCTATGTTCTATGTTTTCCTATAGGGTTAAAAGACCCATCCAGTGAGTGTTCAGTTATCTAGGTAGGATTTTGGTTCAAGGTTCATCTGAGGATGAAGCTAAACCAACCACTTGACTTCATCTTATCGAACAAAATTAGAACTATGGAAATATATCTGGTACTCTGAAACTCTACCCAAAGCCAAACATTTCATATGGAATGCTTGCCAGAATGCTCTACCCACAATGGACAACCTACACAAGAGGAAAATAGTACCTGACCCACTATGCCCTATCTGCAAACAGGAAGCCGAAACCATTGAACACACCCTTTTGCTCTGCTCTTGGACGGCCCAGATATGGAAAGTTGCCCCCCCGCAAATCAAAGTTTCAAGAATAGGGTTAACACGGCTTGATGAGTGGTTGTATACGGTAAAAATAGACCCAAGCAGTGCCAAAAAGTTCGACCAAACTGTTGTCACCCTCTGGAGCATCTGGAAAGACCGAAATCAGTTTATATTCGGCCAACACCCTCTGCAATCACAGCAAACACTTTTCAAGGTTGTTGCTTTGCACAAAAGCTTCATCACTTTGAATCAGAAATCCAAAGGCGAGCAGGATAGAATGACCCAACCTCAAAGATGGCAATCCCCGACTTCCGACTCGCTGAAAATCAACATCGATGCCTCCTTTCTTCGAAGCAACGCCGCTAAAACAGAAAACGTGGAGAACAGGGGAGAGGGCGAAAACAGGGGAGCAATTGCTTGCATTTGTCGTGATTTTAGGGGTCGGCTTGTTGATGGCTTCATGAAACTAGTGGTGGCGTCCTCGGCGGAACAGGTGGAAGCGCTTGCCCTCCTTGAAACCCTAGATTTCTTTTCAAACCGAACTCATCTCACTTTACAAGTACAATCCGACTGTCTTCATCTAAAGCAACGGATCAACTCTTCGAAAGACTTCAGTTGGGAAGCGAAGACCATCGTGGATCAGGCCAAGATAAAACTAAAGGAGTTTCAGGCCCTCCTTCTGGCCCATTGCAGCAGGGACTCTAATAAACCAGCAAACTAGTTAGCAAGAGCCCGTAGAGCTAATAGCCTTCCATTAAATTGGTTAGTAAACCCCCCGCCTGCTCTCTTTGATTTATTATGTGCTGATGCTCTTGATGTATTTCCTCCAAAATTGGCTAAGTAAATCAAAAGCAGTCGATCTTTTCGTCCAAAAAAAAACTTGAAGAGGGGGGAAACCTACCACCTTATCTATCAAACAAAATCGATAATCTTGTCAGATTCTACTTGACATCCCTATCTAAATCATAGATAATCACACAAACTTAGACTTAATGCACAAGGCATGGCCTCATTAAGGACAGTTTTCATCTGATAATGAGATCAGTGCACTATAAATTGGAACGAATCTACCGTTTCAATTAACTACCCGCACTAACTCTCCACCAAAAATTTGTCAATCATTGCTAATTTTAATTGGGGACTCTCTGCATCAAATGGAAGATTGAATTTCACAAATGTCTGCAACTGCTAGAATTCATTATCTCAAACATAACATAGAACCGGAAACGATCCTTTCATGGCGAAAAAAGATGATGCAGAAGAGGGCACTCTTGGTCTTTCGGGATGAGAATGATGGGACTAGGACAACGTGCATAATGATGTTAGGAGGCAGGCGTAAGCGAAGAGGGAAGGGCTTCCCATTCAATGGATTGTGAGAACACACAACGAGGCTGTCGATTCCGGTCTCTTACGACAGTTTCCGACTCAGTTCCTCCACAGTATCCCCCTGAAATCATTGAGGCAATAGCCTTCCATGTCCTCGCCCACCACTTCTCCGTCCTCATCGGCTATGTGGTAGAATATGATCGGGCCTTCGGTCACCCGAGTTGAAGCGGCGACGCAGGTGGCGGAGGCAGAGAAGCCACTAGTGAATGGCTCGAATGTGAAAGAGAAAGCAAAAGTATAAAACGATCACACCTGGCGCTGCTTAGTCAGTGAATGGCTCGAATGGGAGAGTTGAACGGGAGCTGTGGCCTCGACAGTCGCGAGTAACAAGACACGACAGTTTTCGTTTTTGTTCACTATGTTGAATCAAAGGCGACTTAATTGCAGAGCGTGATTTCTCGGGTTCTTTTAGTACAGTATATGTAGTCCCATGATCCATCCCACCACTCAAGAGTGTTCTATCGAAAGTCTCTCAGGAAGTATGTTTCAATTGTTTAAGGTTCTTGAGAACACGTCTATATTATAATATCTTAGGGATTCCATATATATTCTAGGATATTATAGAATTATTCTTTATATATTCTTTGGGATTATTTTCCTATAATATCTTATAAATTGGGCTTTATTGTACCTATTTATTCTTGTCATGTGCCTTAATGCCATACACAGCTTTTTCCTAAATCTTTTCTCCCTTTCAATCTATAGTTGCCACAAACCACTTATACACCAAACTTCTAATTATCTAAAACAATTTGCTTTTACCAAGGACAAATTAGGTTTACAATAAGAAGGGTAAACAGAAAAAGAGTTTGCTACGAATAAATGACTTTTTCAAGATTTATTATGAATGGGTAATCTTTACTCCAACTGTCGTCTTCCTCCGTCGCCACCGCTCGGTGCAACTCCCTTCTTCCATTGCAATAACTGAGATTGCAGTCAATTGCCTCTCGGATTTCCTTTTTATTGAATAACGTTATTAGATTTGTTTCTTTAAATATTACACGAATGCAAAATCATGATTTTCAACTCCGGTTGCCCATCGCAAACAAGATAAAATAGATGGCCTAAGTCGCATGGTTACTTATCAAACGTAACGATGCTGCTATGCAAGCACAATCAAAAAAAAAAAAAAAAAAAACTTTGCAAGATCTAGCAAAGACCCAAGGAAATCAAGAACCCTATAAAAAAAAAATCAAGAATCTAGCAAACAAATAAAATAAATAAAATAAAAAAAAAAAGAGAGAGAGAGAGAGACTAAATTCAAGTGCACCCAAAGAGTCTGGAGCCTTGAAAGCAACGGTGGAGGATAGGACCCCATGGTGAGCTGAGGCGGAAGAGGGGACGATCAACGACAGCTCGCCTTAGTGGCTTGAGCGGCATCTTCACTGAGGAAAATCTAAACCTCAACATGACCAAAATGAAATGATGGCTTTGTTAACGCGGCTATCGAATTGGCGGTGCCTCAAGCTGCTTGTTAAGGGGCTGAAGGTGGAGGATATGGATGTGCTGTGTGGGAAAAATGGTTCCAAAAGTCCTAAACCTATCGTACATTGGCTAATTCGTTCTTAAACTTTTAATTTGATCAATTAATCCTAAAGTTAAATATGATTTTTCAATGTAATTATGGTCGGAATTTGCTACTGTGATGGTCCAATTAGCACTTATCATCATATATGACATTATTAATGCTGATGTGGAAGAATTTTGCAATTTTTTTTAAAAAATTTCCTAGACTTTTCCTTTTTCTTTCCTTTTATTATCTCATATCGTTCTAGGCAAGGGCAGCATGATCCTCGCCCTGGTCTTAGCGATGGTTGACGACTGAACAGAGGCAAAAAGGACAAGATTAAGGGAAATAAATAAATAAATAAAAGAAAAAAAGAAAAAAAATTAAAAATTAAAAAAATTGTAAAAATTGTTCTTGTCAGCATCATTGGTTGTATTACGTAAGATAACAAGTATTTACATTAACAATTTCCAACTAAAATTTACCAAAAGGACTACATTGGTATATCATGTAAAGGTTTACGTCTAAATTGACTAAATTGAAAAATTTAAGACCAAATTGACCGCCATGTAATATGTCTATAATATTTTAAGACGATTTTCCCATGCTATGTGGTATTCTATTCTTCTCCTGGAAGCTTGAAGGCCTTTCGACTACTAACAGTTCTCTCTTGCCTTTGAGTTCATTCATTAAAGTTTTTCCTCAGTGCTTTTCATAGCAATTTGATCTTCGTTGTTGCTTATGGTTGTTCGTCTTTGTTGGGGAACTTCTGGTTTTGGCATTTCTGTTTGTGCTTTGAAGTGATTTTTGAATTTCGAATTCTTGTGCGAAATTGCCGGGCTCTTGCTAAATTGACTTTTGGGGCTGCTTCTTCAAATAATGTGCCATCAGGAATGTGTGAAAAGTTTTATGTTATTATATAGTTATGTACCGTTAATAATGTAATGAATTACATGATTACTAATAGCTAACGTGTTACAGAGTAAGGGCATTTTAGTTATTTACTCTATTATCTTTCACCATTATAATATCATACAAATAAAGTAATCACTATTATTTTATTAGCTACACCAAACAGCCTATGTTAATCCCTCATATCCAGAAGATGGCTTACCTTTCTCACCGAATCCATCTTCAAACAAGGTCTAAAATTAACAAAACGCATCCCAGCAGAATGCTCCACAAGAAAAAAAAAGAAGCGGGAAAGAAGTTCAGCTTACATTGTGGCTTGACTGTCAAAAGAACTTTCTCTCCCTGTTTCATTGTATTGACAGCTTTAGCAACTGCTGGGCAAAAATGTCCTACAATAAAAAAAAAAAAATATATATATATATATATATATATATATATATATATATATATATATATATATATATATATAGGGGGTTAGCACTAGGCAAATGCGCAGGGCAGCGAAAAAGGTTCATTCTTTGCCAAAAATATTCATCTTCTTTGACGGTGAATTCCACTCCTTCAAACTTTGCAACAGTGGTACCATCTTCCAGCTGAACCTCATACTTGCCTACATAAACAAGAAGTCAATTCCATCAGCATCTTTTCATTTAACAAATTCCTGATAAAAATTATCACAGAAGAGAAATGAATTAAACACCTAATACTTCGTCAGGATCTTTAGGCTTTTCCCATTTTTCACCTTCCACCAGAATTTTTTTGAATATGCCACCATCCTTGAAAATATCCTTGACACTCGTCCAAGAAAGTAGTTCAACATCAAATTGCAGAGTTGCATTAGGAAGTATTGTTGGAGGTGAGCCAGACTCACCATAAGCTAGCTCTGGAGGTATGGTGAAAATAGAATTTTCCCCTTTTTCATTGTCTTGATACCTTGATCCCATCCCTTTATCACTTGCCCTGCAAGCACAACAAATTCACTCCCAAATCAACACCCTACTTGGCCAACTCCCTGAACAAAATAAAATAGACAAGGCTCGAATAGATAAGAAGTGCAAGATGATCGAAATTTGAACAATACAGTGGAGAGAATTCTTTTAAGTCTACAGACAACAAACTATTGATAGACATATTGTCCAAGACTCACATAGGAGAAAACTTTGCCAACCACAATGTCAATCAGGAGTATCATTCTTATTGACTCAGCCTTGTCGCGCAAATCATTAGACAGGGTCAGTTTAGGTTTATCGTAAGTCGTAATGTCTTTGGTGTAAAAGCATATCGGATACTCAGTCAACTAGAAAATAACAGAACCATGCCAATACGGGAGAATTGTCCAAAATGTCCTAAACCTATTGCACTTTTGCCAATTCAATCCTAAACCTTTTAACTTTGCCAATTGAGCCCTAAACCTTTTCACTTCTTGCTGATTCAGTCCATCCGGCCAATTTTGGCCGAAAAATGTTGACGTGGATGCCAGCGGTGCCACATAGGACTGCTGGTGCTGACGTGGACAATTTTGCATAATATTTTAATATTTTTTTGATTTTTTTTGAATTATTATTATTTTTTCTGTTTTTTTTCTTTTTTCTTTTTTGGCTTTCTTGGCCTTTTCCGATGGCCGGCCACCAACCACAAGTGACGGCCGGCCACCGGCCACAGCCCAATGGGCCGGGCCTCACCGCCACGGTGCGAGGCTCGACGGGGGCGAGGAGGAGCCCCAGCGAGGGGAGCCCTCACCCAGGCCAGGGCGGCCTCGCCGGGCATTGACCAGGCGACGATGATGCCGGGCGAGGCCGCCTTGGCCCGGGCGAGGGCCGACCTCGCCGATCTGGTGAGGGGAGCCCTCCCGCCGGCTCGCCCGCCCAAGCGAGCGTCGCCTCACCTGCACAGATCCGGGCGAGGCCGCCCTCACCCTTGGCCGGGCGATGGCAACACCGAGCGACGAGCAAGAGGGGCGAGGGCCGGCTCGCCAGCCTGGTCCGGGCGAGGCAGACGCTCGCCTGGGCGAGGGCGAGCCTCGCCAAATCTGGTGAGGCCGGCCCTCGCCCAAGCCAGGGCAGCCTCGCTCGACCGACGCCCAGCGAGGCCACCCTAGCCTGGGTGAGGGTCGACCTCGCCTAGGCGACCCTTGCCGAGCCACACCGGGTGAGGGCTCCCCTCGCCGGGGCTCCTCCTCGCCCCTACCGGGCTTCACCTATGGCGAGCGAGGCCCGCCGACCGGGCCGTGGTTGGTGACCGGCCGCCGCCCGTGGTCGATGGTCGGCCATCGAAAAGGGCCAAGAAACCAAAAGGGGGGGACAGAAAAAAATAATAAAAATTCAAAAAATTCAAAAAAATTCAAAAAAAAAACTCAAAAAAATTCAAAAAATATTAAAATATTATGTAAAATTGTCCACATCGGTCGGGCGGAGTCCTACGTGGCACCGTCGGCGTCCACGTCAACATTTTCCGGCCAAAATTGACCGGATGGACTAAATCGGCAAGAAGTGAAAATGTTTAGGACTCAATTGGCAAAGTTAAAAGGTTTAGGATTGAATTGGCAAAAGTCCAATAGGTTTAGGACTTTTTTGACAATTCTCCCCCAGTAATTATGCCGAATATATTTACGTTTGTCCATATGTTTCGTTATTTTTCCATTTATTTAATATCACATTTTTTATCAGTCATTCTAACAATTTCAAATCCTCCTACTAGATGAGCTAAACCCGTTCATTTAGTCATTCAAGCTATCCCTGCATCACCCAATGCTACTTGTGTCAACTACTAGTAGGCCGGCGGCATAATACATCATTTGGGATTGTAAAAGAATGATGGCTGAGGACCTGTGGGAAGCAGACGTTAAATTTTTGACATATTCTTCAAAAGATTAAGGCCCTATTTGGTTCAGCATTACAAATGGACTTTGGAACTCTAAAGTCTCTTGGGCAAATGCAAATCATTGTCTGTTTTTTGCTCAACTTTGGGGAAATGCAATTACATTTCTAAAGGCCACTAATAGCCTTTTAGCCCATGGTAGATAAGGAAGTACTTCAAAAGGTAGCATTTTTGGAATCCAGATAGATTTTTTTTCCTTCCAACTTTGCCCTCGCTCAACTTTCACAATTCCATAAATATCCTCGAAAGCCCTAACTTGCTGGCGAGCCACCAACAAGGCATTGCCATCCTCAACTGAGGTCCTGCAACCCCAAGAAACCATTGCTTGGGTCCTGCAACCCCAAGCAATGCGATCCTAGGTGAAGCTTGCTCAATGGGCATCCTTTCATTTCTAGATCCAAAGTATTACCTTGTCTCATTCAGTTCGCTTCATAAATTAGGTCAATCCACATCCAACAACACATACCGAGTTTTCACAGACTACCAAGGCAACAGATTTTTCTGCAAACATATGAACCTGCTTCAATGGTTTGTTTTTATAGACTAAAGAACACATGCACGAGTTCAAATTCTGACGCTCGGTAAAAAAGTTGTCAAATGCCTCACTAGACAGGAACTCCACGTGTGCTTTGGTTGTAGTTGTACTCTTAAAATTCAAGTCCACTTGATTGCTTCGTACACATGGAAAAATATACAGATATTAGATATATCATAGCACAGCGACTAACCAGGTCTTATATGGAGAATCCAAGAACTTCGCGTGAAATTTTCAGAAAAGAAAAAAAAGAAAAGGGTTTCGTGAGCTCACATCCTCTTTTGGCACAGAAGCTACGGCAACAGAGGAAGTTAGATCCCAAACTCAATAGAGGCCAGAATCCCACAAGGAGACAAGGAGACAAGGAACTTTCCATCGAGGCTGCAATGAGGAGGGTGTTGTACTAACTACTGAGATTCTATAATTAAGGGCCACAATAACCTCATTTCTAGTTTTTATCGAGCTTTCCCATCAAGAATTATATGATGCTACAACAATAAAAGAATAAAAATTAAATAAATTAAATAAATCTGAAAGCAAGGTCTTTCAGAGAAGAATGAGCCTGGGCCTCATTGAGAATAATGTCCATGCCAGCCCACTAAGGGCACGCATGACAACATTTATATTTCTCGATTTCTCTGTTTATCTGTTCCCCAAAATAAGTTAGAAATAGAAATCTGTTTGGTAACGCAATTTAATTTTTCTATTTCTGAAACAAATTTTTATTCTAGAAATAGATTTGGAGTAAAAATCAAAAGTTAAAATTTTTAGCTTTTCTATTTCTGAAACAGAAATGAGAAATCAATTTTTTTCTCATCGTTCACTCTTGTCACAGCCCATCGCCCACCGGCTACCCATGGGACGCTGGATGGCTGCCACTCACCAACTGCCCGCCACCGGTCGCCCGCCGCCAACCGTCAGCCACTAGAGTCCGGCCACCCGTTATTGACCATCGGCCGTCAAATGCCGAATGCTGGTCGGTCATTGGCTGCTCATCACCAACCACTGGACGCCGGAGGCCCATCGCCGACCACCGGACATTCGCCGCCAATCGCCTGCCACTTGCCACCGGCCATTGGATGTCGGCCGTCCACTAGGCTTAACCATAGGCCATCGGCCGCCAAACTTCGAACATTGGACGCCAGACTTCGGATGTCGGATGCCGGTCGCCGGCTAGTCGGACGCCGAACGCCAAACTTCAATAGTTGGATGCCAAATGCCGGCCATCGACCGCCGAACGTCAGATGCCGAACTCTAGACATCAGATGCCAAACACCGGACGTCGAACTCCAGACTTTGGCCGCTTGCCGCTACTCACCGGACGTTGGACTCCGGCCACCGGACGCCGGTCATCACCGCTCCTAGAAATAAAAATTTCATTATTTTACCAAACGAATTTTTATTCCAAAAATAGAAATTTTCAATCATTATCAAACGCATTTCTTTGCTCAGTCTATGAAATAGAAATTGATTTCTATTCCAGAAATTTTGTCATGCGCACCCTTAAATACCATTAGCTTGCCATCCTGCATGCACCAAAGTACATGTCATCCGTCATGCTATTCCAACGATTTCTTCCCAAGAGTAAAACAGAATCATTAAATTTATATCATGCTTCGTCAGATCATTCCCTAAATGGATGTAGACTAAGCAGCATGTTCCACATTAACATAAAATAAGAACACAAAAAGTAAGCGCGAGCATGGGTATTCAGTGCAAATCGAAGTGTTTAGAATCTCCGAAGAAGTCCCAAAGAGTCACTTTACTTCTTTTGCCCGCCATTCTCGATCGTCGAATGACCATTAAAACAGGAATCGGGTTAAAAAGAACACCTTTAGTTTATTGAGTCAATTAATGGAGCTTTATCTCTAAACATATCATTGTGATATTGGATATTGAATATTTTAACATTAGTTTCCTATTGCATTCTAGGGAAGTACCCTGAGGGTGCTTAAACTTTTTTACAAAAGGGTGGGGATATGTCGTGGCATAGAGAATGGCAAATCTACTTGATGCTTCTCTGAATGAATCTCTGCATTTCAGCCAATAAGAATTTGAGAAGTCCGCTGCAGGAAAAATGTCAGGTTAACGGGAGCAAAATTTCTCGTCCATATGCTAGCATTACACTAGTAATGCAGCTCATGACAGAGTGCAATAGATGATCTTTCTGGGATTGTATGTCACCTTGATGATGCAACTGAATTAAGCACCTTTCTATGCATTGAGATGAGACGATAATGTCGTGTCGTCCCTTTTCATTTTCTTTTCTCCATTTTAAGTCATAGGATATCGGTGTTCGGAAAATGAGTCGAGTTCTTTGTTGCCAAATTTTTTGGAGTCTCTTGATACATTTACTTTTGTTGCTCAAAGGAACATCAAATTCTATATTTGATGAAACTCGTGTAAATCAAACTCGCAAAAGACCATTTTCATTCTAGCCTTCTCAACAAAACTAAAGAGAAGAGAGAATTTTTTATGTGAATTCTAAAGAGAAGTTCACATGTGAATTCTAAAGAGAGAATTCACATATGAATGTAGTAGAGAAATTTGTCCGAAAAGTTCTAAAGCAACAAATTATTACATGAAAATTGTCTTGTAGGAAAAAATGTACCATAGTATTCTCTAAAAACAAAGTAACAAGAGTCTGTAGGCCAATCTAGATGCAACCAGGAGCCTAGACGATGCCATTGGTGGGAATGAGAATTTCTTTTTGACCAATAATTGAGAAATTGGCATGAACAATGCTAGCCATCCAGTTTGATAATACAAGCACCTGAATCAAAAAGATAGAATATCTTCCACTCATAGGCGACATGCTCAGTATCTTGGAAGGTTCCAATTCTCCATTTGACAAAGGGTAGGCTAGAAGCGCATTATTCTGCAAGAAAAATCAGAAAAGAGTATAGAAACCACATTTATACCTTTCTCTAGAAATTTTATACAGCAAATGAACTGACAAACCACCGAGCTTTTCCTGCATGGATGTGTGCTTAGATTTGGGCTAGAATGCTGGTGATTTTCGCATAGCAGGCCAAACAATTTCTTACCTTCAGATTGAAAAATAACTGCCTCAACTTCTTATTATATTTCTGAAAATTTGACGAAAGGGTTTGATGTGAAGCCTTCTCAAGGCCAGTTACTGCTGGTACCTTGACCAAATTAAAGGATGCTCACCCACTTCCCAAGTGAAAATAAATGTATTTAAAAATAAAATAAAATTGTCATCCATGCCTTCACTTTCTGTTCTCAACATTTAGTTCCATTTTCATCATTAGTTCCTTCAGAAGTGCACACATACTATACAACCTGAAGAAGCCTCTCTAACCATTTATCACAAGCACTTTCTCCAGTTAGTTCGTTAAACCTGACTAAAATGGCATAGTATTTAGAGGCATTACCTGTAGAACTTCCTGGTGTTTCAGCTTTAAAGCGTTGATCTGATTTGGCTGTTGAATCTTCCTCTCTAGAGACATCCAAAGGTGACACATTCCTTCTTTGGAAGCTCCTTTTTCTCTTCAACTGATCTTCCTGGTTAGCATGAGCATTCTTTGTATCGATATCTGGGAGATCTCCCAAGCATTTTGAGGTTTTTTGAAGGAAAAGATCTATCTCACATTGTTTGTTGACTTCATAATCATCATCGGTCAACTTGAATAACTTCTTTTCATAAGTGTCATAAACCTTTTGCCCTATGAAACCAGGATTTTGTTTTCGATTAGGAAGTTGCTTGTGAATTGGAACGTAGTGTACCACACACTTGTGCATCACAAATTCTGCAAAAATCTCATCTCGATGGAAACTATAAAAGAGCTCTCTATTGTCATGGGACTGCCAACTCCCACCTTCCTTTTTCTCTGTTTCTTCAGGTCTATAGAACCATTGTCCTATAACCATCATCCTTCCACTATTGGTTTGTGCAATATCCTATATAATCATATGATGAGTGTTTAATTAAATACTGCTCGACAAAACATAATAGCAACTAAGGGTACAAACTCTTCTACAACGGTAAAAAAAAAAAACAAAGTTTTTATAAATAATGATGAGAGAAGACAAAATTCAAGTAACCAAAAAAAAAATCGGCCACCATAATGCAGAAACATTCGCCCAATAAGAAGACCAATACTCATGTAACAAAAGTCTGTTTAGAGGGAGTTGACTAATAAACAAAGCAGATATACACACACATCATCATAATCTAATTTGATTCGTTATGATTGAACAAAAATGGAGTTACCTTGATAATAGCCACATATGGTTTTTGGGTTATGTCATCGGGAACCACAAGCACAGTATCCTCCTGAACGATAGCCATAATATGGAAAGAACAACAGTTAAGCAAAAGTTTGAAGGAGGAGGAAAGTAAAGACTTCCAAATTTGCTTAAAGGGGAGAGATGAATATTTTTCCAAAGAGGATCATAACATGAAGTTGTCTATGCATTTATCTTGGATTAGTCCTGTGGAAAAGGAGATGGAGTCAATTGCCAATTCAGTGAGAAAATTTTATTGGGGGAAGTCATGCATACATTTTTCCACATTACAACGTCAAACAAGATTGAACAAATAGGCAAACGAATGCCAACAAGTGTTCTAGAGTGAAAAAAAGAAAAAAAGCATGTGAATAATATTTTACTAAATCAACGGAAGCAAGACATATAATTTTCATAGGATTGTGGAGCCTAAATTATCATATAGACCAAAGGAACGCAATATGTTGATAAGGGAAAGTCAATTGCCCATTCAATGGGAAAATTTTCTTGGGTGAGGCCATGCATACGTTTGTCCACATTATAACAGCAAACAAGATAGAACAAACGCCAACACGTGTTGTAGAGAAAAAAAAAAGCACGAAAATATAATTTTACTAAAGCATAATGATTAAACTAATGGTGCTCGCATTTTACAGAGAATGACGGTTAAGTCTTGGCCAAAAAGCATTTCGTGGGAAACCGGATGACTTGTTCATCC